>CANTUR010000071.1:600000-914723 GCA_947683625.1 Mallotus nudiflorus | reverse complement strand
ACATCTCTCTACTCAAAAGAGTAGAGTCGACCCTGCAAAGAAATACACTTTGAAAAATAAGCTCAACACTCAACCACAACCCCTCGGTCGAACTCCATACTACAATCTACCGACCGAGGTTCACAAACACAGAACAATTATGAAAATACCAAAAATACCCTTATATCATAGAAATACATTTTATAGGTAGAAATTACATAATTAACCTTTAAACACAGTAAAAACCGGTAAAAACTCATTTTATTAGAAAAAACTGTATATTATTTATATAATTGAAAATAATTCACGAAAAATAGTTTTCATTAGTTAAAAATATCAAATAATTTATAGAAATCATTTTTATACCTTAAATAACTATTAAAACCAATTAAATTACAGTTTTAGCCAATTTAGGGTAAAATTACCAAAATACCCATATATATATAAATATACTAAAATTACTTCAAAAATTCACCAAAAATTATACAATTATCCAAAATTAATTTTCTCAACATATTTATCAATAATTTCAATAATTAAACTCAATTAACCAATTAAATTCAATTAAAAAACATAATTAACCCTAATTTCCCAAAATTACATAAACTTCAATAATTCAAAATAAATACATAGAAATTCATAAAAATTCCAAATAAATTCCTATAATTCATTTCAAGACCTAATTTAACCATAAAAAACAATTTAATAATTTAAATAATTAATTTCCGAAAATTAGAAAATAATATTAAAATATTCAAAAATACCCAAAAATCAAAAAAATCTCCAAAAATTCCACAAAAATTCATACATGTATATTAAGCTACTAGGATCAACATTTGTGAAGGGAGTTTTCATGAATCAATCAATTTGAAGCTCAAAAAAAATCAAAAACCCTAATGTGGCCGAAATTGAAAATTCAAAACCTAAACAAATCTAGACCATTTAAGCTCAAACCAAAGCTAGAATCACACTCACCGGAGCTCAAGGAGAATAAAGAGACCGGCGGTGTCAAAAATGGTGGCCGGAATCGTCGTGATCGACGGTGGAAGGAAATTCGGCTTCTCCGGCCAAAATCCACTTCCAGACGCCGAAAACGGCTACCACAGGCGGCGGAAGAGGCTGAGGAAGGAGGTGGCACACCGGACGGCACACCAACGGCGAGAAAACGGCATGACAGGCGTCCGGACGGCGAAGGAAACGGTCGGGGAAGAAGGAGATAGTCGGGGGGGCAAAATGGTAATTTTCCAAAAGTTTATTCTTTTGACTTATAATATGTATATATATATACTTTATACTATATAATAAAATAATATTAAATTACACACATTAAATATACACCACACACATACAATTTAATATTTCAACATTTAATATTAATTAAAAATAATTAAATAACAATAAAATAAATAAACAATCAATAAAATATTAGGGTAATATTAATTAAACCCTAATTAAATAAATATTTACACATATAGACTTTATTTAGTATTTTAAAAATACGTATGAGTTCATGCAAGTCCGAAAATATATTTAAAATAATTAATAATAAATTATTTACGTGAAAATTTTCCCGAAAATGCAAGTCTCAGGAAAATTTTACGTAAAACACTGTAAATAAGACACAGTAATTAAAATAGGTTTTAAATACATGTCAACTCGTAAAAATATCGTAATATATATACACAAATTATTAACACTCGCATATCCCGGTACAGTATAAAAATATTTTAAAAACATGGGATATTACAGGTGTCATATTGTAGTTGGCACTTATGTCGAGGGTCCAAGTAATTGTTAATGAAGGAGTAGAAGCTCACTGGAATGACATTGGATAAGCAAATGGAGGGCGATATTGAACACCAATAGAGTTATTTAATGCCAGGTTTGCTTGCGGATTTGACTTGAAAGAGCGTCTCTTATCATAGCGACGCTTGCAATAATCTGCGGTATGATTGGTGAACTCACAGATCTGACATATAGTAAGAGACTGACGAGGACCTAATGGAGCAAGGAGTCGAGGTGGCCAATAAGAAGGTCCGACTAGAGAGGAATAAGTACGAGAAAATAAAGGGCGATAGGCAAAATTCGCTTGTAGGAGTTCATTAAAACTCTATAGTAAAATCTTATGAGCCAATAAATGGCTATAGAGTTTTTAAAAACTGACTGGTTTAGGCCATATGGTGAGAGCTGAAATCAAAGGATGATATTCTGCACCGATATTGCGATATATAGTCACATTAAACTCTGCTTGGGAATAGCTCTACCTGTTGCTACAAGTTCATCGACCAAGCTTTTCGCCTGTGAAGATAAAAAGAGATTGATTGGTCATTTTTCTTAAGTTCTTGGAGTTGAATGTGCAATTGAAGTTGGCAGTTTTGGGAAATAAACTTAAAAGCATTCGCAAGAGCTTGCCAAATAGCATGTGAAGAAGTGAGGACCAATAACGTATAGAAAGACCTCCTCGGTAAGGGATGAGAACAACCGGGATAGTAGGAGCTGGTCCTTTTGAAGCCATGTGGTGAACACTGGATTAAGGACTCGTTGGGTAGGATTGGAAGTGGATGGAATCGTGGTAGGCAGGAATGGTGAAGAACCATTGATAAGAGTAGTCATAGAATGATAGTTTAGTAATGGTAAAAATTGAATTTTCCATGTCAAGAAATTTTTTATGCAAGTTTAATAGCAAAGCTATGGTAGGTAGTAGCATTAGTAGCGCTTGACGTAGATAAAATAAGTTGATTATCAGGAGTAGCTATGAAGAAGAAACGAAAAAGAAAAAAATCAGTCTAAAGCTGTGATACCATGTGAATATTGCTGTATTTCATATATTCAATGAATGAGTTTTACACAATGATTATATAATACATATGAAGTGGTAGAGATGTATACAAAGACTGTAACACTATAACAACAATAACTAGAAGAAGATAAGACAGAATATACAGATAATATTGACTAACAATAAATACTCATGATTAGTGCAATCGTTGAAATGATCCAATCGGCTAATTGGGACATCAAATGTTAATGTAATAGCTAATGATATGGCACAAGAAAATATTTGCTTTGATCTAATGGCCACAGGACATTATGAATTTATTCAAACTATTCAGCTGATCAAACTATTGAAATTTCAGCTACCATACTAAATTTCATTATATATATACATAAATTATATGGAAGGCTCAACTTTATTTATTTATTTACCTAAATTGAGAGGTATAATGATTTTACAGCTGAATTAAGCATGTGGATTGCAATCAAATTGAGTTAATGATGATTATAGTATGCTATAATTGATTTGATGCTAAATAGAAAATTCATACCAAAATTAATTTGTGTTTAGCCTAACTCCTAATTAATTGAAACAGCTTGCAAAGGAATTTTTTTTTTTTGAACAACGCTTGTAAAGGAATTAATGTAGCCAAAATTTAACCTAAAATTAGTACAATTTAATCCCACTAAAATGCCATCCAATCATCCATGGTGGTTAGAACATAAATAATAATGTTTTTTTTTGGATGATTAATCTTGGTTTTTGTCATGTACTTAAAGTAAGGTAAGACTTTATTATCTTTGGTCCTAATCTTTGACATGATCCACATAAGCCATGATTAGGATGCTGTTAATGTTTTTCAAAGAACAAAAAGCAAAGGTGGGTCTTTTCTTTCAAAATCCTCATTTTAATTTCTTCAAAAATGGTTTTAACTCACAAATCCACACAATTATAATTAATCACTCTTTGTCCCATTAACCTGGAGCCCTAATAGACCTTCTCTTTGCTTAAAATTAACTTTTTCTACAATTTAGTTTGTAAAATATTAATCCCCCAACCCCTTTAGCTCAAATGGGCTAACTACCATTTGCTAAAATACAACATATATATATATTTTAACCTATTATCATTAATGCTCCCATCAAATTAAAGAATATGTATCATTATGAGTTGTGATGAAAAATGGGTGGTTATACCTAGAGCTAGACGGCCACTTTTTCCACTAACATACCATCCCTAAAGAACACAGGGAAAAAAAGGACTTAAGAAAGAGTAGGAAAATGGGTGTTATTTTTTTTCACTTTTTTGGGTATGAAATGGGTTTTAATTTGTTCATTTATATCGGCAAATTGATTAAATTAAGGTAATGATGGCAATTACAAAATGTGGTTAACATGTAATAGGAGATTAATAAAAGAGAAGATATACAATTTTGATATCCTTGGCCGCAATATCAACCCTTTTCATATGCAAGAGCGTATGATCATGCATCTGCCGAAAGGCAAATACAGTCTTGATTCCTTTCACTTCAAGGCTGGCCTAGTGAATTCTAGATATATAATTATATATATATCTAAAATTTCTGTACTTATGATTTAAATTATATTTTTCAGGTATAATTGTTTTCTTTTAAAAAAGGGATAATTTTTCTATATTCTCTTTTTCAATTCATATATATTTATGCTACTAATTTTTATGTTTTATCCTCCTTGATATTTAAATTTCTCCATTATAATTAAAATTTCTAATTTTGACCACACCAGTAATAATTTTCATTTTTTTCATTATCAATATTACAAAGGCTTGATTTTATTTGTAATTTTTTTTCCATGTTACGGAAAGCATCCACATGGGTTGGCAATGGTTAAAACCCACCATTAATAAATAGGAGAAGATTGCTTGAAGAATCAACGTGTGTGTATATATATATATATAATTTGGATAAACATGAATGTCCATGAATTTTTTGCGAAATAAAAATTATTACAAATTCAAAATTTGATATTTTTTTTACTCTTATTAGAGGAGAGAATTCAATTTCGAATGAATTTAAATCGAAATAATTTAAAATTTAATATTACCTCACATATTTGCACCAAAAATCTCAAATATAATAATAATAATAACATTGTAGATAAGAACAACCTAATGGAGTAAACCTAGAAAGCAAGATGCATCAACTCCATTTGTTAGAGCTATCCAATTGTACCTTAAAATTATATGACACTTAACCAAACAATTTAAATGATAAGTGGGGAAAAACTAATTTTCTTTTGGAGGTTAATTTCCTTGGAAAAAATTCATCTTCCAATTCTGGGTAATATATAATTTTGTAACTAAAATTTCTTTGAAATGAAAATTATCTATGAAAATAAATGCTTGAGCCATAAATCTGTTGATAAATTAAAAGGAAGAAAGAAGATGAAAGAGAAAGAAAGGGATTTTTTTTTTTAATTGGTGAAGAACAATGGCAGAGAAATAATATTAACCTCAAATATATTAAATAGGAAAGTGATGTAAATGTGCAAGTTGTAAAGGTTGGTATTTTCTTTGAAATGCATGGACCCAACAAATGTATAAAATACATAGAATGTATAAATTAAAATAATATCCCATACCATATTAATTAAATTATATAGTTTATTTTATTCCCACATATATAAATATATTTATATTCGTATTTATAATTGAGTTGTGAGCAAAGGGTGAGAGTTGCAACTAATGCTTTCATGGAATTCACAAGACTTGATTTAAATGTTAATGGGTTGTATCCAAAACAAAAGATTTTTGAAATTTTATTTATTGCACAATGGCTAAAATTTTATTTACTTATTTATTACACTAATTACCTGTGTATCTTCGTTTTATCAAATTCTGAAATTTCTCTGTTTTATATAGTGATGTGGTGGATTTATGAATGAATAATATTTTTTATTATCAAATATTATGTTTTTGTCAATAATATTTTTATAGCAAAGTTTGATGCATCAAAGGGATTAAAAATGAGAAAAGAAAGACTTTAACAAGAAAGGCTTGTCTCCAAGTGTGTTATTTTATTTCTTTATTTAAAATATATTAGTTTTTTTTTCTCATTTATTTTTCATATTAAAGGTGAAAGCTGAATTCATTTCATTCTTGTGAATCAATAAAGAGATAAATTATTATAGGAAGGAAATAAATGAATTAAGATAAAGTAATCCTGATCCAATTCTTTCTAAAATTTATAAATGGGAGTTTTACCATCCTAATATGAATTAAAAATTCAATTAATAACTATTTTAGTGTTATGAAATTTTTTTAATGTTTAACTATCCAATATTCAGTTAAATAATTTAATTTATTAAAAATTAAATAAAATAAACTAAAAATGGTATAGTGGTGATTTTTTCTAATTTAAATTTTACTGTTATTAATTTATAAAATTAATCTTTATCTTGTTTAAAACAAAGAAAATCAATTATTTCATTTCTCTATTGATTAGAAAAAAAGTAAAATTTTTCTTATTAGAAATATCATTTTGAAGAAAATGCTATTTCTTAGGTTCTCTTTTCAAACACTAAAAGGAATAATGAAGTGAACAAAGAAATTAAATACCCAATACTTACAAATAGTTCATCTAATTCATTTTAAATAATTCCTAAAATAAATTTAGATAATAAGGCTGAACATTTTATTTTGAAAATTATGAACCTATATCATTGTTAAGTTTAGTTGAATAATTGAATATATGAATTTGTGTGCCAAATAAAACAAATTTCTAAGGAGATTTTTGTTTGCAAATTGAATTAGATATTAAAAAGAATTTTTTCCAAATAAAAAAATTTGTATTTCTTTTTTGTCACAATCAGCATAAATTAGAGATTTAAAAAAAAAGGTGCAATCTTGCCAAATAAAATGACATATTAAACATAGGTTGCTTCTAAGGAAATTATTCTAACGATCGACGGAGTATTTTTTACATGTGGACCAAATAATTCCGTACCTATCTTGCTGAAGTTGATATTATTGGAACCGAACCTACACAATATTATACTCCTATTTTCTTATATTTAAAAGTCTCTTAAATTGACTAATTTATTCAATTTTATTAATATTTTTATCATTTATCTGGTTTAATTCTAAAAAAATTATTATTAATATAATATTTACAATTTAAATAAATATTTTATGAAATAAATTTAATTTAGTAATAAGTAATTTTATAAAATTAAAAAATTAAAATTGAAAAAAAAATTATAAATTTTTTATTTAAATAAATACATTTTTTTAAATTTATAATTAAATTTTATAAAATTCATTTATACTAAATATATATTTAAGGTGTTAAAAGTATTGTAATGCTAAAACTATCACTCATTTGTAACTCAAAAATATAATGGATGACTTGAAATGAATTTAGAAAAAAAAAAATATTAATACTCCAAAATATAGTTATTGAAGTGGAAGTTAAAATAACATAGAGTTTTACAATACCATAAAAAATAATCCCAAAAATTATAAAATTGGAAAAAAAAAAAAGGGCATTGTTTTTTATTTATGTGATGCAAATTACTTGATACAAGCATGGCAATAAAAATGAAAAATTTCTTGTGCCATAAGCTCTTACAATAAAATAATACAATCATGAAATGCACCAAAAAGAACTTGATATTTTCAACAAAATTATGTAGCTGTAAAATGAAAATAATATTTCTTAATAATGAAGTTTGTTTGTTAATAATAATGTTTTAAAAGAAATTTAGGGAATGAATTTTTAAAAAAAATGTCAAGATGATGAATCTAAGTCATAAAAATTTGCACATACTCTAGACAATATCCACAATGTCCCACAAGAAATGAACATGCTCGCCACCTTTTACATTTTACCTGTTTTTAGTAGCACACTTTACATTATACAAATAAAGAAAATTCTCAATTTTATATTTATTTTTAAAACTTTTTCTAAATTACGAATATTCAAAAATTATTGAACTTTAATTTATAAGATTCAACCGAGTAGAACAATAAAGATAATCAATTAATTAAATACAACTGTTTATATTATAATTCGAATTCTAAAATGTAATTTAAGTAAAAATAGTTCTTAAACAATTAATTATTTTAAATTTTAATTAGTATTCCACTGAATTTATTTTAAATTTTTTCTTTATTAAATTAGCAATTGACTAACTTTAATAATAAAAATAAAAATTAGTTGGGTATTTTATAATTTTGTTAAAAAAACTTAATGTTTCAGTAAAAATAAATTGTTACTAAAACTAAAAGTAATTTATTGAATTCATAAAATTATGATAACTCCTTATTTTTTACTTGTAATTATAAAAAAAATTGATTGTGATGTTAATTTAATAAGAAATTTGATATATATATATATATATATATATATATATATATATATATATAATGCTGAGCTTTAAAGTTATTAAATAAAAAATTTTAATATTCATCCTAAAATTTTATGTGTCAATATTTAAAAATTCTGATTTTTATTAAAAATAAAATATTTATTATAATTTTTTAGTATTATTTATTAATTAAAATACTATTATACATATTTTAATACTATTTAAATTCTAAAATTTTTTATATAGTACATATTTTTTTTATTTCAAATCACTCAATTATTTTTTCTAAACCATTAAAAATTCTATTTTTAATAATTTTTTAATTAAAACACTATTATACATACTCCAATAGTAATTTAATAGTTTCAAAATAAATTCTATTATATTTAAAAATAATGACAATAAAAATTTAAAAAATAAAATTAATGTAATATATTTTATTTTTAATTTATTTACCTTTTTCTTTTTAAAAAAATTTTTATTTTAAAATACATATGTTTTATTTTATATAAAACACTTTTATTATACTATATCTAAAATACTACTCTTCTTTTTCATAAAAATTATATTTTTTATTCTAATTAAAACATCCACCTTTTATTTAATTAAAAATATATTTTCTTTTGATATAACGTAACTAAAAATGTATAACTTATCAATTTTTTTATTTTTTAGTTTATTTCTCCAGTTATTATTATTACTATACATATTAAAAATATATATATGTACTTTTAATAAAACATTATTAAATACAATTGTTATAATAACTTTCTAAAATTTCACTTTTATATTTAATTAATGTGTAGTTTTAAATTTATTAAAATTATTTAATAATTATATCAAAATGAGTTTAAAGTCGTATAATGCACAGGATTAGTTTATAATTAATTTGGCAGCATAATAAAATTTAAAATTATAATAATTTTTTAAGAAAATTTTAAAAATTAAAATTGGTTAACTTTAGAAATTTTTAGTTGTTAGTCATGTGTATATGAAAAAAAAACAATTAAACTATATGGAATGTATAATTAAGGCATGTTTTTCTGGAACTTCTCCTAAGGAAATACTTCAAATTAAAGAGAAAAATTTTTCAAATGAAAAGAAGAATAATTTTTAAAAAAATCATTAGTCTGCATAGGGGAAGAAAAGTGCTGAAAATTTTACTGTTTGGCAATAAGGAAAATTGTGAGGGCTCTCAAGTAATTTCAGTGGCTAGATTATTTTGAACACTGATAACAACAATCAAGAAAGAAATTTTTTTTAAAAAAAAAATGTTTTTATAGGAAAAATAAAAAGATAAAAAAAGAAGAAGAAGCAATGATCCGAGTCGGTTTGTGGGGGCGAGAGAAGGTAGAGAAATCGAGAAAAAAAAAAAAAAAAAGGAAAACAAGGAAAAGCCATTTCAGCCAGAGAATACCCAAAACTAAAGAGAAACCAAAGAAATAATAATAATAATAATAATCTCTCTGTTCTTCTCAAATTTCATCATTTCTTGTTTTAGTTTCTGTTTCGTCCTCTCTTTCTATTTCTTTTTCCATCCCCATTTTCAGCTTCAAAGGGTTGTTGTTTGATTTTTTTTTTTTCTCACAAAGAATTGATTATGGCTTTGTTGTTTTGCTAATTTTTAATTTCTGGGTTGTGGGTGGATTTTGTTTTCCACTTTCTTCACAATCCAGTTGTTTTTTTTTTTTCAAAAAATTTGTATACCAATATCATGGGGAGAGGAAGAGGAGGAGCCGCTGCTAAACAAGCAGCAGTTGTAGAACCCAACGGATCTGCAACTGCTCCTCCACAAAATATGATAAATGGGAAAGAACCCAGATACAGAGGAGTTAGAAAAAGACCATGGGGAAGATTCGCCGCGGAAATCAGAGATCCTTGGAAAAAAACCAGAGTATGGCTTGGCACCTTCGATTCTGCAGAAGATGCAGCTCGTGCCTACGACACCGCAGCTCGTACCCTCCGTGGACCAAAGGCTAAAACCAATTTTCCTTTAAATGCTTCACAATTATCTCCTTTCACCTACCACCAAAACCCACCGCCGGACACCTTCATCGATCATCGGATGTTCACAACAAATGGGTATGAAGGACATCATGTAAATCCGCAGAGACCGACCTCAAGCAGTTTGAGCAGTACTGTGGAGTCGTTCAGCGGACCTAGGCCGCCTCAACAGACGGCAACGGCAACGGCAACGGCAGCAGCCGGGAGTCGAAAGAGACACCATCCTCGTACTCCACCGGTGGTGCCGGAAGATTGTCACAGTGATTGTGATTCGTCATCTTCGGTTGTTGATGATGGAGATATTGCATCATCTTCTTCATTATGTTACCGGAAACCTTTACCGTTTGATCTGAATTTTCCACCGTTGGATCAGGTTGACTTTGCTGGTGATGATCTTCAGTGCACTGCTTTATGCCTTTGATGATGATGATGATCAAATTTATTATAACGAAAAAACAAAAACTGTTACATTTTTTTTTCTTTGTTTCTAGTCTTAATTATGCGGATTAAAAAAAGATTAGGTTAAGATTAAAAAAAAAAGATCTTAATCTTATGTGGGTATGCTACATTTATGGTGTTTGATGATGAGAAAT
This sequence comes from Mallotus nudiflorus, assembly GCA_947683625.1. Taxonomy (NCBI): domain Eukaryota; kingdom Viridiplantae; phylum Streptophyta; class Magnoliopsida; order Malpighiales; family Euphorbiaceae; genus Mallotus; species Mallotus nudiflorus. The sequence continues at coordinate 904,026 of CANTUR010000071.1, read as the reverse complement.
TAATTTCTACTATTTCTTATCTTAATGATCTTTGTTGGATTAATCAACTACTGGTTATCATAGATCCTTCTCTTTTCTATATGTATGCTGGCATTTTGATCACTGTGCATGTAGAAATGAAATGGGTAAACAGCATTTTTTTACCAGTTGTTTTTCTTCTCGCTAATTGTTCATATGCCAGGTTTCTTGTAGCTAATTATCTACTAATTTAGGATTAAGGATTAATCTGAAGGGATTAGAGGCTTGCTGTTATTAAGGGTTGTTATCAACAGGTATCGGAAGAGTTTTGCTATTTATAGAGTTATTAGGTTCGAATTAGTTTTGAAAGAAAATATACTAAAAGAAATTGTTTGTTTGTGATGAAAATTTTTGCAGAATTTTACACAACTTTAACAATTTCTTTTCTGCTTCCTAATCTTCAATTTTATCTCTAAACCAAGCATTAGTTTCACCTCCATGGATTACTCGAATTTGAATAATTGAGATATGCATGAAACGTCAGATTAAATTTGTGAATATAATTTGGGATGGTGGTGATATTTTTAATTGAAACTATTTATTTATGAATTTTTTAGGATATAATTGCCGGCTGAAATTAAGGTGCATTATGCACATGTGTATGTATACACATTATTCTAAAAAAAAAATGATAGTGCTAATAGCAATAGTGATGTGATTTGTGCATAATGCAGTGTTGAATCTTTCACTTTCACTTTTACTTTCACTTAATAGTTGGTCATATTAGAAGGGTTTGACTGCTTCTTCTTCTCCATCTCCATGGTTTCCCAGATGCTTCAATTCAAGAAAGTGGTCAGTTGACTGGTAAATTGGGGGCTATTGCTTACATGTTACATGCGGCTTTAATGAAATTGATTTCTGGATTTTTTCCATTTTTCTGGGAATCAAAATCGGTTTCTTTGCGCCTGCCCGCCTAGTGACGGGAAGGTTCACATCCGGGCAAAGCACTTGTAGAGGGGAAGGTTCGCATTTCGTGCACTGGCAAGACACCTATAGAGTGGAAGGTTAGAATTCCCCCACCCTTTCATGACAAAAAAAAGAACAAAAAAACTCAGTTTCTTTGCAAAACCCCTTAGCCCTGATTAAGCAAAAATCAATAAATAAATAAGATTGAATGCGGATCATTGTTTGGTACCCACTCTCTCTTTGCACTTTAAAAAGTTTTTTACCCAAATTGAATACATTTTGCATAACACCTATCCTGTCCTGTCGTCATTATGGCTGGATCCAAGATTGAAATTCAATTCTGCTCATGATAAAGGCATTTTTCAGCAATCACTACTCATGCGGGCATGAGGTCGCCTCATTGCATTTGAGAACAAAATATTCTTATATAAGGATGGATGTAACTTTTAATTTTAAAATGTAAATTTTACTTCTTATATTTTTAATATCTAATAGCCATTCGAACCTTGATTAGAAAATTTTAACTTTTGGTCAGTTGATCCAAGAAATAATAATACTTATAAGAACTTTTTAGGTATGAAAAAATTGTGAAATTTTGTAAATTTCAACAAAAAATATGAGATAATACAGGTTCGATAGACTTGATAGTTTGTGGAAATACAATAGTTCAAATTCTTAGAAAGTCATGGTATTAATTATCATTTTTTTTTCTATAAATTTAAAGGCACAAATTATAGAAAAGTTGAATATTTTGAAATGGTAGTAGTAGCATTGAAGTTACTAGTTAAGTAGCGTAAGAGATCATGAAGCTACAATGGGGAATTGCTCCATTTTCCTTCATTGAGAACAACGGAGCACAAGTGTTTTTCCTTATCACACAAGTAATGTAAAATATTATCACTTTTTTTTTCCTTCTAAAATGTCTTTATTGATGGATCATTTTCAGAATAAACACACATATATATATATATATATAATTTACTAAAAATTGATTTTGACTAAATTGAATTATTCAACATAGTGTATCAATCACCAAATTACAAATTAGTAGAATTTTATTAATATAATTGAAGAATAGTAACAATAGTTTTCAATTATCTTTTTAAGTGAAATTTTATTAATATACTTCTAAATTATATCAATTGTCATTATATTTTCCAAAAATTGATTATATTATTGCAATTAGGCTTAAGAAAAAAATAATAAATATAATGATTATATTAGTGAACTTCAAAAATAGACACATTAATTAAAACAAAAAAGACCTTTTTTTTTTTGTTTACAAAAATTGGGAATAATAGTAGTCATGCCTTATCTCAACCCAAAATTGAATGCATAATAATTAAAATATTCAACTCAAGGGACTTGTGAATTTATTTATTACCACTAGAAGGGTTTGAAAAACCCAAGCATGGTTAATTCATTAGAAATTAGAATCAAGTGAGGACAAAAATAGTTGGGGTTAGAGTGTTGGACACAAATGGTTATAAGAAGAAGAAGAAGAGTGAAATTCATTAATTTATTATTATTCATAAAAAAAAAAAAAAATCATATGGCACATAATTCAAACCAAATCCACCTTCTCACATGAAGTGCACATGCTATGCATCCCTATTATTTTGTAGAATGTATGTATAGGCAAAATATACCTTATCCCTTTCAAATTACATTTCAATTTTATACTTTGATGTTTATGCCTAAACATCATATATTGATAAATTTAAGTGATGTATTAATGGGGACTTCTATCAAATTCTAATTCATATTTTCTATTTATTGCTAAATTTTTCATACTAAAATAAATTATTGAAATATTCTCAATAAGAAAAGTTGCCTTCAAATGAAATTTCACCTCTATAAAACAAAATTACCAGGCATTTATAGTACATATTAATTTATGTTCCTTCACAATTTTTTTTCTACATTTGAGGGTTAATTTTTTTTCTAATCATTATAAGCTAAGGGTGGGGTGATTTGAATCCGAATTTGTTGATGATACCACAAGAATTTAACTACTAAATTCAATATCACTAACTTAAAAATTTATTATTTAAGTATTAAATTCCATCAAATTCTAATCTATCATACACGAACATTGTTATTCAAGTATTATCTTTCATCAAATTTTTTTTATTCAAGTATTTTCTTCTATCGAATTCCAATCTATCATATATCAACATTATTTACATCTTATATTTAAACTCATATTTGCAAAATTTTCAGTCTCCAATACACAATATGCTTCTAATTGAATTTGTGGTGAAATGATCTATACATTATGTAAAAAAGTTGGCTTCTAACATCACCCTTTAAAACAATGTTAACGCAATTTTAATCACATATGACATATATTCAATTAAAACGTAGCCACCTTTGTTTTCTTTTTTCTCCCTTCGTTTTTCTTCAAAATTTTTTGCCCACGATCGTCTTTTAAATTGGAAATGTTTTTTATTATATATATATTTTAATTTATTTTGTTGTATTACATGTAATAAACACAAATCTCCGATATGTTTGTTGATTTGATTATTGTGAAATTTTGAATTTTCCTTCATAAAGTTGTTTTTACCCTTATGAGATATGATTCCTTAAAAAAATTTGAATATTTCTCAACTGTGAAAATTCTGATGATTTTTTTACAATTGGATTTATTTAAAGACCATAAAATCAATTTACAACTAATTAAAACTATTAAATGAAGTGTACAGATTTTCAAGTTGTAAATTAAAAGAATTCTCTATCAACGCGATTGAAAATTTCATAATAGTGAAATTTTATTTTGATACTTTTTAATTGTAGTCTTATTTTATATTATCTTTTTATTAGGATGTAATTTTGAATTTAATGAATAGAGATTAAACTTTAATTTATTTTTTAATTATTAAAATTTTATTTAAATTTTACTGGTCAGTCACTTAATGGAATTTTAATAATATGATGACTAAAAAAATATTTTAAAAATACTCGCCACATTATTTTCCACCACACTTAAAATAGTAAGATATTAAATGCACATGTCATTGTAAAACTTTAATTTTATTTCAGTTTGATTACTAAATTTCATACTATATATTTTTGACACTAACCATTCTATTTAAATTAAACTTATGACTTATTAAATCTTAACTCCATAAATAATTAAGGGAAAAGTACAACAAAAAGACCTTGTGATTTGAACCCTAATCAACTTCCACCCTGAGGTTTGAACCCTAAGAAACTAGTACCCTGTGTTTCACATCATTAGCAAATAGCGGTAAATCAGCTGACACTATTACTAGAGCTAACGTGACAAAGGTTATTTTCGTCTCTAACCAATTTTTTTGCCAACAAGGTTGGGAAGGACAAAATGGTAATTTGGTTTTATTTGGCTTCTTAAGACAACAATAAAAAAGAATAAAATTGAATTTTCCCTTTTTTAGAATCTAAAACCTAATTTCTTTATCTCTCACTCTCTGTTTAATAAAAAAGGGAAATTGGAGCTTCAAATTGCGAAATTGAAAGCAACAGAGAAAAATTAATATATTGTTATGTGTGTCTTGAACGAGAAAGATAAAAAAATTAAAGAAATGTCGATCTTTGTGACATTGTGAGTTGAATAGCATCCAACAGAGCATACAACCATCGCAAGTTGCTTCGAAGCAGGCTATTTGGAGGGGTTTTAAACTTCATCTACAAGGTAAGTCAAAAACTTCATCAAATTCCATTAATTTTAGCTGGTTTTAATGTCAGTGTTCAAGCTTATCTCGTCATTCTTACTGTAACGAGAAAGAACTGATTTCTTGTTTCTTTTGGAGTTTTTTTCTTTTTTTTTTAAAAAAAATGGGTGTATTTTCCTTTTGTTTTAGTTAAGTAATGAAAATGGAACTAATTTCTTATTTATTTAAAAAAATCATAGTTTTATAGTGGAGACAGTGAACTTAGTACTCCACTGTGGGGGGAAATGGAAAGATGACTCTTTTAGTTCATATGAAAGGGGCAGTGCAACTTATAGAACTGTTGACATTGACTACATTTTGATGTTTGAATTGTTTGGGTTCTATAAAGATGTTGGGTATAATAGTGGGTGCTAAATTTGGTATAAAATTTTTAGGTTGTCATCACCTGAGGGAATAGAAGAAATTGTTAATAGAAAAATATGTCAATATATGTTGGATTTTAATAAGGATGTGCCTTATATAGATGTATACTATGAAGACATTGGAACACTTTCAAATATTATTAACCCTGATGTTTATAAAGTAAATAAAGAATATGGTTATAAACATTCAGGAGAAGATGATGTTGACAGTGATGACAATAGTATTTTTAAAGTAAATAGTGATTTTGATGCTAATTTTTATGACCCTAAGTGTGAGAATGTTGGGGGAGAGGATGAGTATGTAGGGGAGGATAATGTAAATTCTAGTGTAGAGGGTGGTGAAGCAGCTAAGGATGGACACTTGACTAATGTGAGTGTGAGTGATGATGAGTTGCCAAACCTTGTTAATGAACTAGTCCGGGATGTGTTAATTATTGAGAAGGAATTACAGATGGATTCATCAGACAATGATTATAAGTGCTCAAAAGAGGAAATTAAAATTGATTCAGTTAGTAAATATGGGATTTAGAATTTAATGATAATCATGAAGGCTCAGATGATGATATTTTTAAAAATTATAGGGGTTGCTTAAGGGATGATGCTGGGCAGGGGGTGAATCTGCTAGGGCTGCTACTGCTAAAGATGAATAAAGGGGTGAAGAAGTTCGTGGACAAAGTGCAAATGACTTAATAAAGGAAGATATGTAAGAATTTTAATGAGAATGTAATTAATGGTTCAAACCAAGACAACATGAATAACTCATATGAAGAAAGAACAAGTGAGGGAATTGATTTTAATGAAAAATAATGAAATCAGCTTTTGTCCTTTGCAAGGGAATGGAGTTCACTAGTTATGAAATTTTAGAAGAGTACGCCAAGAGTGGGCAATTCAAAAAGGATATGGTTACACACTGAATAAGAACAATACATAGAGGATTTTAGCCATAAGCAAAGATAGATGTAGGTTCAGGATACATGCATCTAAATTAAGGGATAACAATACCTTCCAGATAAAGACATTTAGACCAAAACATAGCTGCCCTAGGTGATGGAATAATAGGTTAGTTACCTTTGAGTAGTTAGCTAATAAGTACAAAGAAGACTTGAAGATAATCCTGAATAGGATGTGAATACCATGTAGAAGAAGATTCAAAAAGACCGTAGGTTTGAAATTTTCATTTCCAAATGTTATAGAGCTAAGAGAAGGGCTTAAAAACTAATACATGGAGATGTGGTTGAACAATACATAAGACTTGGTGATTATATTAAGACTGTAAGGTTGACTAACTCAGGCAACTGTGTAAAAATGGAAACAACTCTTATTACACAAAATGTGGATGATAAAAAAGGAGAAGGCATTCCCTCTATGCCCAAGGAGATTATTGTGTTCTAGTACATGTATATGAGATTTGGACAGCAAAGACAGGGTTATTTTTTAGGTCTTAGACCCATTTTAGGTTTAGATGGTTGCCATTTGAAGACTTCAATAAGGGCAAATTGTTATGTGTTGTGATGGAAATGAAAATATGTTTCCTCTTGTAATAGGTATGGTTGATATTGAAGAGAAACTTTCATGGAAATGGTTCCTTAACCTTTTGTTTGAGGACTTTGGAATGCCTTCTGAAACTGGTTGGGTGTCCATATCAAAGCAGTAAAAGGAAAGTAAAGAATTCTATATTCATATGTTAATATTTTTTTTTGGTATCTTCAGTAAAGTTTTTACATCTTAATGTATAATGTTGTAGGGTCTTATTGAGGCAATGAAGGAGGTGATGCCTAGTGTTAAGCATAGACATTGTATGAAAAATATAAAACTCTTTTTCAATGACCTTATATATAAGCAAATGCTATATGTTGCTACTAGCACAGGCATAAAAAAGGTATGGGAGTACCATATAGAATAACTCAAGAGTTTTGATATCAAGGCATATAAGTGGTTATGTAAAAAGAACCATCTATATGGGTAAGGGCTTTCTCCTCAGATCATGCCAAGTCAGATGCAATTTAAAACAACATATGTGAGTCCTTTAACTCATATATAAAGGTTGCCAGAGACATGTTAATAGTGAGCATGTTAGAGTGGATTAAAAAATGCCTAACGAAGAGGGTGTATCTAAAGTCTACTTGAATGAAGAAGTACAAAGGAAACATTTGCCCAAATGCACAAGAAGTATTGGAGAAGCATAAGGTTAATAGTAGGAACAACTTTTGCACACCAGCTAGTTAATTGAAATATAAAGTTGAGTGTTATGATACAGGGAATGTAGTTAACATATCTAATAGGTCATGCAACTACAGGTATTGGAACTTGACAGGGATACCTTGTAAGCATGTTGTTAGTGTCATTTGGACTAATAAAGAGGAACGTAAAGCTTATGTACATTAGTATTACTCAAAGGCCGCATACCTCTCAGTTTACAACCACATGATTCAACTTATCCTAAGTAAAGAGCAATGGGAGAAGACACCTTTTTTAGATGTCCATCCAAATGTGGTTTGAAAACCAGTAGTCAGACAAAAAAAAGTAGAGGATTAGGAAATCAGATGAACCACAGAATCAATTTAAGGCATCAAAGAGTTGAGGTTATGTGGTTTGTGGCAACTATAAATAGAGAGGGCACAATGTTAGGGGTTGTAAGGCATCTGTTACTGGAGAAACAACTTGGCAAAGGAGAATAAGGCAAAAAAAAAAATTAACAAAGAAACAATTTTCAGGTAATTTTTTTAATAAGAAATATTATTATTTTATAATTAAAGTAATTTAATTACTATTTGATCATAGGGGAATGAGGGTACATCTGAAGAAAAAATAAATAAAAGGAGGTGATCAAACAAGAGTTTAGGGTGTGAACATGTTCAAAGACAAATTACTGAAGCCCCACAAACAGTAAAAGCACCTTGTCATGAATCATAACAATCAGTAACAGCTTATAGTGCATCTTAGCCACCACCAGCAGTTTCTAAACCCCATGATGCTATTTTTGGCTCATGTACTCAGCCAGAAACAATCAGGGTAGGAGGTTTAATGTAACAACATTTACTTTAAATAGAGGGTACTCTATAGGTAAGCATTTTGTAAGTTAAAGGGTTAATTTACTTTTTTTTTTGTTTCAGACACCTGCATCTCAATTCAGGCCTCCAAGGCAGGCACAACATGTTATCGAGCTTCAACAATATCTTCACTGGCAAAAGAGAGAGCCAGTCAATGCTTGATAAGAATACCACCTTCATCCTACCAGAACTTGAAAAGAGTATTTGAACTTTCAGCATTTTCTCCAAAGAATGTAACCAAAAAACAAAGGTCTACAAAATAAAAGCTTGGCATTTTTTATTTGATTTTTATGTAGTTGAATTATAACCATTAGGTGACAAACTTATAAAACGCCTGTGGTTTGATATTTTATGACAATTTTAGTTGATATTTTGTGTCAAATGTAGTTGAAAATTTATAGTTACTTATTTTATGCTACTTAGTTTGAATAAGCTTATTCAAAGTTATGCTACTTATTTTGAACAAGTTATTAAAACTATGATTGTTCATAATGATCAATTTATAATATTGGAGTTTGGGTTCTTATGTTAATGTTAGTTGCTCTGTCTGATTTGGAATGAGTTGTTTCAATATGTATTTTTTTTTACTCTATTCAACCTTGTACATTGGGTTTGCTTATTAGTTCAACATCCTGAGCATACTCTCATTTAACCATTGGCACAAAACATAAAATTTCATTCATTTAGACATTTTACAAACACTTCATGGACACAACATAATGCTTTTCTAATTACAACTAGAAGTATATTTCTCTTTATATTTCCTCAGCTCCATCAGCTTCGTCCTCAGTGAAACAAGCTCTCGCTTGCAAAACACCAACTCATTCCCACCCAAATTCAGCAGCTCTTGCATTTTTCTCAACTTATCACTTAGCTCAGCTTCTTATGCTCGAGACAACAACACTTTTTTCACCCACTTATTATCAATACTTGGTAGATTATTTTCCCATTCAAAATATTTATACCCATGTCTTCCTATTTCTTCAAATTTGCCACACCTAAAAATTTTTCTCCTATAGTTAACGATTGTTGATGATGTCTTCATAGGCGATGGCAACCCATATTCACTTTGCTTTCTACTGCTTCTAGCACTTAATGATTTGCTTGTCATGTTTTAGCTTTAGGGGTTTCATTACTTACGCTTTCATGGTCCACCACTTTAGTTTAATTTTTTTTTCTTTTATGTCCTTCCCAGCCATGTTGGTAAAAAAGATTGGTTAGAGATGAAAATACCCCTCTGCCACGTCAGCTCTAGTAACGGTGTCAACTGGTGTGCTGTTATTTGCTAATGGTGTGAAACACAGGATACTGATTTGTTAAGGTTCAAACCTCAGGGTGGAAGTCGATTAGGGTTCAAACCACACGTTTTTTTGTACTTTTCCCAATAATTAATTTATTCTAATTATATAACTATTTGACTTTCTAATACTTTTATGTAATAACCTTAGTTTTTAAATTATTTTAATATTAAATGAGATATGCAGTGTTAATAAAATTTAAAAGTTAAATTTAATTATTTTACTATTTTGTGATTAAATACTGTTATTTTATATTTAATTATATTTTCTATGTAAATATTTTATTTTAGAAACTTATTATTTTAAACAATTAATTTACATTATTGATGTTTATTATTTGGATAGTATTATTATAATAATATTAATTTTTATGCATTATTATTTTAATATTATTATTTTTATTAAGTTACATTATTGTTATTATTATTATTATTTATTGTTTATGTAAATGTTATATTTTTAAGTGTTAATGTATGTGTATATTATAAGGTATGTATGTGTTATGTTTATTACATGTGTGTGTATTTATATATATATGTGTATATATATATATGTGTGTGTGTGGATAGATATTGTGTGGTGGAGATTTAATAGGATAAAGTTATATTATATAGTATTTTATTATAAAGTTTTATTAATATAATATAATAATATATATATATATATATATATATATATATATATATATATATATATATATATATATATATACATACAAATGTAAAGAGAAGCAGTAGTTTTCCTTCCTCTCGCTATCCCGACCCCTACCTTCACTGTGCCTCCCGTTCAAGCTTGCCCGACCGCCTCTCATCACCACCAGCCGCCGCCAACCTCTTCCCCCTTCTTCCCTCTCCTTCCCAACACCGTCAGACCACCTGGAACTCACCGAAGCATTGCCTGAAGCCACTGTAAGCCGAGGAGCTTTCATGGTCACCGGTGATGAATCCGGTCACCTCAGCTTGTGCCACTAGTCTCTATCAACTCTCTGAGCTCCAGTGATCTCGATTTCAGGCTCCGTTTAAGCTTAAACTCGATCGTTTGTGAGTTTTCTCGATTTTTCAGTTTTAAGCTTTAATGTTTTTTTTTAGTTTATTTTTGGTTGATTTATGCAAACTCCCTTAACAAAAGTTGATCTTGGTAGCTTAATCTACATGTCTATATTTTTGTTTGAATTTTTGGAATTTATTTTAATTTTTATGAATTTTTGAATATTTTATTATTATTTATTGAATTTTTGCAAATTAATTAATTAAATTGGTTGATTTAGTGTTTTTATGAGTTATTATTAATTTTAGTGTTGAGAAATTAATTTTTGTGAATATTATATTATTTTTTTATAATATTTGTAGTTTATGTCAATATTAGAAAATTATGTTAAAGTTTAGTTTTTGTTGAAATTATTGTTTAATAATGTGTTTTAGTTGATATTAGTATATTATATGTTGAGAAAATAATTTTTATGATTTTATATGATTTTTATAGAATTTTTGAGTAATATTAGATATATTATGGATATTTTGAACTATTAGGGTAATTGTGTAATTTTGTGATAATTATAGCTAAATATTATATTTTAGTTGGTTTTATAATTATTTAAGGTATTAAAATTATTTTTACAAATTATTTACTATTTTTAACTAATTAATACTAATTTTCAAAAATTGTTTTCAAATAATATATTATATATTATTTTGGTAATAAAATAAGTTTTTATAACTTTTGTTATATATTTGGGTTAATTAAGTTATTTGGATTTATAAAATGAATTATTATTATTTTATGTGTAATTATTGAAAAATTGGATTTTTATAATATTATATTATTAATTTGGAATTTTTACATAATTATTGTGAAATTAAGTATATTTAGTATTTTAGTGTTAAATGTGTAATATTTTGATTTTTTGAGGATATTTATGGAATTTATTGATTTTTAATATATTTATTATATTATTTGGATTTTTGAGGAATTGTGGACTTCGGTTGGAAGTATTGTGCAGTTCGGGATCCCAACCGAGGGTTGTGTGAATTCTGTGATTAGAAGTGCGTTTTTCTTGCATGACCGACTTTACTTTTTAGTTGAAAGATGTCCGTTTTACAGAGGAGGTTCTGTCGAATTTTCGTAAAATGTGACATCGAATCGATCCTGAAATTCTATGTCTGTCTGTGTTGTATAATCTTAGATCGACTCTATTTAGAGGTTTAAGTTAGAATTATCCTGATATTCGTTATTATTTTATTGTTTAGTTACATCGAGATCAAGACCTAGTAGACCGAGTCTGTCGAACCAGTCTCGAGGAGCACAAACTTGTGAGTTGTTATTTTATGTATACATTACATTTAGGTTGCATGTTTTAGCACATATACATGTTTTAATGTATATTTATTCATAATCGTTTTATTAAATGTTTAGTATATTTTAGGTATATTTGTGGTATTTTTCTAAATAAATGCACGTTTCATTTTCGATATATACATAGTATGTTTTTAGTATATTATTGATTTATTTTTGGTATATTTCATTTTTTATTTGAATTTATCTGATATATATATACTTGAAATATACTTAGTTTATTTTAGGTATTTTTCTAATATATATATGGTTTATTTATCATTATGAATGACATTATGTGTTATTTATTTTCCCGTCTGTATGATTTACTTTAAATGAAGGATATCGATAGAACGTGTTACCTAGTGGGCAGCACTAGGACTGTGTATGTACCGATGCGATAGATTTAGGGTTGAGTGAGAATTGTTTGTGGAATTATGATTTGATCGAGAATGATATGATTGATTTGATTGAGATGTGATGTGATTGATGGTGTGATTGTTGGAACTCGGTTGACCAAGTGTCTTAGGACCAATCACACTGATAGTCAAACTGTTGGAGCTCGATTGATTTAGTGTCTTGGGGTTAGTCTACTGTCCATATGGACTAAGTGAATTGATTTGGAATTAAGTGAGTCTGTATGGCTAGAGTGATGTTATTGTTGATCGAGGTTGTGTTTAAATAGAGTTCTATTTGATCCTTCATAAACTTATATTTTTCAGTATTATTATATAAGTGATTTTCAACATTTGTGTGAAATGCTTGTATATATATTTATTATATACAAATGTTTGATTGCATTTGACATTAGGAAATGCATGTATATATATTATAATAATTCATTCAGTGAGGTCTAACTCCCCTCAGTTAATGTTTTTACAGGAGAGTCTTTTTCTTCAGACCTCAGTAGTAGACCCATCCGCCGAATTTCTTCAACCCCGGCTTGTTTATGTAAATTATCTACTTAATTTTATTTTGTACTCTAGATAACTACAGTAGTGGGTTGTATTTAGTTTTTACTGCATGTTGGTTGTAATTCAGAGGTCTTTCTTTGAATATTATATTAATATAATTTATTTTATGATATGACAGAAATTATTATTATATATCGATTTGAGTTTTTTTTTCCTTTCTGGTGCATATTTTATTTTAATTATTGCATGATTTTATTCTTTTAAGACTTGCTACGAGTTTCGGATTCGAAAGAATTCTTGTTCCCTAGTGCCGGTCATAACTCCTGATTTGGGTCGTAACATTTTAATATACATATGTTTTAGCTATATTTATATCTCAAAAATTATAATATTAATATATATTTTTCAAAATAATTTAACTTCTTAAATTAATAGAAATTAAAAAAATCATCTTTAAAATATGCATCTTAAACTTAAAAATTAATAAAATAAAACTTTAAAGAATAATACTAAATCTAGTAAAATTAATAAATGACTGAAGTTAAGGAATTTAAACGTATGTTTTATTGTTTAAAAAATAATAAAAAAACGTAGTATTTATATTTTTTAATATTAAAATTAAATACACATATGATATTATATTTAAATATCATAAATCATGAAATAAATTAAGAGTGTTTTTGAATGTAAACATTTGATTTTAATTCTTAAATTTCAAATATTGATTTTCAAATATAAAAATTTCAAATAACATGTACATATATGTCATTTCAATTCTTTACTAAATGAGCTATTAAATCACTTGTGAATTTATTTCAAATCTTTATAAATACAAATCCATATAATTTTTTTTTTTTAAATATTGCATACATCATTACATCATTTATAATTTCAAATATATCACTTATCAATAAAAATCACAAATAATCCATATAAGAAATCATAATCCATATATGAAATATATAGTACAAACATGTTTCACGTGGGAATCGAACCTAAGACTGTGCCTCATTGGCCAAATTCATGTAGTTTTTAAATAAAAGATTTAATTGAAATCCAAATTTATATTTAAATCCTTTGTATCTAAACATAGCATAAGATCATAAATATTTGAATAGAATATTTAATATACAAAGATATAAAGTAAAGACATATAATCTTAAAACCTAACCTCATTTTTTCTCAACATTTTCTTTTTTTTTTAGTCACTCATCTTCCTTAAACAATGAGGGGTGATTTTTTTGCCATTCTTGGCCTGAAATCACCCCTCTACACTTTTTTTTATCAATTTATTTCTTAAATAAGCAGTTATTATACATATATTTGAGTTTATTTTACTTTTTGTGATTTCGTCGTCTTATTGCAGCATTTAGTTTTCGTTGACTTGTTATGATGTTTTATTTTCGGTTGTCTTGTTGCAACCTTTTATTTGTATTTGAACGATTCAGATGAACATATTTCATCAAATAGATACAAAAATAATAAATCAGATGGTTATCACTATGTTGCAGAACTAGAGTTATAGGTATTCTATTCATTATAATATTATCAAATTTATAGGTTTTGAGCTGATATATAATGATATTAATCTGTCTGTTGTTTCATCCTCTATAGTTTTTAGCGAATTTGTATCTGTGTTTCTATTGATGTATTGTTAGTTTGAATCAATAAAATTATTTATCTTTTCCAAAAAAGATATAAAGTGAAAATTGAATATAAATTCAAATAAAATTAAAATTTATAATCAAATGTACATTTAATTATATATTAATTTTTGTTAGGTGAAGATAATATAACATTATCAAAACTTCATTAGTTGATTATTCGGTAAAATTTAAATAGAATTTTTGTAATTAAAATATAAATTGAAATTCAGCACCCAAATTCAAGAAAGTGAAAATTTGAATGCCATCTCTTTTTTTTTTTTTATATATATATAAATATTTTGTGATAATTATATTTAGATGGACATTTTAAACTTATTTACCAATTAATTATCAATATTTTGTTTAACTTCCAAAATATGATTCAATTACATTTATAATAGTGCTAGCTAATATAAAAATATTAGGAAGTTTTCGATATCATCAAGAAAAGAAAAATAGAGATAATAATTTAAAGGTTTTTGACATTTGTATTCGGCATAATCTAAGTGTAAACTCCAAAATGTATACAGTAAATTTGGATTTATAACAAAAGGCATAATTTGATGCATATGAGGTATTTTTTATTTAAAATTTGATGAGAAAATAATTACTTGTTTGCCTGAATCTAAATAGAAATAATACACAAGCATACACATTGACACAGAAAACTATATATATATATATATATATATATATATATATATATATTAGTAAATAATTATATATTTCGCACATGAATATAAAAATTATTTAAACTCATAATAGGAAAAAAAATATGCATATTGATATTATTATTATTATTATTATTATTATTATTATTATTATTATTATTATTATTATTATCATTTAGTTTAATAATTTTATAAAAAATAAAAGTTTTATTCATAGATATAATAATTTAATATAATTATAATTTATAGAATTTCAATAAGTCTTTTATTTAAATACTAGTATGTTATTCTTTCAATATTTTTATAATTATTTTTCAATTCTAAAATAAATTTTATATAAAAAAAATCATGACCTTAATTAATTATAAAATAATAAAAATTTATTAGTTATTTTCTTAATAACAATTTAAAAATAATATTATACGATAATTATAGTAATTTTCTTATATAACAAAAATACTATTTTCTAATACTAGATTTTTAAAATATAATTATAGGTGTAAGACAAATAAATTTTCATTAATTTAATTTCAATTCCTTACTTAATAAAATTTAATTTAATAATTTTTTCAAAATAATCAAATTATTTTTTTAACTTTTATAACAATCTAATTTTTCAATTTCGATAGTGTCACATTATAATATAGTTATTTATTATAATTTTAATAATTTTTTTATTTGAATAATTATACGACACTATTTCAGTATTTTTATATAAATAATAATATAATTTTACAAGTTTGATAGATTTCTAATATAATAATTTATTACATTTTTCTTAATTTTCTATTCAAAAAATTATACAATAATCTTCAATATTCTATTCAAATAATTTATACAATAATTTTTTAACATGTTTTATGTTAATATTTTTTTATAATTAATTATTTTATAAAATTTATTAATTTTGATTTCAATTGTTTACTTATTAAATTTAATTAATAATATGGAAAACATACTTTCAATTAACTTAGAATTATATTTTAATTAATTTTAATTTACTACAGATAAAATAGAAGTTAACCTAATTAAAACAGAAGATAGACTTTCAATTAAATTTAAATTATATTTTAATGAATTTAATTTAATTTAATTAATAAATTATTCAATTTTTTCTTCGTACATTTGTATATTACTTGTGACACCTGTTAAGGATGTCAGACATATATTGTATGCATGTGACTAATAAATAATATATCCATTAAAATCAAATTTTAGTTCATGAGTCAATATATATATAAGACTATTTATATAAATAACACATAATACATATCACAAAGGCTCATAACATCAAACAGTTCACATCTTTCCTTATGTTATTTATATATAATATACTGGTCTCAATACAAAATATGAAAACGTACTAAGTATGTTACATTCTATAAAATTAAAGGTGATCTCCTGCTGACCCACCTGACACAATGTTATTGATGCAAATGTTTCTTCAAGATAGACTACAATTCTTCTAGTCCTGAAAAATAATGTAGATGAGTAAGCATACAACTTAGCAAATGAATAACTGTTATAACCCGAGTTTTTAAATTATTTTAATATAAAATAGGATAAACAATGTTAATAATTTTGAAATTATATTTGATTATTTTACTATTTTGTGAATTATCGTTATTATTTACATTTGATTAATATATTTTACGTAATTACATGTCGTTAAATTATCATTTTGGGAAATAGTATTTTATTAAACCTTTTCAGAGCATTTATATTTTAATATTATTATTTTCATGAATTATATTATTAACCTAAATTTTTATGAATAATACATTATTTTTGCATGCATGATTAATATTAGGGTTAATAATTAAATTGTGTATAAATTATACTTTTATTATGTGTATATATTGTGTTTTAATTGTGTTATATATATTTATGCATGTGTAATAATTGTGTGGTGTGTATTTCTGTAGAATTATATATTAAAGTTTATTAAATATTATAGTATAAAGTTATGTTAATATATATATATATATGATTTAGACACTGCAGTAGTTATAAAATTGTTAACAGGTTATGTATTATATTTGTGTGAGTTGTGTATTTTAAAGATTTGAACTGGAATTTGTATTAAGAGATTATTAATATATGAGATGAGGATTTAAATCCATTGTTGTATATTTACTTATCTTATTTGTGATTTTAATTTTCGCTGCAAAATATTTTATTTAAGTTATTATTATTATTGCATGTTTTATTTTATTTTAAGGCTTGCTACGAGTTCCAGATTTGAAAGAGTTTTCGTTCCCTAGCACCGGTCATGGCCCCTGTTTTGGGCCGTGATAAAGTTGGTATCAGAGCGGAGTTTTGTGTCACGACTTAGTTGTATGAGTTATGACCCTAGTTTTTAAAGTTGTGTTTTCTGTTGAACTACTATACTGAATTAGGTTCGAGTATGTCTTGATAAGTAATCCTTGCTTTAGTTTTCTGCGTTATTCCTCTGTTGTCTATTTTTTCTGAATATTTTTATTTCAGAATGAGGAGGCAAGCGCGTGTCGCTCCACCGGTCGTTGAGGCCAAGGATGATGAGTCCTTTCAGGATGAGGTGTTACCTCCTGAGCCACCTGTTAGACGCAGAGGTCATGGTAGAGGTAGACCTTGAGGAGCGGCAGGTCATCGTAGGCAGAGAGAGATACAGGACAAGGAGCCTATAGAGCCTGAGTTTGAGGATCCTGTACCTCTAGTTGTTCAGCCTGCCTATCAATAGGGTATGTTTGACCCTGAGGTAGCTCTATTCTATGCAGAGTTGGCAGGATTGCTTTCGATGGGACTTCCGATCTGTTAGATTTTCTGCATGCGATCGAGACTAGGACTCGGACTGCTCATACCGAGTACCAGCGGATTATGATCGTCGAGCTTTCTATTAAGGGACCAGCCTTAAACTGGTTTATTCAGATGATCTAGCCTTATATGATGATGATGACCTGGGCTCAGTTCAGAGAGCGGTTTATGAGGAGATTCTATCCAGAGCCACTACGCATGAGTTATCATCTCTGGTTGGGTAGATATGCTGAGGATCTGATGCGAGACCCGTATTTCGTAGTCACTACCTATATCACTGGATTGAGTTTAGCATTTGCTAGTATACCTACAGCGGGCCTTACTCTGGAGTTTGTGATAGAGTTGGCCAAGGAGATTGAGCTGAGGCTAGTTAGGCAAGGAGTGATGAATGATTATTACCAGCTGGGTGTTCAGTCGAGTGGATTGCAGGCTACTTCATATTCGAGTTCTCATATTGGTTCGAGTAGTCAGCAGAGAGGTCCGACCCAGTAAAGTCAGAGGCAGCAGCAGCGAGTGCATCAGAGTAGTAGACATGGCCGTGGAGGTCAGTGTAGATCATTCAGATTTGGGTCAGGTGCTTCGAGCAGCAGCAATGGTCGTAGTTCCGGATCAGTTGCCAGTGTTTGCCAAACCTGCGGTAGAGTCCATCAGGGATCGTGTTACCTGACACCACTGACATGCTTCAGATATGGGCAGACAGGACATTATGCCAAATCGTGTCCTTACTCTGGGTATCAGCAGCCACAAAATCCATGATTTCCACAATAATTGATTGTCAGTGCTGCACCCGTGCCATTTCAGTTGCCTCTAGCCCAGCATCAGAGTTCCACTCAGCTTATTCCGCAGCAGGGTCATGGTAGACGTACCAGAGGTGTTGCTCAGGCTTCTACTAGTCAACAAGAAGGTCGAGGACAGGCCAAAGTTTTCCATCTCACTCAGCAGGATGCTCAGGCATCTAATGCAGTCATGGCATGTATTATTTCTGTTTGTTACCTGGATGCATGGGTTCTGTTTGATCCGGGTGCCACACATTCGTTTGTTTCTCCCATTTTTACTTTCAAGTCTTATTGGCAAGCTTCAAGGATGTCTTTTCCTTTGTCTGTTGCCACTCCTCTGAGCAATTCTTTGGATGCTGATATTGTTCTTTCTCGTGGGAGATAGAGAATTACCCGCTGATTTGATTCTGTTGGATGTGATGGAATTTGATGTTATTCTGGGTATGTATTGGTTATCTCAGCACTATGTCTTGGTGGATTATCGAAATAAAGAGGTGACTTTCAGAATTCCTGATGAAGAAGAATTTAAGTTTGTTGGTGATAGGAGTTCAGCACCTCAGAATCTTATTTCTGCTATTACGGCTAGGAAGTTTGTCAGGGATATTTGACATTAGTCAAGGATACTTCAGTGGAGAAGTTTTCACTCACAGATGTTCCTATTGCTTGTGAGTTTCCTGATGTTTTTCTTGAGGAGTAGCCAGGTTTACCACCTCACAGAGAGACTGAGTTCTATATAGATGTGATTCCAGGTACTACTCCTATATTTATGCCACCATACAGAATGGCTCTTGTAGAGTTAAAAGAGTTGAAGGAGCAGTTGCAAGAGTTATTGGATAAGGGTTTCATCAGACCCAGTGTTTCTCCTTGGGATGCACCAGTCCTGTTTGTGAAGAAGAAGGATGGTACCCTGAGACTGTCCATTGACTACAAAGAGCTTAATAAGGTGACAGTGAAGAACAAGTATCCTCTCCCGAGGATAGATGACTTATTTAATCAACTACAGGGTGCACAGTTCTTTTTCAAGATTGATTTGAGGTCGGATTATCATCAGCTGCGGATTAGTGAAGCCAATGTTCCTAAAACGGCATTCTGCACTCGATATGGCCATTATAAGTTTTTGGTGATGTCTTTTGGCTTGACTAATGCACCGGCAGCTTTTATGGACTTGATGAATAGGGTATTCAGACCGTATGTGGATCGGTAGTCTTCATTAATGATATACTGGTTTATTTGAGGAGTATGGAGGAACATGTATATCATTTGAGGACTGTATTGCAAACATTGAGAGATCATCAGCTTTATGTTAAATTCATGAAGTGTGATTTTTGAATGGAGAGTGTTTCTTTTCTTAGACACGTGGTGTTTAAAGACGGTATCCAGGTTGATCCACAGAAGATTGAGGCAGTGTCTGAGTGGCTTAGACCGACTTCTGTTACTGAGATTCAGAGTTTTCTAGGTTTAACTGGGTATTATAGGCGATTTATACAGGATTTTTCCAGAATTACAGCCCCTATGACTCGCTTGACTCAGAAGAATGTTAGATTTGAGTGGTCTGAAGCTTGTGAGAATATTTTTCAGTTATTGAAGGAGAAATTGACCACAACCCCAGTGCTAGCTTTGCCTAATAGTGTGGACAAGTTCACAATTTATTGTGATGCCTCTAGAGTTGGCCTTGGTTGTGTGTTGATGCAGAATGGTAGGGTGATAGCCTATGCTTCGAGGCAGTTGAAGAAGCATGAGCAAAACTATCCTACACATGACCTTAAAATGGCTGTAGTGATCTTTGCTTTGAAGATTTGGAGACATTATCTGTACGGGGTGACTTGTGAGATTTTTACTGATCACAAGAGCCTTAAGTACATTTTCCAGTAGAGAGATCTGAATTTAAGGCAGAGGAGATGGTTGGAATTGTTGAAGGATTATGACTGTGAGATTTTATATCATCCGGGCAAGGCTAATGTTGTAGCAGATGCCTTAAGTAGAAAGTCCTCAGGCAATCTTGCTCACATCAGTATTGAGAGGAGACTGTTGATCCAGGAGTTGCATCTGTTAGTGGTTCAAGGTCTGATGATGAATATTAGTAGGTCAGGTGGATTACTAGCTCAATTTAAGGTGCAATCTGTACTGAGGGATAGGATTAAGGCAGCTCAAAGCCGAGATCCTATTCTAGAAAAGCTTATAGAGAATGTTTGAATAAAGAAGTTCACTAATTTCACATTTGATGATGATGGTGTGTTGTGGATTAATGGTAAATTATGTGTTCCTGATGTGGATGATTTGAGAGAAGAGATCCTAGAGGAAGCACATTCTACAGCTTATAGCGTACATCCGGGTGTCACTAAGATGTACCACAGTATCAGAGATTTATACTGGTGGGATGGACTGAAGAAGGATGTCACTGATTATGTTGCTAAGTGCCTGACATGTAGCAAGTGAAAACTAAACAGCAGAAGCCTTCTAGGAAGCTTCAGCCTATTCCTATTCCCGAGTGGAAGTGGGAAAGGATAGCTAAGGATTTTATAGTAGGTTTACCTCGTTCTAAGGATGGATATGATTCCATCTAGGTGATTGTAGACAGGTTGACCAAGTCTGCACATTTCTTGCCTGTGAAAGCCACCTATTATGTAGCTAGATTGGCGAAGCTATATGTAAAGTATATTGTATGCCTCCATGGAGTACCTGTGTCCATTGTGTCAGTGTCAAATAGAGGTTCAATGTTTACTTCTCATTTTTAACAGAAGTTGCAGGAAGTGATAGGCACTAGGTTGGATTTCAGTACTGCTTTTCATCCTCAGATAGATGGTCAGTCTGAGAGGATGATCCAAACACTGGAAGATATGTTGAGGATGTGTGTCCTGGATTTGGGAGGTAGCTGGGATGATCATTTGCCTCTTGTAGAGTTTGTATATAATAACAACTACCATAGCAGTATTGGCATGGCACCGTATGAGGCGTTGTATGGAAGGAAGTGTAAATCCCCTCTGAGTTGGGATGAGATTGGGGAGAGAGCTTTGAATGGACCTGAGATGGTTCAGGATGCTGCAGAGAAAGTCACCGTGATTAAGCAGATTAGAGATCGTAGTTAGCAGGCAGAAGAGCTATGCGGATCCTAGGTGTAGAGATGTGGAATTTCAGGTCAGAGATTTTATTTTCCTGAAGGTGTCTCCAATGAAGGGTGTGATGAGATTTGGTAGGAAGGGTAAGTTAGCATTAAGATATATCAGACCGTTTGAGATTCTAGAGAGAGCTGGCACTGTTGCATATCGGTTGGCTTTGCCCCCGAGTATGTCACAGGTGCATCCGGAGTTTCATATCTCGATGCTGAGGAAGTATATCTCAGACCCTTCACATGTGTTGCAGCCTGATAGTGTAAAAGTAAGCGAAGATTTGACATTTGTGGAAGAACCTATGGCGATTATTGATTATCAAGTTCGACAGTTGCGTTCGAAGCAGATTCCAATGGTCAAGGTTCTATGGTGTAGCAGCAGAGTTGAGGAGCATATGTGGGAGACTGAAGCTGAGATGCGAGTTTCTTATCCGTATCTCTTCCCCTCTTGATCTTGTAATTTTCTTTCTGAAATTTGGGGACGAATTCTTGTAAGGGTGGAAGACTGTAATATCTCGAGTTTTTAAATATTTTTATACTATATCGGGATATGCAGTGTTAATAATTTTTGTATATATTTATGATATTTTTTTATTATCTGTTTAAAGCTTATTTTAATTATTTTAAATTATTTTAAGTACTTTACGTAAAATTTTCCCAAGAATTATATTTTCAGGAAAATTGATACGTAAATAATTTAATACTAATTATTTTGACTAGTTTTATGAACTTGCATGAACTCATATATAATTGTTAAAGTGCTAAAATAAATTGTATATATGTGTATTTGTTTAAAATTAATTAGGATTTAATTAATTACCTTAATTTTTATTATTTAGTTTTAATATTAATTAATTAATTTTAAGTGTATAAATTATTATATATAATAAAATATTTATGTGGTGAGAATTATTTATGTGTGGGAATATATATATTATTATAATATAAGTGTGGATATATATATATACATATATACATTATTATTTATCAAAAATCAGAAGTTTGCTTTATTTACAGTTTTGCCACTATCTTCATCTTCTTCCCTCCTGATCGGTTTTCCACCATTTCTGGCCATTGTGACCTCTGTTTCTTGCCATCACTGTGCCCCTCAGCCTTCCTCCTCCCTTGCCAACCATTCCCGATGCCTGAATCACCCTTTTCGGGCTAGTTTTGACCGATTTTTCTCAAAGAAGCCGAAAATTCATCAAGCTCCGATCAAGCCGTTTCTGGCCACTAAATTCAATTCCACTGGTCTCTATCTTCTCCTTGAGCTCCAGTGAGTGTGATTCCAAGCTTTGTTTCACTTAAAATGGTCTAGATTTGCTTAGGCTTCAATTTCTTCATTTCAGTCATTTAAGGTCTCAAATTTTATTGAGCTTCAATTTGATTGATTAATGAAAACTCCCTTCACAAAATTTGATCCTAGAAGCCCAATCTACATTCTGTAATTTTTGTAGAATTTTTGGAATTTATTTTGATTTTTGGGTATTTTTTATTATTTGATCATTATTTTTTAATTTTCAAAAATTAATTAATTAAATTATGAAATTGTGTTTTATGGTAATTATAGGTGTTGAAATAAATTTTATAAATTTATTTGTAATTTTTGTGAATTTTATGTATTTATTTTGGAATTTATTAAGTTTATGTAATTTTGAAAAATAGGGTTAATTGTGTGTTTAATTGAAATTAATTAGTTAATTGAGTATATTTATTGATATTATTGAATTATATGTTTATAAAATTAATTTTGAGTAATTATACTATTTTTTAGCCAATTTTTTATTAATTTTAGTGAATTTTTATATATAGGTGTATTTTGGTAATTTGATACTAAATTGGCTAAAAATGTAATTAAATTGGTTTTAATAGTTATTTAGGGTATAAAAATGATTTCTACAAATTATTTAGTATTTTTAACTAATTAAAACTATTTTTTGTAAATTTTTTTCAATTATATATATAATATACGATTTTTCTAAATAAATGAGTTTTTATCGGTTTTTAACATGTTTTAGGGTTAATTAAGTAATTTGGATTTATAAAATTTATTTTTATTATATAAGGGCATTTTTGGTATTTTGTAAATATTCCGTGAATTGTGGACCTCGATCGGTGAATTGTAGTTTGGAGTCTGACCGAAGGATTGTGATTGTGAATTCTGTGTCTATTTTTGAAGTGTGTTTCTTTGCAGGACCGGCTCTACTCTTTGAGTAGAGAGAAGTCCGTTTTACAGGGGAGGTTCTATCGGATTTTTGATAGAATTCTCGTAAAACGTGATGTCCAGTCGAATTCTGATTCTAATTCTGTATCTAGTATTCTAGATCGAGTCTTTAGAACTTCTGTTAGATTTATTCTGATTTTCTGCTATCATTTATTTGTTTAGTTGCACTGAGACCGAGGCCTAGTGGACCAGACCCGTCAAACCCTTCTCGAGGAGCGCAATAAATAGTGAGTTGTTATTTTATATATATATATGTATTTTAAGGTGCATATTTTAGAAACATATGGTTTATTTTGATAAACATGCATAAATGATTTAATTAGTCTTTAAGTTTATTTTTGGTTTATTTTCGCTATATTTTAAACTATATGCATGTTTTATTAATGAATTATGTTTAAAATATTTTTTAATATATTTCCAGTTTATTTTGTAATTTAATTGGATTTATTTGACGTATATATACTCGGAACATACCTGGTTTATTTTTGGCATATTTCTAGTATATATATGGTTTATGTTGAGATTTTATTCAATTATACGCATCATTTATTTTTGAATGTATGTTTTATATAATAAATGAAGGATATCAATAGAACGTGCTACCTAGTGGGCAGCACTAGGACCAAGTACGTACCGGTACGCTGATAGCATTTAGGCTATATCACTAACCTATTAGTGGATATTGATTGGATTTGATTATTTAATGTGTGAGAAATGATTTGGGAGTGTGATTGCTGGAGCTCGATTGACTAAGTGTCTCGAGGCCAATCACACTGACAGTCAGACTGCTGGAGCTCGGTTGACTTAGTGTCTCGGGGCTAGTCTACTGTCCAAATGGAACAAGTGAATATATTTGGAATAACTGAGCTTGTATGGCTAGAGTGTTGTTTAACACAGTTTGAGGTTGCGATTTGTTAGGGTTCTATTTGATCCTTCATAAACAGTGATTTTCAGAAAATATATAAAATGATTTTCCTGCATATGTGTGTATTTGTTTGTATATGTACTTATTATATATACTATTGACTATGTGCATTGCCATTTAGTTATGCATGTATATATATTATAACAATTCACTCAATGAGGTCTGACTCCCCTCCGTTGACCATTTTTCAGGAGAGTCATCATCTTCAGACCTCAGTAGCAGACCCATACGCCGGATTTCTTCTGCCCCGGCTTCACTATGTAAACTGCTTATCTGAGTTTTATTTTATGATCTAGACACTGCGGTAGTTATAAAATTGTTAAAAGGTTATGTATTATATTTGTGTGAGTTGTGTATTTTAAAGATTTGAACTGGAATTTGTATTAAGAGATTATTAATATATGAGATGAGGATTTAAATCCATTGTTGTATATTTACTTATCTTATTTGTGATTTTAATTTTCGCTACAAAATATTTTATTTAAGTTATTATTATTATTGCATGATTTATTTTATTTTAAGGCTTGCTACGGGTTCCGGATTCAAAAGAATTCTTGTTCCCTAGCGCCAGTCATGGCCTCTGTTTTGGGTCATGACACTTGGGGCCAGTTTACTATCCATATCGATTAAGTGAATTTACTTGGAATTAAGTGAGCCTATATGGCTAGAGCACTTTCTATTGATATTTGAGGTTGCGAAAATATAGGGTTATATTTGATCCTTCATAAATTGATGATTTTTAGTATTAAAATGATTTTCTTTGCATCTGTGTGTATTTGTCTATATATATATTTATTATATGTATTATTAAGTGTCTGCGTTTAAAATTTAGTTATGCATGTGTATATATATATATATTATAATAATTCACTCAATGAGGTTTAACTCTCTTCCGTTGATATTTTTATAGGAGAGTCTTCATCATCAGACCTCAGCAGTATACTTGTATGCCAGATTTCTTTCGTTCTGGCTTTATTATGTAAATCACTTACTTGAGTTTTATTTTGTACTCTAAATACTGTAGTAGTGGTTGTATTTAAATCTATTGTGGGTTGTATTTGTAATTATACTTGTATGAGATTTTAAATTTAGAGTGTTACTCTCAAAATTTGTATTTAAAGATTTCTATTTATAATATATGAGATGTGACTTATGTTATTAGAGGAAGTTCAAAAATTATTTTATTATTCGAGATTTAATTTTCGTTGCATAATATTTTATTTATTTTATTTTATTGCATGCTTTTATTTTAGGGCTTGCTACGGGTTCTAAATTTGAAAGAATTTCCGTTCCCTAGCACCGTTCATGGCCCCCTGTTTTAGGGTCATGACAATAACATAATATTTTACGAAAAATAACACATTCAAACATGTAGTATTATCAATCCATTCAATGTTTAACTATAATTTATGGTATGTACGTAGTAATACTTCTTAAGTTTTTATACGGCTTATCAAAAATATTTCATAACGCACATAGCATTGCCATAATCATAGTATTTTTTTTTTGACAAAAATGAACTTATAGTATGTACAAAATCATAATAGCATAGAATTTTCTACTGGACAATAATGTACTTATGAATTATGTGTAATTTAATTTTTTTTATTCATGGATTCCCATAGGCACACAGCTCTGCCATAATCTTTTGCAAACTATATATTTTTTATTAACTGTTTTATGGTATATAAAGGGGATTTCATATCCCATACAACCCTGCCTCATTCACAAGTAGCATTGTGTCCTTATATTCATTCATTCATATTTTTTATATTTACATATATATCAAGAGTTCACCACACTGTCATAACACTTTATTTAACTCATCATCAATTAAATACATCACATATCACTTTATAAAGCCAATTAATATCTCCCCCATAATATATAAGAAAATAATAATATACCGAAATATACCATATTTCAACATGACAGAATTAACAGTGCAAATTCAAAAATTCCATGTTATGAATATCAAAACCATATTCACTATATCAATAGTATTATAAATCTAGATTAATTTACAACTAATTTCACATCAATTAAATATATATAGAGGGAGAAACATAAAAAAATTTCACCATGGTCAATCTATCATCAAAGACTAAACTACATAAAATATTGACAAAAATTGCCATCAAAACAGAAAAATTAAGTTTCCTTTATTTCTATCAATTTTGTAGATAACATCTCAAAGTTTTTATAAGAATAAACGACACCTCATTGGAAGTTATAAAACTCCAAATATTGCTTCAACAAGTATTATGTTCTCACCCAAATAGGACACCTGAATTTAGCAACCATTATTCATATGTAAAATCTCATTAATATGTAAAATATGATATCAAGTACCATCAATCATCAACACAATAATAAAAAATTAGCATCTATCAATTAGAATACATATATTTCTCTTATCTAATCAGCTTAATAAATAAATTTATAATTATTTATTTTAAGTGTTATATTCACATAGAACATTAAATTATTCACTTATCATTATTTTTCCTTGCTTTTGCTTGAATTTTCTTGTGTGATAGCCTCTTTTCCAATTTGTTTAGCTGAAATAGATTATAATTTACTCACTTAATTATAATAGAACCTCAGCTAACATTATAACATCATTAAATTACTTAAGCATTTAAGACTACCAATTATAACAGATTTAATAGGCTAAAGTTAAAAATTATATACAATGAATCTTAAAATGAAACTTTCCAGATTTTTAGATCTATGTGTCTAAAGTAATTTAAAATTGATTTTGTTTCAATTGGAGGTATATAAAAGAAGAATCCAAATAAATAATCTAACATACTCAAACCAGTGATGGAAATTGAGCAATAAAATGTTCAACAAAAAATAACCATCAAAACAGCAAAATTAGATTTCTATTTTGTAAGTTTTGTAGTAAACATCTCAAATTTTTTTTAAGAGTAAAAGATAACTAATTTGGAATTACAAAACTCAAGATATAGATTAAATAATATTACTGTTCATACCTTATTCGAACTTCAGACTCCTCTCCTTCTTCTTTTTTTTCCCTCTTTCTTCCCACTTCTTTTCTATGCGTAAGTTTTCTTTTTTTTTTTATTTGATGACCGCCACCTAGTCCAATTCTAGCACCTTCTATTTCTTATCACATATTTATTTATTTCTATTTTATTTTTATTTTTTTCTTCCTTTGCCACATAATCAAATTCTAGAAAAATCTTTGTAAATATATACATATATGTATTTATTATTTCTTTTTTTAAATCAACTTAATCAATTTATATCATGATCCAAACTAGGAGTCATGACCGACGCTAGGGAATAAGAATTCTTTCGAATCCGGAACCGTAGCAAACCTTAGAAAAATAAAATCATGCAATAAATAAATAAAAAAAAGACGACAGAATTGAAATTTTTCAAATCAATATATAAAATGGATACTCAATATCTTTTCATAAATAAATATATATTCATACAGTATTAAAATACAATTCTTAGAGTATAAAGTATCAAACAAAATAATACTCTTCTTATACAATAACACTACTACTGCAGTTTTTAGAATACAAATCAGAGTTCAAAATATACATTTATATAAAATAGCCGGGACGAAAGAACACCAATGAAGAACTCTACTACTAAGGTCTGACGATATAGGATCTCCTGAAAAAATAATAATTGAGGGGGGTCAGACTGTTGGGTTTTATGATAAAAACATAGCGAAAAAATTAAAAATTTATCATGTTCCCAAACCTGGATCCATGTAATTAGACTACTTGATTAAATTTAGGGTTTCAAGAATCTCACCAAGATGCAGAAGACGCAAGATTTTCTGGAAAGATGAGAGGAGGTTCACACCGATGACACCTTACCTCGAGCCTTTTGCTTTGGTTGTTAAGATCTAGACGTCTCCAAAAGGATGTGTCCTTTAAAGGTATCCACACGAACAACCCTTCACAAAACGAATTAGAGTGTGTGCTAGCAACCTCCTTGATTGTCTCACAAATCAAGAACAAAAGAAAAACTCTATCTTTGTTTTCTAAGAAGAAAGAAAATGAATTTGGAGGCAGAAAAAATAAGTGTGTTAAACCCTAGAGAATATAACATATTTATAGACTTTAAATTAGGGTTTCACCTACCAATGACCTTTTGGTAACTTCCATTTATTATATTCTGATTTTGTTTAAAAATAAATCAGAAATAATATCTTATTTATTTATTTATTTAAAATAACATTTATCTTAAATAAATAAATAAATAAATAAAACACTTTAATTATTTATTTCCATAGAGTTTATTTTGGGCTTATTAAACCCAAATTCATTTTGGGCTTATTCTAAGTGTGTGACCCTGTAGGTTCACATAACATTAGCGGTGGGTCTAAATCTCTATTTAGGCCTACAAGTCATAAGTGGCCTCTAGCAAGATATTATGACTACCCAAGTCATGTGAAGTTAATAATCTGACATAACTTAATTACAGTGACTTTTATTGTCCCTTTATCACATGATATCCTAATTGAACATAAGACATAGAATGTCATCCTTATATAGTTCAATATTGTGACTTGATTCTAAGTAGACTGAAAATGATAACTCTTTATCAATTCATTTCAGCATGGCCATGCATATTCCATCAGTCTATCTCATCAAGGGGCCCTTAGATATCTTTCTCATATTAATGAGGGATAAATTCCTTCTGAATCACTCACATTCCTCACATAACTAATTTCATATCCAACAACATCCTATTTAATCGTCCGGTTAAAGACAATGTTAGAATGTGTCAAAACATAAAATAACTATGTAGAAATCCATAATGATTTCAAGGTCAAAGGACCAAAATAAAATTAATGTGATGAGAAATACTTATGACAATAATCTATGTAGATTTTCATAGCGAGTCAATCCAATACATGATCTCTCATCATGTACCTATGAGTTGACTTAATATCTCATATTCATGATTAGTAAAACATAACCATTAGTTAAATTCATACTAGCCTTAATAATTTAATATTTGTATATAATGAATAAATGGCTAGGGATAATTAGAATAAAACTTTTATTTTAATCTAAGGGTTTTACTATCAAGTCACATACTTGATGGCCTTAGTAAGAATTAACCATTTATATAATTATCATAAAATCAAATGATGATGAAATACCTCTTTATTAATGAAATAAGAAAGTCAATACATAATCACAAATGATTGACCTAGTGCATATCACTAACACAAACCTCACTGAGTGAATTATTATACTATATATACATGCAATCTAACCATATCTAGTCAAGCATTCTTATATATATGCATATACACGCATTTCACATAAATGCCAACTTTGCTTTAATAAATATAATAATTGCATAAAACATTTATTTTAATACATAAAGGATCAAATAGAACCCTAATAATCGCAACCTCAATCAACCATATCATTACTCTAGCCATACAGGCTCACTTCAATCCAAATAGATCACTTATTCCATTCTGGACAGTAGACTGGCCCCTAGACACTAAGTCAATCGTGCTCCAGCAGTCTGACTATCAGTGTAATTGGCCCTAAGACACTTGGTCAATCGAGCTCCAGCAGTCTGACTATCAATGTAATTGGCCCCAAGACACTTAGTCAATCGAGCTCTAGCAATCACACCATTATTCATATCACATCTCAATCAAATCAATCAATTCATCTCAGTCATATCATAATTACCACAAGAAATTCCTCACTCAAACCTAAATTTATCACACCGGTACGTACTCAGTTCTAGTGCTACCCATTAGGTAGCACGTTTTATTGATATCCTTCATTTATAATCAATCATACTTCCAGAAAATAAATAATGTAGAATGACATTCATACTAACAAAATAAACCATATGTATACTAAAAATATACTTAAAATAAACTAAGTATATTTCAAGTATATATATATATAAAATAAATTCAAATCAATCATGAAATATACTAAAATAAACCCATAATATACTAAAAACATACTATGTTTAAATCAATAATAAAACCTACTATGTTTTATTATTGCAGTTATTTAGGAGTATATAAAAAATATACCAAAAATATACTTAAAAATAATTTAAGTATAAATCAATATTATGACATGCATTTATTTAGGAATATATCTAAAATATACTAAGAATATATCTAAAGTATATTAATCATTTAATAAAACAATTATGAATAAATACACATTCAAAACATGTATATATATACTAAAATATACTAAAAGTAAACCTAATTACCTAGCATGCATATATAAAAAATAGACCCTAAATATACCAAAGATATCGTAAATATATATAGAAAATATGCAGATATATACATCAAAATATACTAAAAATAAACTAAAATTATACCAAATCATATTAAAATTTAAATCACTTTTAAAAACATATAATGAAAATGAAAAATCCTAAGTCATGCATCCTATATGCAATGCATATATATACAGTATAATAATTCACTAATTGGCGCTCCACGAGACAGACTTGGCGGGCCTAGTCCGTTAGGCCTCGATCTTGTCACAGCTAGAAAAATAAAATAACAATAACCATCAAAATAAATTTCTAACTCTACGCTTCTAAGATTACTATAGAACGACTTAATCAAAAATTCAAAATTAGACTCAGACCGGTTGTCACATTTTACGAGAAATCTATCAAAATTTAGATAGAGTCTCCTTTGTAAATTGGACATCTCCCTACAAAAGTTGGGTCAATCCTACATAGAAAACACACTTCTAAAATCTGAAAACACAACACCTTAGGTTGGGATCCCAAATTCCACAAATCCCCAACCGATATTTACAATATACAAACAAACAATATTAACAGTAAAATAATAAAATCATCAAAAATTAAATAAAATATTTAAAAACTTTTATTTTCCAGCTAAAATATAAAAGTCAAATTTAAATAATATTTGATAATAAAATTCATAAATGGAATAAAATCTCCATTTTACAATTAAATTAACATAAATTGTAAATAATATTTAAAATCACAATTTAGCACCACAAAAATAATAAAATACACATTTAATCTCAAAATAACGAATACACTTATTATTTACATAATATTCCAAAATTATCACAATTTAACTAATAAAATCTCAAATATTATATAATATTAATAAAAATTCAATTTTACAATTATTCAACATAACATAATAAAGTTCACGTTTAATTATATTATAAAATTAGTTTAAAACCTTTTTTTTTATCACCCAAATTATAAATAATATATATTTGAAATTTTTTTTTGAAAATTAGTATTAATTAGTTAAAAATAGTAAATAATTTGTAAAAATCATTTTTATACTTTAAATAATTATAAAACCAACTAAAACATAATGTTTAACTATAATCTTAACACAATTACATATTTAATCCTATAATACAAAATATCCAATTTACTAAATAATTTCCTCAAAGATTATACAAAATCATTAAAATTATTTAATCAACATATAAAATACTAATATCAACTAAAACTCATATTTAACCATTAATTTCAACAAAAGTACATATTTAACCCAGTAATTCAAAATACACATAAATTATATAAAATTCCATAAAAATTATATAAATTCATATAATATTTTAATATCAACTAAAACACACAATTAAACTTTAAATTCAACCAAAATACTCATTTAACTCAATTTTTTAATATTTACATAAACTAAAAATATTCATAAAAAAATTATATAAAATTCCCAAAAATTAATTTCTCAACATCAAAATTAATAACAATATATAATAACAATAATTTAACCAATTTCATAATTTAATTAATTTATTTATGAAAATTCATTAAATAATATTAAAATAATAAAAAATTCACCAAAATTAAAATAAATTCCAAAAATTATAACAAAAATATTTTCATGAAGCTTGAGCATTAATGATCAAAGTTTGTAAAGGAAGGTAGCAAGAATCAACTGAAAATCATCAAAAAAAAAATTAGAAAACCCTAATAGCCAAAAATCAAAATTTAACAAAACTTACAAATGATCGAATTTCAGCTTGAAGGAAGTTTGGATTCATCTTCCTTGTGACTCAAGGAGTCAAACGGCACCGGCGGAGCAAGTTGAGGAGGCCGGAGAACGGAGCGACGGCGAGGAAAGCTATGTTGTTGTTGTTGTTGTTTCCTGCTGCTGCCAGTGATGAAAAAGAGGAAGCAGACGACAGTGATGATGGTTGAAGGTGGTGGTGGTTGGTCAATGGCGTGGGAGGCACACCGACGAGGAACAGACCGGATCGAACGGAAGGGGAGGGGTTCTATATTGGTTCATCCCGTTGAAAATATATATATATATATATATATATATACAACTACGTGTTTCACATGTGAACAAAATATTTATTTAACTCATGTTATATAGTAAATAAATAATTAAACATATTATTATTATTATTATTATTATTATTATTAAATAAATATTTTATAATAATAGCAGTGTTATTTATTTATAGAATAATTTGATATTAACTTAATAAAGTTATAATTTATTAAATTTTTATAAATCTTTTATTTAAATAATTATATGATACTACTTCAATATTTTTATATTAATTTTTCTCAACTCTAAAACTGATTTCATATAAAAAAAAATTATATTATAGTCATAATTAATCATAAGCTAATAAACAATTATTAGTTATTTTTAATAAAAAGTTTTAAAATAATAAAAGTTATATTTTCTTTATATAACAATTTAAATATTACAACCCCATTAAATTTATAATTTTTTACAATTTTGGTAAATTTTTAATCTGAGCTGTGACACTTTATTTCTTAAATATTTTTAATATTAATACTTTTATTTACAAAAAAATTAATTTGATGTAATTTTTAAGTTTAACTAATAATTAAATGATAAATATTAATTAATTTAATTTTAACTATTTTTTGTTAAATTTTATAAAAATATCTAAAAATGATAATTATAGTACTTCTCTTATAGAAAATATACTTTCAAATAAATTATATGTTCTATTTTATATTTATTAATTTATAAACATTCTTCTTTAAAACAAATTATATAGTTTTCCTATTTTCATAAAATTTATTAATTATTTACTTATTAAATATAATATAATAAAACTTATAAAATTATGTTATCTAATTTGATTTACATTAGATAAAATATAAGTATACCTAATTAAAATAGAAAAAAATATTTTTAACAAAATTATCATTAAAATTTTAATTAATTTAATTTGTTAGAGATAAAATAGAAATTAACATAATTAAAATAGAAAATATATTTTAATTAAAATAAAATTATATGTTAATTAATATCATTTTTATTAAAGATAAAATAAAAGTTAACACAATTAGAATAAAAAATATACTTTCAATTAAATTGAAATTACATTTTAGTTGATTTAATTTAATTTAATTTTGTTAAAGATAGAATAAAAATTAACTTAATTAAAATAGGAAACATACTTTTAATTTTATTAAAATTTTATTTTAATTAAATTAATTTTTATTTGAGATAAAATAGAAATTTACCTAATTAAAATAAAAATATACTTTTTATCAAATTAAAATTATATTTTAATTAAGAAGCACCATGGTTGATCTCGGTTCAATACCCATCTCTCCCCTCTCCTTTGATTAAATATATATATATATTAATTTAAATTTAATTTTTTAATAAATAATCAAATTATCTAATTTTTATATAATAATAAGTGAAATTTTTTTATAATTTTACCTTTCCGTAGATTTATATATATTATAGATATATAAATAATTTTGCAAAATAATTAGAAAATATATAATATATTATTATGAATTAAATTCGGTAGAAATAGAAAAATATAAATAGTAAATCACATGACACATCCTATCCATCATTGTTATATAGTTTATTTATATCACATAATTATACACTTTATAAAAAAATTCTCTCAATATTCCATGAACCAAATTGCGTTTAGACAAAAATAAATAAAATTAAAATTGTCATTAAAAAGAGAAATTAAAAAAAAATCAATTTTGTGTAGAAGAAAGAGAAGGTGGTGGTGGTGGTGGTGTCCCTGACCCACCAATCCCTCTTCCCTATCTCAATACACACAAATCTCTGCCCCTCCTCTCCTCTCCATTTCCTCTTTTCCTCCTATTATATTCAAACCATGACCTGTAACTAGATTCTGAAACAAACCCGATTCTTTTTTTTCTTTCAATTTTTTTGGGTCTTTTTTTTTTTGAAAAATTTTCCTCTCAAATCTTCATAACAAATTTCACAACCACCCATGAGGAGAGGAAGAGCCGCCGCCGCCGCCTTGCCAGCTGAAAGATTGGTGGAATCAAACGGATCTACCCCACAGAGTAACATAAAACAAACGGAACCCAGATACAGAGGAGTCCGGAAACGGCCATGGGGAAGATTCGCAGCCGAGATCAGAGACCCTTGGAAGAAAACAAGGGTCTGGCTTGGCACTTTCGACTCCGCTGAGGATGCTGCCCGTGCCTACGATAACGCTGCTCGTTCCCTCCGCGGTTCCAAGGCTAAAACTAATTTCCCATCGTCTTCCTCTCCTTTTGAGTACCAAAATGTTGTTAGAGACCCTTTGATGGACCATAGATTATATGCAGAAAATGGGTTTCAAGAGCATCAAGTAAATCCGCAGCGGCCGGCTTCTAGCAGTCAGAGCAGCACCGTGGAGTCTTTTAGCGGTCCCAGACCTCCTCAGCCGCCAAGAAGGGCAAAAAGATCGGGGCTTTTGTCGGCGGAGGTTGCTACGAAGAGATACCCACCACAAGTGGGCATACCGGAAGATTGTCATAGCGATTGTGATTCTTCGTCTTCTGTTGTTGTTGATGATGGAGATGTTGCATCATCTTCCTCTTATTGTAAAATTCCTTTGCCGTTTGATCTGAATTTTCCACCGTTGGATCAGATTGACATTTCCGGTGATGATCTTCAATGTACTGCTTTATGCCTTTGATGATGGTGATGATGAATTGATGATGATGATGAATTGATGAATTGATGATGACTACTTTCATGTTTACTTAATGTTAAAAAAAAAACATTTATTTTTCCTTTTTCTTTTCTACACTTACGTGTCGGATTGAAAGAAAAAAAAAATAGCAGCTTTAGGTTAAGATAAACTGATCTTAATCTGTAAGAGCAACTGTTGTATTTTCTTTGATGATGGTGTTGATGATTATGCCAGATTATGATGGACTATAGAATTACTTGTTATAGATCCATCTCTGTAAATAAAATACCTTATTTAGCTCTACTTTCTTGTTTCTTTCTTGTTTTGTGTTTTGGTTGCTTTTGGGTTCATTTGCTCATTAAACTCATTAGTTGGTATCAACTTGGCCGTTCAAATTCTTTCATTTTGTTACTTCTGTTTAATTAAGTTCATTTTAGGAGAGATTTAGCTGAAGTAATGGAGTTCTATTGTAATTGAGAAGTAAATGAGAAAAATGTTATTAAAGTTTCTTGCATTGCATCTTTCAAAATACGTAGCCTAAAATCATGTGAAATGGAGAAACAATTCATGTGGCAGATCTCATTTACATTAAACTAACTTCGGGTTAAGGGTTATCGGGTTGAGTTGAGTTGAGTTGTGTCAAAATTGTGGTTATGAAATTTTATCAAAATCTAAGACAAAGTTGAAGTTGAGTTTAGTAACATAGATGAAACTACAACTCCGTAACTCTTAATCTTGATGCTGCAAACTGAAGTGCTCATTCAGGTTGTCAAAAACCATGACTATGAGCATGCTACCTGGGAGATAGAAACTGTTGTCTGAGGGCATTGCAGATTTTGTACCAATGTCTTTTAGTGTGCTTCAAAGGTTGTAACGAAGCTGGTGATAGGGTAGATTGGGTTTTTTCTTGTACACAGTTGTAGCTGTGGATTGGGCGACAAAACTTGGTACCCTTTTCTGCTTGAGATTTAATACACATGTCCTTTGTAAGGACTGAAAAAGAACAAAACATGGTGATGTTGCTTGTTTGTTCTATAGCATTTTCACAGAAAACAAATGTGTTGTGCAGCTGATCCATCACCTTCGCCTTTATTTCAATGTTTGAAGGGTTTCCTAGACGGTTCTTCAAGGAGAGCACTAGGAAACGATGGACTTGTAAGTGGGCTAATTTGAGCTAGGATTTGGAGTTGGGTGAAGACAAAAAATTTGTAGGCTGTAGCCAGCCTAGAATAGATTTTCTTATGGTTGCAGCAGGTTCATGATAGGTCCCAATAACGTTACTGAATGGTTGATGCTTCCTTAGATGAGAACCATTCTGTGCTCACAGAACTCTTTTGTTGCTTTGAGCTGCTACTGCAACAACTTGATCTTCCATTAGAATTAGCATTGATAAACTATGGATTCTTTCTTTTGTATTTCATTTGAGGCATGGAAACAATACTACATGAAAGTTTTCACTGTTAAATTAAGTGCTTACTACTGACAAATTAAGGTTAGTGTGCTAAAAACCATACAATCTTCTTCCATTTACTGTATTAATGGAATAAACTGGCATATATGTTTAGTATGTTTCTCAATCAAGATAAAGATTAACCAGGTCTTTGAAAGCGTAAAATCCATAAAGTCTCCTCATACCACAAAGGCAAGTTTATCATCAGCGGGGATAGCTCAGTTGGGAGAGCGTCAGACTGAAGATCTGAAGGTCGCGTGTTCGATCCACGCTCACCGCATTGATTTACTTTTGCATCAGTTTATTTTAATTTCAATTTATAATAGTATGCATTCATTCATTTATTTTTGCAGCAGTTAATTTCAATTTATATTAATATGCTTGTTTTTTTCTTAATAAAAAAACAAGTAGTTTAATGATATAATATGAGAGAATTAAAAAGATTAGGAGATCGAAAATATTTTCAATCAAATGTACTGATCGAGTGTCAAATTATTTTATTATCCATCCTAGGTGGGTTAGACAACATGTTATTATTTTAGAGTTATGAAGGGGAAATCAAACTTTTGCCCACAACTATATACTTTGACGAGCTTCTAAAAAAAAAAAAAACAATATACTTTCACCCATAACAATATAATAAATCATTTATTTAGGCAAGTTAAAGATAACTAATAGACGGATATAGAGCTGCGATGACCAAGATTCTTAAACCCCATCTTTGTCTCCTCTCTCTGTCATCTTTTTCATTCATTAAATATGAGGTTGTGATCAGAATACTATCATTCTGTCCACAACCACAACTGGTTTCTTTCCCTCTTGTAGTATTCTCTCTATCATTATTATTAAGAAACAAAGTTTTCTTAAAAGTTTTTCTATGGTGTCAAGTTATGTTGTCTATCCCTCGGTGGGTTTGCTACTAACAGGCATGGTGGTTGTACCTTGATTATTTAATATACTCTCTCAAACATTCAATTAAATTTTCAAAACTCACTTCAAACCATTTGATATTTGTACAATTTTTGCGAAAGCTAGTGAGTATTAAAATAAATATTCTTATTTTTCTATTTTCTGAGATTAAAAAAATGGCTCAAACTCTTATGTAATCTCAATTTTGTGAATACGATTGTAGGAATTGAAAATCTTAACTTGAAAATAAATTAGGTAGAATTTGAACTCCTTAAATCTTTATGTTCATTGTTCTTCCTATCTATTCTTTTTAAATCTTTAGTCTTCCATTAAACTTGTTTTTAATTTTTGAAAAACTTTCATTTGTCTTATTCACTCTCCTCCTCCGCCTCTCCAAGGCACTTTCACCCATAAACTGCAGGAGTTAAGAACATTGACCTACCTTAACCAACTGGCAATAATCTCTAACCCATATACTGGCATCACAAGTCATCAAGACACTCATGGTGACTACCCTCAACTGTTAATGGTTTTCTTTTTTTGTTTTTTCCTTGTTTTTCTATCATCTCATTTGGTCTTGTATTGCTTTCCTTTGATGTGTTTTTGTTGGTTTTTATTGTATTTTGGATGACCACTTTTACCATTTTCCTCATTTTGAGTATTTGGGCAGCCCTCTGTTTCGGCAAGAAATGCCCTAGGGAGTATGACTCTTAGATCCTATGTTAGGAATGTTTTCGTAAGTGTGAAAAATGATGCCGTTGGGATGTAATTAAGCTTTGGGAAAAAAAAAAAAGACGAATGTAGAGTTATGTTGGAGGAGCTACTTAAAAATCTCACAAAAATAGTTAATAGCACTAAATTATATTATTTAGAAGCTCCATAGCATATATTTTTAATAGAAAAAGTTTAATATGAGATTTTTTTTATTACAAATTAGGAGAAGGAAAACTCAATATCAAATCTTCTGCCCCTAGATTTACGATGGCTTGGCAATTTCATTACAGCATGGACCAACAAAGTTGAGGGGCGAATTTATGAATTTTGCATGAATTAACTACTTGTTTGGTTTAATTTCACAAAAAAAATTCATTTTATTTTTAAATAGAATTTATTTTCAAATGAATTTCAATTTCATTTAAACCAAACATATTTCACTAATAAGAATTGATTTAATTTCAAACAATTTTACAAAATTAAAAAGTTGAAATTCAAAATAAATTTTATAAAGTTTTCATTTAAACCAAACATATTTACTTAGATTTGTAAAAAAATTCCACAAAATTTTATGAAATTCATCTGAATCAAACAAATTTTAAATCTCATTTGATACGAAGGAAACAAATTTAAAGTGTCAAATGCAAGATGACATAAACTTGAATATGGCTAGGGATGTAAACAAGCTGAACTACTTACGAGTAACTCGATATTTGACTTAATAAAAAATCATTCATAACGAAACTCGTTTAATAAACGAACCGAATTCAAATTATACAAAACTTGATTTGTAAAACTCACAAACAAAATCGAATAGAAACTTTTAAACTAGCACATAATTTTCATATTTAATTATTTAATTTTAAATATATAATATATAGATTGTAATTGTAAAAAATATATTATACAAATAAAATTATAATTTTTATTAAATATATTTTAATTTATTTAATAAATAATTTATTTTAATTTTTTAATATATAATATTAATTTATAATTTATATTCTTCAAAATTCATTTAGTTTCATTTAAGTTCACAAACAATTTATAAACATCAAGTATCATAGTACACTCAATTTGAGGCTTGATTACAAACAATTCAAGTTCTACCTAGTTAAATATCGGCTTGATTCGGCTTAATTACAGCATAAATATTGGCTATTGTCAATCAAATCAAATCAAAAAAGAAAAACCAACAAAGAAGACAATTTTCTTTTTTTAAATGAGAATTGAAATTTAAAACAAAACAAAATTTGATGCACATGCTACCAATCAGAGACTCACAACAGGGCTACCTTACACCACCGGAGTTGACCACACAAAAAGTGCTCGACCATATACATCCATATTACTATAGTTTTTGGGTGTAATTCAGTGGAGCCTTGTTCAAATATTATAAAAATTTAAGTTGGGCTAGACTTAATTTTAAAAATTTAAATTTATTTTAAATTTAACAAATTTTTTTGAAGTTCAATTTAAATTGATTAAATTATTTTTATTTTTCATATTAATTTTGAAAGGAATTTATGTAGCATATTAAAATAAAAAAATAAATATATACAAAATTTATTAGGATTTACAGGCTATTGACAGTGAGGTATCATAAAATTTAAGTTATAATCTTGAGCAGTTGAGCTAACTTGAATAGTTCTACCCTGATTTGATAACAATGGAGCTTACTGGTCACTTTTGTAGGTAGATGCAGTAGTTTAAATTTCCATTATAAGGAGGAAGAGTAAAAAGATGAAATTTTAAATTGTATTTTTTATATTTAAATGTTCTTTTTTTTTTTTTTTTATCACTTATACTTTTAATTTTTCGTGAATTTGATTTGATGAAACTTTATCTTCGCCCAAATTAAAAAATATAATTAAAGTATATTTTCTATATGCCATTTGTTAATATTTCTATTTTAATTTATCAAAACAAGTTAATTTTAATAAAAAATGTTAAATAAAAATATAATAACACATTAATGAATTGTTGTTCAAAAAAATTAATGAATTGAATACTCTTTTTTAATTTAAAAGTAATCTGTAATTTAAAATTAATAAAAAGATAAAAAGAAAAATTTATAGTTAAAATTCAACGTTCTACTATTTTAATTCAACTTAATTCATTAAAATTCAAAATATCAAAATAGTTCATACTAACTAATTTCAATAGTTAGTAAAATTTATAGTTTTTAGACTGAAAAAAATAAATATCTTCATTAATTTTTGTAGTATTTTTTTTAGTATAAGACCACTTGATATTTCATAGAACCTAATTAATGTAGAAAAAATAAAATATCCTCATTAATTTTTTTTAGTAATTTTTTTTTATAAGACCATTCAGTATCTAGTATCCTATAAAATCCAACTAATTCATATTTGAATCCTCATTCATTTTTTTAGTACTTTTTTTGGTATAAGACCACTCAGTATCTAATCTAGTATTTCATAAGATTTGACTAATTCAAATTCGACTCGAAAATGACCTTAAAGGGCGTTAAAAATCTATCTTAAAAAAAGTTTTAAAGTAACTGTATACTTAGAACTCAATTATGATACCTATAGTTAAACTGAAAGAGTTTTCTACCAATTCATCCACATCCTCTTAAATTTTTTTTTACTGTTTTTTAATTACGTTTCTTATGTACTCCCTTTGATACTAAATAATTAACGTTTAAGAATTCTTCACATAGATTAAAGAATGTATTTAATATATATATAAAATATTATACCATTTTTATAATAATTTCCTCAACTAATATTAATCTTATATAAAGTCCCAAAAAGAATGGATATCTATTCAATTAATTTTTCTATATTAAATAAGGGTGAAATAGTAAAAAAGTAGTAACAATATATTACTAACTTAAAACGTCAATTATTTATGAATAAAATTAGACTTCAAAAACGTTAATTATTTAGTAAGAGAGGGAGTAATAAGCTATGATTATATTTGGGTGATGATAATGTGGATTAGTAAAATATGCAATGAATTTAAAAC
Organism: Mallotus nudiflorus; assembly: GCA_947683625.1. Lineage (NCBI taxonomy): Eukaryota > Viridiplantae > Streptophyta > Magnoliopsida > Malpighiales > Euphorbiaceae > Mallotus > Mallotus nudiflorus. Next base: position 862,250 of record CANTUR010000071.1, on the reverse strand, counting down.
AAGTTTTTAATATTAGCTTAGAAGCTAATCCATGACATTAAATACCGCTGACACCCCATGTGGCATTGGCATGTTGGCCATTTCCGTAGACGACGCTCGAACTGTACACGTCTCCGTGAAATTCAGGTCCCACCACCACCACCAGCTGTATATATAGACATATATAATTATTTGTTATTCTTATTGCTTTTAATTTTGATTAATTATCAGTAATCACTATGTTTAGTTTATGTCTTAAGTAATATTTTAGTATGAAATATGAATTCGGAATAAAGTGAAAAGTGATTATTTCTTGCCCGTGAGAATCTGTATAAAAGGTCGATGTTTCCTCTTTTTTTTTTTTTTTTTTGAACGTAGGAATTTCTTTTTTTGAACAAAGGATGTTTCCTCCTGCTATGTTACAATTGTACCTGATAAAATTTTCAGAACTAGCAATCAGTTTTATATCACTAACGATGACTTGAATTTCCACGGACAAAATACTTCTTGGGCGTTGATTTTGTCAATGACCAGATTGTTTTGCCCAAGATGCTGCTATTAAAATAGCTAAAGTTTCGGCTGGTAAGATAGATGAAACTGGTTAAGATATCAAAGAACCATCGCGTAGTTGATCAAATTAATCTCGAACCAGAAACACCATGGTTGCTTCTCCGAACGAACCAACTTTGCCATCATCACTTAAGATTGATTAAGACCTGCAGCTAAAATTAGTTTTCAATATCATGAAAAAGGAGTTTCTACACAGCTGTTGAATTCTATCAATTAAATGAAAAATTCTTTCTTAAACTATAGTAGAAAAACTCTCTTGAGATCATCAGGCATCAACTGCGGTCATCACCGCCATCTAAATGGAAGAATTAACCTCCATTAATGGAGAATAAAACCATAATAAAAGTAATAAAAGGAGTCAAAAAGGATAAAAGCTTAGGAAAAGTAAATAAATAAAAAGAACCAATTTTTAACCAAAAAATGGCCAGAAAATGATCTATTAAACCTTTAAAATGAGGAAGAGGAACAATGTAATTAGAGAGCTCCGGAATCCACCGATAGATGTTTCCTTTTTTTTTTTTTTTTTTTTTTCTTTTATCAATTTTAGCACTCTAAAATTTAATTTTAAAGTTGCTTAAAAAAAATAAATTAAAGCATCCAATTTTAGTTGATATACAAATTACTTGAAATATCAAATTAATATAAAAATATATTTTTAAAATAAATTTTTTATTTAATTTCTTTTAGTGCATAAAATAATATGAAAATATTGATTTTAATTGGCATATAAATTAACTGCTGAGATAATTTAATTTATTTAATTCCTTTGATATTTATTTTTATAACATTTTAAATTATCCCAACTCTAATTTTTAGAGCGCCAATTTTACATCAATTCTCAATAAAAAAATTGTAAATGATGATAAAATTAAGTTGCGTGTGTATCTATGTTTCAATTTATTATAAAAATTAAACCCACTTTTTTTCTTTTAATATAAAGTAGATTTTTTTTTTCAATGGCATAAAAAGAAAAGTTGCTGGTGGATGGAGGAATAGACAGAAAATGATGACTTGTATCAAATTATTACCTGTGTCAATGTAATTGGATTCAATAAGGTAACATGATTAGGTTACAATTAAGTGGAGACAATTGGAATACACAAACCAAAAAACATATAATTGTTAAAAATATTTCTTAACAATATGATCAATTTTGTTAAATAGAAGGATATATCATCTAAGTTTTGAGATACCACACAATAGGATGTAATTTTTTTTTTAAATTAACGGATGGTATAATAAAAATTAATTTTTTTATTTTAAAATGTCAACGATATAAATTAAACTTTATATTTTAAAATATTTATAAGAGAAATTATTATTTAATTACTCCTAGATTCAACCGCTTCTTCCAAAATGGCATTTGATCAATCATAAGAAACAATTGCCAACTACTAGTCAATTATCACTATCCATCACAAAGATTTTTTCTAATTTTCATATATCTAAGCAAGCATGTTTATTCCATTAAAATAAAAATAATTTATTTTGTAAGAAAATCTGTTTTTAAATAATTACAGTTTACACTCATTTTAGGATGTCTAAAACAAATGTTAAAAAATTTGTTCACCCTATGATGATGGGGTTGGTGTATCACCCTACCATATTTGAGCAGAGGCTCTGAACTCTTGATCTGCCCTCACAATTGAAGAAAAATGTTCTGTTAAGAGTACACTTTATAAATCTTTAAGGAATCTATTAGGTCCCATCGGTTGATGAATGCGGTAGCTTTTTAAATAAAATATTTCCATCTCCTATAAAAAACTAATAATTATATACTGTTAAAAGAAAACTATCAAATACAATACATTTTCTTTTTTAATTTTGAATACAATACATCTGAAGTAGGGAAAAAATTTCGATATCCTGGTACTTGATAATAAAACCTTGTATAAATTTTTAAAAAGAAAAAAAATTCAAAATACAATGCATATCAGGCTGGTATGCATATAAAGATAACATGAAAATCTTTTTTTTTTTTTTTGAAAAAAAAAAAAAGAATTTGAAATCAAAGAATATCGTGGTTCATAATATTAAGGTAATAGGATTCGGTAATCTTGTAACAAATCAATAAGTGCCAATTATCACTCATTAATTAGCTTAAGTACAAAACCGCGCACCTCAAAACGCGCGTAACAATCATCACCAGCAGCAGCGCCTCTCAAATCTAGATGTTCTCCTATAAACTCGCCAGCATAACTATTTAAATTGACAGAGTCCCGCAATTCTCTCCTCTGCAACTCCTCCTCCTTGCTCTTCCTTCAATCAAGAATCATCCATGGAAGCAGAAGCAAACAACAGCAACGAGTACGACAATAGCAGCAGCAACACAGACCCTTTGCTGACAAGAAAGAACAGCAGCAGATTCACCAGAAGCATATCGCATGCATACGATGAGTTGCACAGCTTTAGATCGTACCTTCGATGGATGTGTGTTGATCAGTCTAATACATGGGTTCTTTGCCTTTCTTGGTTTATGTTCCTCCTCTTTGCGATTATTGTTCCTGCGGTTTCACATTTCCTTTTAGCTTGTTCTACCTGTGATAGCAACCATACCAGACCTTATGACAGTGTTGTTCAATTGTCTTTGAGTAGTGTTGCCACATTGTCTTTTGTTTGTTTGTCTGGATTTATCAGGAGATATGGGTTGAGAAGGTTCTTGTTCTTTGATAAACTTTGTGATGAGAGTGAGACCGTCAGGAGAGGCTACACTGATCGGCTCAATGTAAGTTCTTTTCTTCTTTTATTCTTTCTGGTTGATCATAGATCCAAACTGATTTTCTGTTTGGATTTATGTAAAATTTTTGGTGGAAATGTTAGCTTTTAAGATTCATGGGAATTGGTTTCTTTGAAAATTTTCGTTTCTTGTTTCTGGGTTGTTATTGAAATGTTAGATTATGGCCTCTGTTTTCTCTGTTTTACATTCACAACAAAAATATTTGATTATCACATTCAATTTAGATTATGAACAGAAGTAGTAAAATCATAAATGGCTAGTTTTGTTATTTTCTTTGATGGGTTTAACATAATAATTATGGTAGAAGAAGACAAAACTTGGAAAATTTTTATTTTTCTTCCAAGATTAATGCGTGATCAAGCTGGAAATTTGACTTTTAAAAGGCAAAGGTTGTGTCATGTATTGATTATTGAGCTAATAAACAATAGGTTTTTGTTATTTCTCGACCACAGAAAATAATAAACAAAAGGAATAATTACACTTTTGTGGGTCACTAGTGATGCAAATTGACAATTTTTAAGTGGTTTATGTGCATGAAAGTGATTTTTAAAGCTCTAGAATCCCAACGATTGTCCTCCAAGTGACATAGAAAATTGTACTTTGGGAAGAAAAACAGAAGTTCTACATTGTTCTTTGGCAACTATAAATTATTAGAAAGCTATCATGAGTTATTTATATATATATATTTTATATTACGAAGATCAGAACCGGGCTAATGCTTGGAGATTGGGGTTCATGGTTATTGTTACACCAAACATTATGAATTTAATTGTTTATTATCTTGGAGTTATCTGTAAAATGTACTGTTTATAATTAAAGTATGTTCCTGAATCTTCACTGCTAGAAAAACGTAAGTTGGAGGAACAGATTCCCCGTGACTTCATCCATTGTATGCTTTATTATCAATTTAATACATTCACATTTAATCAAGGGAAAGGAAATGGAAAGTAAAAGAAACGTAGAAATGTTTCTTACGTAGCCATTGTGAATGTTCTTACGTGTATGCCATCACGTAGATCACTTGAATACTACATTTTTCAACGAAAAGGGCGTTCCCAGTGCATGAAACTCTTCTGCTATACCATGTTGCATATTTCGAATATTAGCCCTTGATTGTGGAACTATTCATGATTTGAATCATGTAATTGTGAAAAATGATAGCAATTTCTAAATTTGCTTGCAGAGGTCACTTAAGCTTCTGTCAATCTTTGTCCTCCCATGCTTTGTAGCAGAATCAGCGTACAAGATATGGTGGTATGCTTCCGGGGCCTCTCAAATTCCCTTCTTAGGCAACGTTATCTTAAGTGACACCGTAGCTTGCATAATGGAGCTATGTTCTTGGCTTTACCGTACCACTATAATATTCCTAGTATGTGTCCTTTTCCATCTCATCTGCCACCTTCAAATCCTTCGTCTCCAAGACTTTGCTAAAGTGTTCCAAGTAGACTCTGATGTAGAGTCTGTATTATCCGAGCATCTTAGAATTAAGAGGCATTTGAGGATCATCAGCCATCGATATCGCGCATTCGTTTTATGGTCCTTGATTTTAGTCACAGGAAGCCAATTTGCTTCGTTGCTTATTACTACAAAGTCTGGTGCTGTTGTTGATATTTATAGAGCTGGAGAACTTGCGGTATGCATTTTCCAAGCGTTCCTAATTTTCAGGCTATTGAGCTACTAAATTCAATGCAACTTTTTTAAACTTTTGTAAATTTCCCAAATGCAGCTATGCTCTATAACCCTTGTCACTGGGCTGCTGATTATATTGCGCAGTGCTACAAAAATCACACATAAGGCACAGTCTGTTACTAGCCTGGCTGCAAAGTGGCATATTTGTGCAACACTAGACACATTTGATTCAGCTGAAGGTGAAACCCCAAGGACCCCAATTATTGGCACGAGCAGTACCGATGATGAAGGTGATGATGCTGGTGATGAAGAAGATGAGTTGGATAACTCTAAGTTAATTCCTGCATATGCATATAGTACCATTTCATTCCAGAAGCGGCAAGCTCTAGGTAAGGCACACTCAGCCTGAACCTTTTTTTTTTTTTTTTTTTTCAGAATTTACGATTTAGTATGTTATAATGTGATGATCTGGATATGAATGTTGCAATGGCAGTGATATATTTTGAGAACAACAGAGCTGGGATCACAGTGTATGGATTCACACTTGATAGGAGCACACTGCATTCCATTTTTGGTGTTGAGTTAGCTCTGGTACTATGGTTGCTAGGGAAAACTGTTGGTATTTCATAGGACATCAAATATTGTTGCGGCTTTTCTTGAGGAAGAGCTGGAGATACAATGGCCTTATCTTATGGAGGAAGGGGAGGGACTGTATTTGCAGAGCTTTGTTTTTCTGTCAAAATTTTCTCAGTTCTTCATGTTCTGTTTTGGGGTTGATGTATCATTTTTTTTTTATTCCTTGTGAAATAATAGAACTAGTTCATGATGCTATTTATTATTTTCACATTAATATCATTCTTGATTTTAGAAGAAAAATGAGCTTTTTTTTTTGACAATCGGAGAAGGAGAGGGAATTCCAACCCTTTTTTTGTACAAGTTTGCCAAAGCCTTTTACCACTAAGTTGGGAGAGATTAAAAAATGAGTTTGGATGAGCCTAATAATGTGAGAATTTTAACTTGCATTAATTTTGGAGGGAAAAAAAAATAGAAATGCTGTTTAGTTTATCTTTCATTTGCTTCAATTTCATTAAGAAATTTATTTTATTTGTAAATAAATTTTAAATACAATTAATTTGTAAATAAATTTCTATTAATAAAATATATTTAGTTGAAATGAATCATTAAAAATTAAATTCATTTGAAAATTTTAATAATATTTTATTTTGAACTGAAATTATGAATAATTTGAAGTGAAGATATCCAACAATATATTTTTTTGAAAGTACAATTTTAGTTTTATCCTTTTAGCATAACATTTGAAATTGAAAAAATGAAATTTAACTTTATATCATAATAAATCATTTTGGCTAGATAATGAAATTATCTTCTTTTTTTTTTCTTAACAGTAACTTGTGAACTCGTATTGGAAGCTGATATTTGTTGTTAAAATTCTAAAAAAAGAAATCGTATTCTCAACATTCATGATCACTTTTAAATAATTTATTTTCATTGAAGAAAGTGAAGAAAATTGACCCATGTCATAATTGGCTTGACATTTTAATTTTTTTTGAAGAGATAATAAATAAATTCTATAATTTTATGTAGAAATATATATTTTTTTCATAATGTTTCCAGCTGTATGCTCCCGTAAAAACAAAATTTATATATAAATTAAATCTAAAATTTTATTTGAGAAAATTTAAAATTCTTATATTATATATCAGTGTTTTTTCAACACATGTTGATTTTTTTTAATTGAAATTTTAGTAAAAAAATTTTAAATTTTTATTATTTAGAGCAACATATATTAATTTTTTTAATTAATCAAGTGATTTAATTTTTCACCCTAAAAAAAAATCCAACGGATGTTGTTTGTAAAAAAGTAATTTTAGCATATTGCATATTTGCATGTCGAGCGAGCACCTTCCTTCGTGACAACAAGCGGTAGTTTTTGAGTTTCAAGAGACCGTTAGACAGTTAACAGACACGCGCCTAACCCCCGGACATGAAAACGACACCGTTTTCCATTTTCATTCAAAAACCCTCCTGCAACACTTTACGTCGGTCGGAAGGACTCTCCCCTCGAAGAGAACTTAAAAAAAAAAAAAAATCGCGAAGTTGCAGGCTAAATCTGTAGCTCTCGCATTCAAAATTCGAAAATTTCTATTTAGCATTTTGATCGAAAACTTCATCTTCAAATTCTGAAATTACTGTTTTTGTTTTTGTGATTTTAAGGGATCATGGAAATATCTCCAGGTCCGAATGCTTCTTGTTCTAAAGAGAACCAGAAGATCTATCTGCAATGGTTTAATCTTGCTGATTCAGGTTCACTTCTTCTATATCATTTCCTCTTTTAATTACTACTTACTGTACCACACTGTTCATGTTTCTTATCTTTTGTGTTTGATTGATTGATTATTAGATGGTGATGGTAGAATTACTGGTAATGACGCTATAAAATTCTTCTCCATGTCCAATTTATCCCGTCCTGATCTTAAGCAGGTTCTTCTTCTTCTTATTTTTCTCGTTCATTTCAGTTTAGGTTTAGTATGGCTAATTACTGACTCTTGCTTTTTCTTTTTCTTTTTCTTTTTTTTTTTAGGTTTGGGCAATTGCAGATTCTAAGAGGCAGGGCTTTCTTGGCTTTAATGAATTCGTCACTTCTATGCAGGTTTCAGTCACTGCTTATTGTTATTACTATTGTGTTTTGGTGTTAATTGTATTGATTTTTTTTTTTTTTAAATTTGCTTAATATATATATATTTTTTCAAGTGTAGTTGGTTTCTTTAGCACAAGCTGGACATGAGATAACACATGATCTTTTGAGTAGTCAAGGTCTGTTTTTATTTATTGATTCTGATTTCTGCCGCCTTTTTTGTGGGTATTCAGTTTAATTTATTTATTGTTGTTGTTAAATGTGTTTGCAGTTGATTTTGAAAATTTGAAACCTCCAACTATGGAAGGTTTGGATGAGTTGCTCCAGGTAAATATTTATGCTTTTTATAGCTAAATTTTACTACTAATACTACTGTCTAATTTTTTTTTTTTTTTTTTGTGGATGTTTTAATTTTTTTTAATCTATTTCATTGGAGCAGAAAAAGCTCAGATCGAAATCAAGAGACTTTGATATCAATGGTATGAATTCCCTTTGTAATTATTTGTACTGGTAATTTTTGTTTCTTGTTGTGCATTTGATTGACTAAGAATCATGTAGGTAATCCACCTGTGCAAACATCACCTTCAGTGAATTGGTTTTCTCCAAAATCCTCTTCAAAATCATCAAAGAAGGTTTGTGTTTAACCTGAATTTCAGCCCTTACATTCTAGTGAATTGCTCTTTGTAGTTTACCATCTAGAGGTCCTGTTTTATTCTTCATATGCATCTGTAGGACTCATTTCTTGAGCTATTTATGTGTATTCTGGCTACGAAGGAGCTAATGTTCAGTTACATGTTTACTTTCCTTGATGCAAAAGTTGCATAGTTTTCTTCCCTTTGTTTTTATGGTTTTTTAATTTATACCTCCTTATCTTTCTATCTGCTTAATTATGGTACTTTATTAGATACCTCTATCCTCTGTTACTTCTATCACTGATGGCTTGAAGAGACTGTACATTCAGAAGCTGAAGCCCTTAGAAGTTACATATCGCTTTAATGATTTTGTATCTCCACTGCTGGTAAGTGCAATAGTTCTGTTCTGTGACTTGTGTCATGAAATTTAACTAAACTTGTTTAGATTGACATTACTGAATTTGAAAGATTATTCAATAGTCGTTTATGTGTTCTGCTGAAAATTCCAGAGCATGATATTACATGAGCTTATAGGTCTTGTTGCATGTCTTTGCTGCAGACAAACAGTGATTTTGATGCCAAACCAATGGTTATGCTATTGGGTCAGTATTCTACTGGAAAAACAACATTCATTAAACATTTACTTAAAAGCAGTTATCCTGGTGAGTCTCTCTGTCTCTTCTTCCTTTTCCAAATGATAATAAATTAATTTCTAATTTTTTATTCATTGTTTTTCCTTTTTGTTTTTGCTACAGGAGCTCATATTGGACCAGAGCCAACTACTGATAGATTTATTGTTGTTATGGTACTTGAAATACCCATATTATGTTATGTGGCCATTGTTGTTTCCTCTCACCTTTGCATGTATTATGTGCTTGCATGTCTATGCTTCTGTGAGGTTTTTTAAGCTGACTATGTTGTTTAAGAAGGCAAAAGTGGTACACCTGGCAGTAAATAGTTGAAGTTTCTTTTTTCCACAGATGCTTTGTGATAGTATAACTGCTAGAGATTGTTATTGTATTTTGCAGTGAAGGTAGGTGTAACTGTTGAATTTCATGAGCAGCTTTTTAAATGAAAAGACATTTCATGTCTATTCACATCTTGATGCATATATTGGTAACCCAGTCCAGGAGTATCATTAGATGATCAAACTTATCAATTGATGCTTGTGTCAATTAGGTTCCTTTCTCCTTTTTATGAAAAGACATTTCATGTCTATTCACATCTTGATGCATATATTGGTAACCCAATCCAGGAGTATCGGTAGATGATCAAACTTATCAATTGATGCTTGTGTCAATTAGGTTCCTTTCTCCTTTTTATGAAAAGACATTTCATGTCTATTCACATCTTGATGCATATATTGGTAACCCAGTCCAGGAGTATCAGTAGATGATCAAACTTATCAATTGATGCGTGTCAATTAAGTTCCTTTCTCCTTTTTGGTTGACTTGTAAATTAACTATATTCCTTTAATTTGTCAGAAATTTATCCTTGCTATTTTACCTTGTCAAATAGTGCCTATATATATATAATTGAGAATCCCTATTGTAAACTTTTTCTTTTTATTTGGCATATACTTGTTGCATTGGTATAGCGACTGATGTGCTAGCTGTGTTTTCTACAGTCTGGTACTGATGAAAGGAGTATTCCTGGCAATACAGTAGCAGTCCAAGCAGATATGCCATTCAACGGGCTTACAACTTTTGGAACTGCATTTTTATCAAAATTTGAATGTTCTCAAATGCCTCATCCTGTAAGTCTTGAAATATACCGTCAGTAAATTTGTTATGATTTTTAATTTGAAAAATTATAACATATGACATGTACTTTTGTGCCTGAAGTTGCTGGAGCATATTACATTTGTGGACACACCTGGAGTTTTATCAGGAGAAAAACAAAGAACTCAGCGTTCTTATGATTTTACTGGTGTAACCTCATGGTTTGCTGCAAAGTGTGATCTCATTCTGCTTCTCTTTGATCCTCACAAACTTGATATCAGTGATGAGTTCAAACGTGTGATATCATCATTACGTGGCCATGATGACAAAATTCGTGTGGTTCTCAACAAGGCTGACCAAGTTGATACCCAACAAGTAACAATATATGCACCCACTTCTGTTTTGTCGACTCTTTGATCTGTAACACATGAACACATCATATCATGAATATGCATATGTCTCACTTTTATTGCTTGTGGAGCATTCTAATTCACTTGTTTTGGTTGTCTTTTTGCAGCTAATGAGGGTTTATGGAGCATTAATGTGGTCGCTTGGGAAAGTTCTTAATACTCCTGAAGTTGTGCGTGTTTATATTGGGTAGGTTTTCTGATGAGAAATTATTTAAAATAGCATAAGCATATCGACAGACTAGAAGTTGTTTGGGTTACAATGTAAACAATGCAATTTAATCTTTTAAGGTTGGGTTTATTTGCATATGAATTGGTAAAAACAAATGCTGTAAAAGAGAGTTATGTGAGTCTGAACTTTTCGCTTGTTTGTATCCCTTGTATACATGAAACAGATTGTTTCTGGTTTTGTTTATGTCATCCAAAGTTAATATTTCTCATCACTTGGCAGCTCATTCAATGACAAACCAATAAATGAAGATGCTGTTGGCCCGCTTGGGAAAGAACTTTTTGAGAAAGAACAAGAAGGCCTTCTATCTGATCTAAAAGATATACCAAAGAAGGCTTGTGATCGTCGAGTGAGTTTATTATTTTTGTTTTTTTTTTGGAGGTTATTTTTCCTTTATATATAAGTTAGCATATCAGAAGAATGCATGAAGGATATGAGAAATGGCATGTAATTCATATACCATATGTGCACTATGTGTTTGGAAGTTAAGTTGTGTGCTGTTCTTATAATTTGTTTTTCACTAGGGATTACACTTTCTTCTTAAATGCTTGTTGTATTGGGGTCTGATGACAATAATTACTTACAGATCAATGAATTTGTGAAACGGGCAAGAGCTGCCAAGATACATGCTTACGTTATTAGCCATCTTAAAAAGGCAATGCCAGCAATGATGGGTAAAGCAAAGGCCCAACAACGACTTATCGATAATTTGGGAGATGAGTTCGGAAAGGTTTTCATCACTCTTTAGCATGTATTCAGGCATATTTGACCTTTTTTAATATGACATTAGGTATTTACCTGACTCTTTTTTCTGCAGGTTCAAAGGGAGTTTCATTTGCCCCCAGGCGATTTTCCAAATGTTGAGCAATTCAGAGAGGTCTTGAGCGGTTACAACATTGACAAGTTTGAGAAATTGAAGCCTAAAATGATACAAGCTGTTGATGACATGCTTGGTTATGACATTCCAGGACTGCTGAAGAACTTCAGAAATCCCTATGACTAAAGGTTTTTGCAGTCTATAGGGTATCCAAGACTAGGTAGAGCTCAAATGACAATGTTACAAGTCGTAGGTGCATTGGTAAGCCTCAAAGCCAATTTATCTTCACCATTACATAGGTATATATTTCATCTTGAGTTGTTTCGGGCGCATGAAGGTACAAATCTATGTAGAAATGTGCGATGTATTCCTGTTCTTAATTTGTTCATGATTAAATAATATGAGATGGAAACTAGTAAGATGAGGCGTACAACTTGTTCTGGTGATATCTAAATGTTAATGCAATGCTTTCAGATTTTAGATGATTATTAGGAAGTGATCCTGGATTACTGTAGTGTTTTGTCAGAAAGAGGAAATAAAATTTAAATTATTAAGTGTTTATTGATGGATTATTTAAACTGAATCAGGAAAAAAAAAAATAGAAACTGCAATATTCTTCTAATTTTCAGAAGAGGGCATATTTGGAATATGGATCTGCATGATCCAATTTTATAGTTGTTTATATAATTGCAATTCCTTTAAATCCCTCCGTGATAATTTTTTATATCAAAACTTAATAAGACCTTTTAATAGAAATCTTAAATGGATTCTGAGGCACAGATAGTGTGATTTTGGAGGGGAAAAAAAAGGACCATATCATTGGTTTTGCGAGAATTCAATTGATTTGAATCTTTTATTGGCAATAGTTCAATTTGGAAATTAAAACCAAGACTTATATCTTATTTCCTTACTAATCTTTTGTTCTGAATATGAAAGATTTGACCCTTCTTTTATAGAAAAAAGGGAAGCAACTTTCTTGATTTAGCACGTAAATAACTTTCTTGATTTTAGGTATTCGAAATTGCTCCAATTACCTTGTATATATAAATATTCACATCTCTCCTTGATCGTATCATTTTCAATCTCTATGTTTTATTGAATAGTGGTGGTGATGGTTAATGTGTTAGAATCACACTACTTATAAATTCTGAAACTAAAGCTTCATAAGGATTGGTTCTCTTCAGAGATTTCTATATATCCTCTACAAATCAATCATCACTAGTTAAGAACTTGCACCTCCACCCATGTCCTGCCTTAGGCAAAAGACAAAGCTTTCAGTGCCTGATAATATCCCGTGGAAAGGCCTCATCTCCACATTCCAAAAAAAGCTAAACCGTCTTTTGAAACCAAAATCCTCTAACAGATCCACAAGAACTCAGTACTACCACCACCATCACCACCACCATCACCACCATTACCACCATAAGCACTGCTATCATAACCACAGCCACCAAAGCCTGAAGCCAGATCGAAATTCAGCAAATCTTGATGATCAGGATGGCTTGGAAGATGATAATAAATATGATGAAGGGGATGCAAAAGGTGAGCCTGGTTGTGTGGAATTGAATGGAGTGGATGCAAGTGCTGAGGAGTTCATAGATAAGATGAAAAGAGTCTGGAAGCTTGAAAGGCAGATATCGGATGAGAATTATTTACAGAAATGGGTTCATGTTTATGAGCATTAGGATTGATTGTAGGCACATGAATAAATTCCTGAAGGAGCTTGAAAATTTTTTTGGCTTCAATTCTCCTTCTATGAACATTACTCCTATTGTTATTATTATTGTAATGTAGAATTAAGATCTTATGTTGTTTAAAGTTGATTGTATCTTGTCCAAAATATATTGTTCTTTGTTTCGGTAGTGGTAGCCGTTTCAGTCCGATACAGTGCCATTCTATTATACTGAATTTCAGACAATACCATATTACCTAAAACTTTGGAGTAAGCCTCCATTGAGGTTGAGGATCAGGCCACGTCTTGGGTTGATTCAGTGCCTGGAATAGCCATGCCAGTGCTGTGATGATGTTAACTTGTTCTTTTTCATGTATCAAATCCTCTCCATATCATTTTCACTACCCTTTTCAGTATTTTCTCCTCCTTTCCCGTTCATTTCTTTGGTTTCTCTTATTCTTTTGCCGCAGCTGGTATGACAGATTGTTTTGTTTTAAATTCTTGCCACCAAGCAAGAAAAGCTCTAGTATATTTCCTCATCTTGATAATTTTATCTGTTCCCATCGTATTCAAAAATAATATTGGAGCTAGACATTTGATTACTCCCAACATCTTACTTGAACATGTCAAGTCCAAAACCAGTAGTTGTTCATCAGTCTTCTTGCAGAGACTTGTCAAAGTTTTTCTTAGAGCTTGCGCATTAGTCCAGTTAAAACCTTCCACTGTCTCAGATAATGAATTAAAATATTGACAATAGATGTTAGTGAGGGAGTGGTTAGTGGTCATTTCAGTCCAAGTACATATTCTGAGGTGTGGAGCTCCAATTTCGGTCATTTGACGTCCTATTAATGGTAAATAAAAAAAGTATTGACAGTAGCCGTTCTGTTATTTCATGGGAGCTTACAACTTCTGAAAAAAAAAAAAAAATACTGTAAATGTAAATTTTAATGTCCAACCTTTGCCCTGGTAAATCAGAACTGTTGACAAGTGTCTAGCAACATTAACAATGTCCTGACTAATGCTGCAAAGCTTCACCACACACAAGAGACTTTAATTTTGAAGAATTCAAAAGTAGATAGCACTATTCGCCATTCTCTTTGGTAAGCTATGCTGTGTTGTCCTGATAACAACAAATGGCTTCGGTCCCATTTCTGGAAACTTGCATATATCAGAGCTCTTCAGTAGTTTGGCTAGCTCCAATCTCTTTCATGAACAAGCTGCTACTGTCTTTGTCTCCTCTTTCACACGACGATTCGTTCCAGGCACTGCCTTTGCTTTTCGATGTCATTATTGGCAGCAGCTCCTCCTCCTCCACTGCAATAATCTCCATCTGTTCCTTTTGATTCTGGCTTGATGTACTCAAGCTGAAACACTGATGCTTTCTCTACATCCCCATCAATATCCTCACAGCTACTACGTGCTCTTTGCCATGCTCTTTCTCCTCTATAAAAAGGGAAGGAAAATAAAGATGCTATAAGCTTCAGCAACCATATAAGAAGAGCTCTCTTTCTGTCCATTTCTTGTTGCACTGCAATTGCACAAAGAAACCTCATTGCACCATATATGCAGTTCAAAATTTAGTTGGAATTAATGCAAACTGAGTGAAAGTCTTCCATATATATCTTAAAGACCAAGTAATATGAATCTTCTGTTACATTTCCAAGGTGTATATATGCATCCAATTAGAAACCTGGATGCATGGTCAAAAATGATTGAACATTACCTAAACAATAAATAATATGGTAACCATTTCACTTTAATAGCTAGACTAATTCTTAATTCTTAAAATGACGTAGCTTAATATATATGTTGTTTTTAAACATGATATATTTTGCCGATTTATTTTTTAACTTATAAAAGTATTTATTTAGACAATTTAAATAGTAAGAAAATAAATTGATAAATCAGTTATATATATATTGGCTCGCAATATAATAAATTTTTTAATAAAATTATATTGTTGCCCTTTTTTTTTCCAAATACAAGGGGCAAACTAATAAGGATAGAGGAACATTTCGTTAATTTATCTTTTTTTGAACAATTAATCTATATGACTAAATCTCATGAATGGAAATGAGAAAGTAAAAAGGTTGGACGATAGAATTCTACTTTTAACCAAATATCTTGATCCCGTGACATGATGTTTTACCATCTGTTGTAAGCGGATTAGGCATTTTAGTAATTTATCTTACGGATTGTGACATATAACTTTAACCAAATGTCTTGACCCCATGACATGATGTTTTACCATTCGTTATAAACATGTTAGACATTTTAGTTATTTATCTTCTAAGAGAAGATAAATAACTAAAATTTATAGCCTGCTTAAAATGGATAGTAAAACATCTTGTATCGAAGTCAAGACATTTGGTTGAAAGTAGTATATATATATATATATATATATATGGAAGTGAGTGGTGGGGATGTTTTTCTAGTAATTAATAGACTAAAAGTGGAATGTTTTTCTAGATTACTATACTACGTTAATACATATATATGCTACAGGTGTCAAAATCGGTGAATCGTAGTTGTATCGGGTTGACTTATTTTGATGACGCGATGAGTTAATATGAACACAACTCATTTATTAATCATATTAAATATTTCAATCCTAATACGACATAAAAATTAATCGGGTTACACGAATACAACATAGGTAACCCATTTATTTAAATAGGTTGATCATGTCATAAAATTCAATATAACTTATTTAACCTGTATAATAATTATAATATATAAAAATACTATTTTTATAAAAAATTTAAAATAGTGTCTAAAATTTAACAATTTACATAATATAATTATAAAATTATTATTTTTATAAAAAAAACTTGCAATAAATGACTAATTTATTATTTAAAATCATAAAAATTATATAAATTTTTAATAAGTCATGTCTTATTGAGTTAACACAACTCAACACAATATGTATAATTAAATAGGTTGTAAATGAGTTCACGTGTCAACCCATGACACGATCTAGATAACCCTGTCATAAATAAGTTGACCCGAATCTAACACGAACTTATTTAACCTCAACTCTAATTTGCTAATTTTGTGTGTTAAGCAAATCGTGTTCACGTGTCATTAACCATTTTGACACCCCTAATGTTGTGTAATAGAATTTAATTAGGGTGGATTGTTTAAAAAAAGAAAAGACATTATCGGTTTCTTAAAATTAACAAATTAAGCAAGTAAATCACGAGTACTTTTTTTCAACAATTTCTTTTGAAATTATTTTTTCTTTAGAGAAAATTGTTATAAACCAAATTTTTATAAATTATTACATTAATTTTTGAAATTTGCAGTATTAATAAATATTTTATTAATTTATTATATTATGGTTATTTTGTAAAAGTAAATTTAATTCAAGTGTTATTAATTATTTTATTATATTATGGTATTAATATTAAATTGAAATTTAAAAATTAAATTTATTGTTATATATTATTTAATATTATTATTATTATTTGTGAATTATGTAATGTAGTGTAATTTAATATATTTTAATATTATTTGATGAGTTTAATTAGAAAAAGAAAATATTTAAATTAAAAATATTATTTTATTTTATTTTGTCTTTTTTGATATAATAATAATAATAATAATATATATATATAAATTTTCCTTCCTTCTCTTCTCTTTCTTCCTTCCCCCTTTCCCTCCATTTCCCTTCTTCTTCTTCTTCTCTGCAGATCGCGGACTAGCACCCCACGCCACCGTTTGATCTCTTGGCCATCGCGTGTGCCTCCACCAGCAACAGCAGCAGTGACGTCAACTCCTCCTCCCCTAGCTCCGGCGAGCTCTTTTGTAAAATTAAAATTAAATTTAATTCAAGTGTTATTAATTATTTTATTATATTATGGTATTAATATTAAATTGAAATTTAAAATTTAAATTTATTGTTATACATTATTATTATTATTATTATTATTATTATTATTATTATTATTATTATTATTATTATTTGTGAATTATGTAATGTAGTGTAATTTAATATTATTTGATGAGTTTAATTAGAAAAAGAAAATATTTAAATTAAAAATATTATTTTATTTTATTTTGTCTTTTTCTCTTTTTTGATATAATAATAATAATAATAATAATAATAATAATATATACAAAAGAAAATTTTCCTTCCTCCTATTCTCTTTCTTCTTTCCCCCTTTCCCTCCTTTTCCCTTCTTATTCTTCTTCTTCTTCTCTGTAGATCGCGGACTAGCACCCCACGCCAACATTTGATCTCCTGGCCACTGCACGTGCCTCCACTAGCAATAGTAGTAGCGACGTCAACTCCTCCTCCCCTAGCTCCGGTGAGCTCTTTTTTTCTCTCCTCCCTTCAATTCCACTTTTTGACGAAATTTCTTCTCCTCTCTGGCGTCCATTCCAATCGTCTAAGGTCAAGTTTCATAGCTCAATTTCTCCTTTAGTCTTGGGCATCATGTCATGACCTCGCGCTAGGGAACGAGAATTCTTTCGAATCTGGAACCCGTAGCAAGCCTTAAAATAAAAGCATGCAATAATTAAAATAAAATATGCACCATAATTAAAATTATAAACCAATGTAATAAAAATATAACTCTTTCATATCATAAAATAAAATATATTAATATAATATTCAGAGAAAGGCCTCTGAATTATAATCACGTATAATAAAAACTAAATACAACTCACTACTGCAGTTTTCTAAAGCATAATATAAAATTAAGTAGTGAATTTACATAAAATAGTCGGGGCTAAAGAAATCTGGAGGATGGGCTTACTGCTGAGGTCTGAAGAAGAAAAATCTCCTAAAAAATCAACTGAGGGGAGTCAGACCTCACCAAGTGAATTGTTATAATATATATACATGCATTTCCTAATGTCAAATGCAATCAATCATTCATATATAATAAATATATATACAAGCATTTCACATAGATGCTGAAAATCACTTTATATAATAATACTAAAAAAATATAAGTTTATGAAGGATCAAATATAACCCTATTTAACGTAACCTCGATCAACAATAACATCACTCTAGCAAGACAGACTCACTTAATTTCAAATAAATTCACTTATTCCATATGAACAGAAGACTGACCTCGAGACACTAAGTCAACTGAGTTTTAGCAGTCTGACTGTCAGTGTGATTGGCCCCGACATACTTGGTCAATGATAAGTTCATATTTTGTGCATATTTATAGTTAGTTTTTAATTAGTTTTTACTTCATGTGGTATATTTATTTAGTTTATCATAGTTAAAATAAGTTAGTTTAGGGTTATAGGTTAGTATTTTGCATTTTATGTTAATAAGAGCATATTTCATGTTAGTTTACTTAGGTTTGCATTTGCATATAGGTTTAGGTTCTTTAGAGTTTGATTTAATAAGTTTATATATGGAATTTAGTTGTGTTTTCTTATGTTTCTCCTTATATTTTTAGGTTTGGAGTTTGAATCAAGAGCATTGGAACATGAATTGGAGCTTAAAATCGAAGGATGAGTTGCCTAGAGAAAGGTAATGGCCGTTACATATACATAATGACCGTTACCAAGAGCTTGAAAGGAAGGAAAAATAGGACTGAAGACCGTAACAGGCGTTACATATATGTAATAGCTGTTACGAGTTAGCTGTAAGTTAGGTAACGGGCATTACACTTGGATAACGGCCGTTACCGGGTGATTGCGTAATTCAGGTTTGAGCACACTTAAGTATTTTGGGCATAATTTTTTGTCTTGAACTCGGATTGAGGTGATTCAAGATGCGTTGGAAAGCTAAGAAGGAATGATATGACTTTTATAAAGGTTTAAAGACCTAGTTCGTTCATCTTGAAGGGCTAAAGTTTTAAGGAAGTTAGCTTACCTGCACAGAGTGAGAAACAATCCTAATTTGACTAGGATTGTGTTTTTTTTGGAAACCTAACTTAAAACCTATTCTAAGAGGGACAAATTTAGGGGACTTCACATATAAGGAAAAAGACGAAAAATAAGAAAGACACACGGGAGGCATAATCAAGAAACAACCAAGAGAAAAGGGAAGATCAAGAAGGCTAGAAGATCAGAAAGAGTTTTTATTTATTTTCTTCCTTATCTTTCTATTATTCTTTCAAAACATGTCTTTGTTATCTACCATAAATATGTGTGGCTAAGTTTTCTATTTAGGGTTTGGGAATAGGAGTAGCCATTCCAATTTGTAATGAACACGAGATTTTATTAATGTAATTTGAATTTTCAGTTAATCTTATGAGTTATGATTATTTCATGTTTTCATTCTTGGTCGGCTTGTTGCATGTTATGGATGATTTTCACCAATGAGAGTTAGGGAATTTCATTAGCTTAAATCTCATAAGAATTAAATAACTTGACCATGAGAGTAGGCGAGCTTTAAGGGGAACCATGACTCTGGACAGGGTTTACGGTGGTAGAACAATTGTTTGAGAGCTTAATGAGCTTAGATTAATTCCTTAATCACGAGAGTAGGTTAATTCTTAATCTTTGCATTGCCTAATTGAATTTGAGAGAATCATTAGGTGTTTAAGAATAATTGCCCTTAACTAAATTCAAATGCCCTTTTTTATTGAATTGTGTTCATGAACATATTGGAATGGTAAAACTAGACCTAGGCTCTAAGATTTAATTATTTAATTTTACCTTATATTAGATTGCTGAATTATTTAATTTCATTTCACTTATATTTAATTTGGTAGCTGAGAATTTAAACAAGAATATTGGTAATTAGTATCCAGTCTTCGAGGAAATGATATCTATTGTGCTACACTTCCTCACTTTCAGGCATTGCATAACGGCCGCTACATGTTTGTAATGCCCGTTATGTTGTATCCCCCTATTTTGTTATGCTTGCAGCTGTTAAGACCCGAGTTTTTAAATGTTTTTAGATTGTATCGGGATATGCAATATTAATAAATTTTAAATATATATTTGATTATTTAATTATTTTATGAATAATTAATATTATTTTATGTTTATTTAAAGTTTTCTACCTAAAAATTATCCCGAAACTTGTTATTTTGGAAATTAATGTTTAAATAATATTTTATTGTTTAATGTTATTGTATCTTATTAACTTATATTATTTCATGCATTATCATTATTTTGTGTGTGTGTGTGTGTGTGTGTGTTTAGGGTTATTCTATACATGTGTTACATATATACATATATGTGTGTATATATATATATAGATATGTATATAATATATTGTGTGGTGTGTGTATATATATTATTAATTTATATTATTATAAGTTAAAGTTATAATATATATATATATAAAGAAAGAAAACTCATCTTCTTCCTTCAACCCCCCAAAACCATCCCTCCCCCTGATCTCACGTTGTAACGCTGATCACAGGCCATCGGTGTGCCTCTCAGAGTGCCACCTCCCTCTCCAGCTGCTTTGCCACCTCCCATCATCTTCTCTAGCGCTGTCTGCTTTGCCGAAAACCAACTCTCCTCCATTCATTGACTTTTCGACCACCAAATCCGGTGATTTTGGTATTGTTGAGCTCCTAGAACTCCATAGAAGCCATTTCTAAGCTTCTTGTAGCTTAACATTTCAATTTGGTAAGGATTTGAGCTTGATTTCATTTTTGGCCCTTTTTGTTTCTTGATTTTTTTGAACTTTGATCTTTAAGATTCAAGCTTAATTCATTCACAAATATTTTTTCCTTTAGCTCAATCTACATTCTGGAATTTTTGTGGAATTTTTGGAATTTATTTTGATTTTTGTGAATTTTTTATTATTTTATTATTATTTTCTAATTTTCGTAAATTAATTAAATAAATTGTGAAATTATGATTTTTAGTGTTTATGGAGGTTGAAATTAATTTTAGAATTTAATTTATAATTTTTTTGATTTTTGTGTAATTAATATAATTTTATTTAATTTATGTAAATTTTAAAAATATAGGTTTTATATGTGTTTTGTTAGAATTAATTAGTTAATTGAGTATAATTGTTGATTTCATTAAATAATATGTTGAGAAAATAATTTTAGAGTAATTATATAATTTTTATTGAATTTTTGAGTAATTATAGTCTATTATGTGAATTTTTATGTACTAGGGGTATTTTGGTAATTTGGTAGTAATTTTAGTTGAATATTAAGTTTAATTGGTTTTAATAATTATTTGAAGAATAAAAATGATTTTTATAAATTATTTTCTATTTTTAACTAATTAAAACTGTTTTTTAAAAATTATTTTCAAATTATATATAATATACTATTTTTGTAAATAAATGGGTTTTTAGTAATTTTTTTAGTATGTTTTTGGACTAAATAAGTAATTTGGATTTATAAAATGAATTTCTATTAATGTTTGTGAATTTATCGAGAAATATCGATTTTTAATAATATTATATTAATATTAGGGTTTTTAAGTAAATATGGATGAAATAATTATTTTTAGTGTTTAAATATTTAATTTGCTATATTTTGGTATTAAAAAGGTATTTTTGGTATTTATAGAATTTTAATATATTTTGTGTATATTTTGTGAATTGTGGACCTCGGTCGGTGGAATTTGCAGTTTGGGATTCCGACCGAGGGTTGTGAGCATATTTTCTATTCGAAGTGTGTTTTCTTGCAAGACCTATTTTACTTTTTAAGTAGAGAGATGTCCATTTTACAAGGAAGGTTCTGTCAAATTTTTGGTAAAAATCTCGTAAAACGTGACATCAGGTCTAATTTCAAATATCTATCTGTGTCTAGGATTCTATATCGAGTTTCTAGAAATTAAGTTAGATTTATTTTAATTATGTGTTAATATTTTATTTGTTAGTTGCGCGAAGACAGAGGCCTAGTGAACTAGGCCCGTCGGATCTTTTTCGAGGAGCGCACAACTGTGAGATATTATAATGTATATATATTGCTTAGGGTGCATGTTTAGAATTCTATGTTTTAAATACAAATTTTTGCATAATTGCTTATTTGAATATTAAGTATATTTAGGTATACTTTTAGTATATTTTTGGTATATTATGAAATAAATGCATGTTTTCCTTTTTAAAATAAATATGACTTGATTTTAAATATATTATTAATTGAATTTAATATGTTTTATGATTTATTTGAGTTGATTATACGCATATATACTTGAAATATACTTAATTTATTTTAGGTATATTTCTGGTATATATATGGTATATTTGTTTATCTTAAATACCATTGCTTCCTAGTGGGCAACACTAGGACCGAGTACGCACCGGTACGAAAGTAGATTTTAGGTTAAATTACTAACCTATTGGTGGATTATGACTTATTGATTGATTTGATTGATATTAGATGTGATTGAGAGTGTGATTGCTAGAGCTCGGTTGACCAAGCGTCTCGGGGCTAACCATATTGACAGTCAGACTACTGGAGCTCGGTTGACTTAGTGTCTTAGGGCTAGTATACTGTCCAGTTGGACTAAGTGAATTATTTGGAACTAAGTGGGCCTGTATGGCTTAAGTGAGTTCTGTTGATATTTGAGGTTGTGAAAATATAGGGTTCTATTTGATCCTTCATAAACCGATGATTTTCATCATAAAATGATTTTTGCTGCATCCGTGTGTATTTGCCTTTATATATATTTATTATATATACTATTGAATGTCTACATTTGACATTTAGTTATGCATATATATATATTATAATAATTCACTCAGTGAGGTCTGACTCCTCTCTGTTGAATATTTTTTAAGAGAGTTTTCATCTTCAGACCTTAGCAGTAGACCTGTCCACCGTATTTCTTTCGCTTTGGCTTTATTATGTAAACTGCTTACTTAAGTTTATTTTGTACTCTAGACACTGCAATAGTAGTTATACTTAATTCTGTTGTGGGTTGTATTTATTACTATAATTGTATGAGATTTTAAATTCAGAGTGTTACTCTGAAATATTTATACTTAAAGATTTTATTATATATGAGATGAAATTATGTTATTAAAGTGAGCTAAGAAATTATATATTCGAGATTTAATTTTCGCTGCACAAATATTTTATTTATTTAATTATATAGTATGCTTTTATTTTTAAGGCTTGCTATGGGTTCCGGATTCAAAAGAATTCCCGTTCCCTAGAGTCGGTCATGGCCCCCTGCTTTGGGTCATGACAACAACACTCAAGTAACAGCTGTTACCAAAGTGTCACGACCGTTACGCATTCAAATTTTTTGATTCTTGGGTGTCGATTCATATGCTCTCTTTTATGGGGACTTGCTTGGGGTTTTAATTTTATTTATTTTTCTTATTCTCCCTTGCCACTTTTTCTTCTCACCTCTTCCTCTTCACCTTTCCTCTTCCTAAATCCTTTTCTCTCCATCTATTTTTCTTTCTCTTCCTCCATACCCCTTCGATTCCTACCATGTCCAAGCGAGAAGGCAAATGTCGCGGCAATCCAAGGACAAAGGTATTTTATCCACACCTTCCTCAACTTTTTCATCCACACTCAAAGTCTTTCCTCCTAAGATTCGATTTAAGACCACTTCTTAAGAGCAGAAATTCAATCAACTCAATGCTCGCCCAATCATCCCTAATAGCTATATTGATGAAAAAGCACTGAAACAAGTGGGGCTTTGGGAAGAGGTAGATTTCTACATAAAGAGATTAGGATAGGAAGAGTGGGTTTTGCAAAAATTCCCATCTTATGAGGTAATAATCTATGAATTCCTTAACCTTTTTAAGTTTAATAGTGCCAATAGAATGATGAGGTTTAGGTTAGGGAATGAGGATTTTGAAATGTCAATTTGGGAGATTAAGAGAGCTCTGAAAATGCCACTTAGGTTCAACCAATTTCCCATATACAATAAGCATGCATTCTAGAAGCAACTCACTAATTTGGATGAAGGATTTAATCCTAAAACCTCTAAAGCATCCAAGATTATCTCATATAGCCATAGGTACATGCACTGATTGCTAGCTCATACTCTGTTAGGTAGAAAAGAGAGTGATGGTCAAGTCAAAATTATTAAGCTAAATATTTTATTTACTATGGTAAATGGGCATAAAATGGAGCTTTCACACATTATTGCTTTGAGACTCTCAGATATAGCTAAGGCATCTCAAGGAGTAATTCGGATTGGTTTTGTGGTATTGGCTTTGGCACAATTCAAGGGCTTTGATATTACTTCTATTCCCTATACCAAGTGCAAAGGTGATATGAGGATTGGCTTTCTGATGATGGTGAATATGGGTTTACTTATGCGACAGGAGGATGGGTATGTCCTACTTCCACACCCTCGAGGCACTAGATATCAACCCCAGGAGCAGAGGGCATGGGAGCTAATCTTCCACAGTAGGTTACTTTAGAGCATTTGATGACTCGTATGCAGAATTTTGATGTTCGTATGACTACTTTGGAGGGTTCTGTTGGGGAGATCAAACAGAACGTCAACTACCTTTAGTATGACCTTAGTGCTTATTTCGCATTTCAGGGTTTCCAGTCGCCACCTTTCCCATCTCCTCCTCCTCCTACTCCTGTTGATGATAGTAGAGCCTTATGCATCTATTTTGCAGAGAACCCCGAAGACTATAATGAGACTTCTTAGTTTTTTTGTGTTTTCTTTTGACATGTCTGTTTGTGCTTTTTGTGTTTGTTTCTTTTCTCTATGGTTTTTTTTATGTTTTTTTATGTTTATTTGGGTTTGTAATATTTTCCCCTTACCTCTTTATGTAATTTTTTGTGTTGTCCCTTTCATTTTAACATTTGTCTTGTTCAGTGCTTCATTGAGGACAATGAAACATAAAGTGTGGGGGAGTATTATCTTTTATCTCATCTCTTTATTCTTAGTTTGTTTCCTTTTTATTTCTATTTATCTTTATTTTTTTTTATTTTTATTTTCAGTTTAGTTCTATTTTCCATTCCACATTAAAAATAAAAATAAAAATTTGCATATTAGTATCCCCATGCTTAAATTTTTGCTACAAATCTTTATGATGAGTAGGGCACGATTGAATTTGATTTTCTTCTAAATGCTTCATAAGCTTTTGTTAATGCTCAATTTGTGATTTTTTAAGTTAGGTTGATAATTTATGGTTAATGGCTTTTGAAACTTTAATGAACCTAATGCTTACTTGCTTTTGAACAATTGAATTTTGTGAGTTGATAGGTTAAGAAAAATTCTTGTAAGCAATGCTTAAATTTTGATTCTTAGCTGCTCTTTGACTTTAGTGTATGCAAGGATAGTTTCATAAAAAAAAAAAGGCAGATTACTGTATGCAATTTGAGAGTCTCCTAATAAGGATATAATCCTAATCTACTCTAATGCTCTAAATAGAGTAAGAGTATCCAAAGGACCTACTTGATGGTATCCGTGCTTAGTAGTGCGAGAATGGCGGGGGATCACTAAGAGTGGGAAGGTTGGTTAGGGAGAAACAAAATGTGAGATGGAGCGTAAAACCCACTCGTAGAAATAATAAAAAAAAGAAAGAAAATGATATGGCCACCTTTTATGCGTTAGAGTCTATAGTTGCTAAGGGTTAAGTGTAAAGTGTTGTTTGCTTTTGTTTTTCTTGGATTGTAAACTTATGAATTTTTGAGATTTCAACGGTTAAGTTTACTCTTCACTTGGTAATACCTATGTCTTTGACCTCGGATTATTAATTTAATTTGGGGATTATAAGTTTTGTATTAACCCAAGCTTTTGGAGGATGGATAATTTAAAGTCTGTTAATGTGCTAAATTCGTTATGAGGATAGGCGTTCTCATGTTTTTACTTGAGGACAAGCAAAAGTCTAAGTGTGGGGGAGTTGATAAGTTCATATTTTATGCATATTTATAGTAGTTTTTCATTAGTTTTTACTTCATGTGGTATATTTATTTAGTTTATCATAGTTAAAATAAGTTAGTTTAGGGTTATAAGTTAGTATCTTGCATTTTATGATAATAAGAGCATATGTCATGTTAGTTTACTTAGGTTTGCATTTTCATATAGGTTTAGGTTCTTTAGAGTTTGATTTAATAAGTTTCTATGTAGAATTTAGTTGTGTTTTCTTATGTTTCTCCTTATGTTTTTAGGTTTGGAGTTTGAATCGGGAGCATTGGAACATGAATTGGAGCTTAAAATCCAAGGATGTGTTGCCTAACAAAGGGTAACAACCATTACATATACATAACGATCGTTACCAAGCGCCTGAGAGGAAGGAAAAATAGGACTAAACATCGTAACGGGCGTTACATATGTGTAACAACCATTATGAGTTGGCTGCGAGTTGGGTAACGGGCATTACACTTGGATAACGGCACTAACCAGGCGATTGCGCAATTCAGGTTTGAGCACACTTGAGCATTTTGGGCATAAATTTTTGTCCCAAACTCAGATTGAGGTGATTCAAGATGTGTTGGAAAGATAAGAAAGAATGCCATGACTTTCATGAAGATTCAAAGACCTAGTTCGTTCATCTTGAAGGGATAAATTTTTAAGGAATTTAGCTGACCTGCATAGAGTGAGAAACAATCCTAATTTGACTAGGATTGTGTTTTTTTAAAAACCTAACTTATTCCTATTCTAAAAGGGAAGAATTTGGGGGACTTTATATATAAGGAAAAAGACGAGAAAGAAGAAAGACACACAGGAGGCATAATCAATAAACAACCAAGAGAGAAGGGAAGATTAAGGAGGCTAGAAGATCAAAAAGAGTTTTTATTTAATTTCTTCCTCATCTTTCTATTATTCTTTTGGAACATGTCTTTGTTATCTACCATAACTATATGTAGTTAAGTTTTCTATTTAGGGTTTGGGAATTCTTAATCTTTGCATTGTTTAATTGAATTCGAGAGACTCATTAGGTGTTTAATAACAATTGCCATTAGCTGAATTCAAATGCCTTTTTTATTGAATTGTGTTCATGAACATATTAGAATGGTGAAACTAGACCTAGGCTCTAAGATTTAATTATTTGATTTTACCTTATATTAGATTGTTGAATTATTTAATTTAATTTCACTTATATTTAATTTGCTAGCTGAGAATTTAAACAAGAATATTGGTAATTAGTATCCATTCTTCGAGGGAACAATATCTATTGTGCTACACTTCTCGATCCATGCACTTGTGGGTTTTATAGACAACAGTCAACCGAGCTCTAGCAATCACACTATCAATCGTATCATATCATATCTCAATCTAATCAATTATATTGTTTTCAATCAAATCATAATCACCACAATTAATTCTCACTCAACCCTAAATCTATCGCACCGGTACGTACACTGTCCTAGTGCTGCCCACTAGGTAGCACGTTCTATCAATATTCTTCATTTAAAATAAAACATACATACGGGACAATAAATAATGCATAATGTCATTCATAATAACAAAATAAACCATATATATACTATAAATATACTTAAAATAAACTAAGTATATTTCAAGTATATATATGTCAAATAAATTTAAATCAAATATGAAATATACCAAAAATAAACCAATAATATACTTAAAAACAATTTAAGTATAAATCAATACTATAATATACAATTATTTCAAAATATACTAAATACTAAACATTTAATAAAACAATTATGAATAAATATACATTTAAAACATGTATATGTACTAAAACATGCAACCTAAATGCAATGTATACATGAAATAATAACTCACAAGTTTGCGCTTCACAAGACTGGTCCGACGGGCCCAGTCCACTAGGCCTCGGTCTCAGTGCAACTAAATAATAAAATAATAATAAATATTAGGATAATTCAAACTTGAACCTATAAAGAAACTCGATATAATATTTTAGAACACAGATAGATACAAAATTTAGAATTGACCCGATGTCACGTTTTAGGAGAATTCTATAAAAAATTCAGCAGAACCTCCTCTGTAAAAAAGATGTTTCTTTATTAAAAGTAGAGCCGGTCCTGCAAGAAAAACACACTTCTAAAATCGGAATTCACACAACCCTTAATTGGGATCCCAAACTACATAATTCTCTAACCGAGGTCCACAATTCACCAAAAATACAAATAATATAATAAATATATTAAAAATCAATAAATTCCATAAATATCCTCAAAATAGCAAAATATTATATATTTAACACTAAAACACTAAATATACTTAATTTCACAATAATTACGTAAAAATTTTGAAATAATAATATAATATTATTAAAATCTAATTTCTCGATAATTCAATATAAATTAATAAAAATTCACTTTATATATTCAAATAACTAAAATAGCCTAAATACATATTAAAAATTACTAAAAACCCATTTAATTACCAATTTAGTAAATAATATATTATTTAAAAATAATTTTAAAAAATTAGTATTAATTAGTTAAAAATAGTAATTAATTTATAAAAATTATTTTATTACCTTAAATAATTCTAAAACCAATTAACATATAATATTTAGCTATAATTTTAACGAAATTACATATTTAACCTAATAATTCAAAATTTACATATCAATACTAATATTACTAAAAAATTCTATAAAAAATCCTATAAAATCATAAAAATTATTTTCTCAACATATAATATACTAATATCAACTAAAATACATATTTAACCAATAATTTCAACAAAAACTCAACTTTAACCTAATTTTCTAATATAGAGATAAAATAAAAATATTTATAAAAATTACATAAAAATCACAAAAATTATTATCTCAACACTAAAATTATTAACAATTTATAATAACACCAAATATATCAAATTTATAATTTAATAAATTAATTTATGAAAATTGAATAAATAATAATAAAATATTCAAAAATTCACAAAAATTAAAATAAATTCAAAAAATTCAAAAAAAATTTTCCATGAAGATCAAGCTACTAGGAACAACTTTTCTTAAGGGAGTTTGCATAAATCAACCAAAAATCAACTAAAAAAAATATAAAACAAAAAGCTTAAAATTGAAAAATCGAGAAAACTCACAAACGATTGGGTTTAAGCTCAAACAGAGCTTGGAATAAGGACCACTAGAGCTCAGGGAGTCGAAAGAGACCGACAGTGCAAGCTAAGGTGACCAAATTTGTCACCAACGACCATGGAAGCTCCTCAGCTTGTAGCGTCTTTAGGTAGTGCTCTGGTAAGTTCCAGATGGTCTGACAACGTTGGGAGGGAGAGGGAAGAGGGAGGAAGAAGATAGTGGCAACCGGAGGCAAGGGAGGCACAATAAAGATTAAGGAACGGGACAGTGGCAGGGAGAAGGAAGCTTATTACTGCATTATTCTTTCTTCTTCATTTTTTTACATATATGTATATATATATATATATATATATATATATATATATATATATATATAGAGACACACACACACACACATATACAATAATAAACACATAATATACATACACATATACAATAAATAATAATGATAATTCTAATGAAATAATTTAATAATAAAATAAATAATGTAATTTAAATTAAACAATAATAGAAATAATAATATTACATTAACCATGCACTAAATTAATATAATTAAAATAATACTATCCGAAAATTGTAAATATAAATAACGCAATTTAAATGTCCAAAATAATGAGTTTCAAAATAATATATATTTATGTAGAAAATAAAATTAAACATAAAATAATAGTAATTTATCATAAAATAGTAAAATAATTAAATTTAACTTTTAAATTTTTATTAACACTGCATATCTCATTATATAATAAAATAATTTAAAAACTAGGGTTATTATAGTCTCCCCTCCTTATAGGAATTCGTCTCCGAATTCAAAGAAAGAATAATTACAAGAATCAAGAAGGAAAGAAATAAGGGTAAGAAGCTCACATCTCAGCTTCGATCTCCCAGGTATGATCTTCTACGTTGTTGCTTCGCCACAACACCTTGACCATTGGAATCTACTTTGAACGCAACTGTCGAACTTGATCGTCCACAATCGCAACAGGTTCTTCCACGAATGTCAAGCCTTCATTCACTTCCACACTATCGAGCTGCAACATGTGCGAAGGTTCTGAAATATAATTCCTCAGCATCAAGATATAGAACACTGGATGCACTTGAGACAAACTCAGAGGCAAAGCCAATCGATATGCAAAAGTGCCCACTCTTTCCAGAATCTCAAACGATATAATATATCTTAGTGCTAGCTTACCCTTTCTACCAAATCTCATCACACCTTTCATCGGAGACACCTTCAAAAACACATAGTCTCCTACCTAGAATTCCATATCCTTGTGTCTAGGATCCGCATAGCTCTTCTGTCTACTAACTATAGTCTCTAATATTCTCTTGATCACAATAACCTTCTCTGCAGCATCCTAAACCATCTCAGGTCCAGTCAATGCTCTCTCCCCAATCTTATCCCAACTCAGAGGGGATCTACACTTTCTTCCATACAAAGCCTCATATGGTGCCATTCCAATACTGCTATGGTAGCTGTTATTATAAGTGAAATCCACAAGTGGAAAATGATCATCCCAACTACCTCATAGATCCAAAACACACATCCTCAACATATCTTTTAGTGTCTAGATCATCCTCTCAGATTGACCATCTGTTCGAGGATGAAAAGCAGTACTGAAATCCAACCTGGTGCCCATCTCTTCCTGTAATTTCTATAAAAAATGAGAGGTAAACATTGAACCTCTATCAGACACAATGGACACAGGTACTCCATAAAGGCACACAATATGCTTCACATACAACTTCGCCAATCTGGCTACAAAATAAGTGGCTTTCACTGGCAGACTTAGTTAACCTGTCCACTATCACCCATATGAAATCGTATCCATCCTTGGAACGAGGTTAACCAACCATAAAATCCATAGTAATCCTTTCCCACTTCCACTCATGAATAGGAAGAGACTGAAGCTTCCTAGAAGGCTTTTGATGTTTAGCTTTCACTTGTTGACACATTAAACACTTAGCAACATAATTAGCTACATCCTTCTTCAGTCCATCCCACCAGTATAAGTCTTTGATACTGTGGTACATCTTAGTGACACCTGGATGTATGTTATAAGCTGTAGAATGTGCTTCCTTAAGGATCTCTTCTCTCAAATTATCCATATCGGGAATACACAATCTACCACTGATCCACAAAACACCATTATCATTAAGTGTGAAATTAGTGAACTTCCTTGCTCGAACATTCTAGTAAGCTCTTATAGAATAGGATCTCAACTCTAAGCTGCCTTAATCCTATCTCTCAATATAGATCACACTTTAAACTGAGCTAGCAGTCCACCAGATCTACTTATCTTCATCATCAGACCTTGATCCACTAATTGATGCAACTCTTGGATCAACGGTCTCCTCTCTATACTAATATGAGCAAGACTACCTGAAGATTTCTTACTCAAGGCATCTACTACCACATTAGCCTTGCCTGGATGATAAAGGATCTCACAGTTATAATCTTTCAATAATTCCAACCATCTCCTCTACCTTAGATTCAAATCTCTTTACTGGAAAATGTACTTAAGGCTCTTGTGATTAGTAAAAATCTCACAAGTAATGTCTTCAGATCTTGAGAGCAACTATCACTGCAGCCATCTCTAGGTCGTGGGTAGGATAATTTTGTTCATGTTTCTTTAACTGCCTCAAAGCATAAGCTATTACCCTACCATTCTGCATCAACACATAACCTAGGTCAACTTTAGAGGTATCATAATACACTGTGAACTTATCCACTTCATTAGGCAATGCCAAAACTGTAGCTGTGGTTAACTTCTCATTCAGTAACTGAAAACTGTTCTCATAAGCATTTGACCACTCAAACTTCACATTCTTCTGAGTCAAGCGAGTCATAGGAGTTAAAATTCTGGAAAAATCTTATATAACTCTCCTATAATACCTAGTTAAACCTAGAAAACTCTGAATCTTTATAACTAAATTCGATCTAGACCACTTAGACATTGCCTCTATCTTCTGTGAATCAACTTGGATACGCTCTTTTAACACCACATGTCCAAGGAATGCAACTCTCTCCAACCATAAATCATACTTCAAGAATTGAGCATAAAGCTAATGTTCTTTTAGTATCTGCAGTACAGTCCTCAAGTGATATACGTGCTCTTCCATACTCTTCAAATACACTAGTATATCATCGATGAAGACTACTATAAATTGATCCACATATGGTATGAATACCCTGTTCATCAGATCCATGAAAGTTGTTAGTGCATTAATCAAGCCAAATGACATCACTAGAAACTCATAATGGCCATATCAAGTGCAGAATGCCATATTAGGAACATTGGCTTCTCTGATATGCAACTAATGATAACCCGACCTCAAATTGATCTTAGAAAAGAACTGTGCACCCTGAAGCTGATTAAACAAGTCATCTATCCTTGAGAGAGGATACTTGTTCTTCACTGTCACCTTGTTCAACTCTTTGTAGTCTATGCACAGTCTCAGGGTACCATCCTTCTTCCTCATAAACAGGACTAGTGTACCCCAAGGAGAAACACTGGGTCTGATAAAACCCTTATCCAATAATTTCTACAACTGCTCCTTCAACTTTTTCAACTCTATAGGAGCCATTTTGTAGGGTGGCATTAAAATAGGGGTAGTACCTAAAACCACATATATACAGAACTCAATCTCTTTGTGAGGTGGTAAACCTGGCAACTCCTCAGGAAAAACATCAAGGAACTCATAAGCAACAGGAATATCTGTGAGTGACAACTTCTTCACTGAAGTATCCCTGACTAATGCCAAATAACCTTGACAACCCTTCCTTAACATCTTCCTTGTGGTGATAGTGGAGATGAGATTCTAAGGTGCATAATTCTTATCACCAACAAACTTAAACTCTTCTTCATCAAGAATTTTGAATATTACCTCTTTACTCCTACAATCCACAATGGCATAGTTCTGAGACAACCAATCCATACCGAGGATAATATCAAATTCCATCACATTTAATAATACCAAATCTGTGGGCAATTCTCTACCTCTAATGAAAACTAGACAACCAAAAAGAACAATGTCGGCGTCCAAAGAATCATTTAGAGGAGTGGCGACAGATAAAGGAAAAGCCATCCTCAAAGCTTGCTAACAAGACTTGAAAGTAAACACAGGAGAAATAAATAAATGCGTGACACCCAAATCAAATAAAACCCATGCATCTAGGTAACAAACAGAAATAATATCTGCCACAACTGCATTAGATGCCTGAGCATCCTGTTGAGTGAGATGGAAAACTGTGGCCTAACCTCTACCTCCCTGTTGACTAGTAGAAGCCCAGCCAAAACCTTTGACACCTCCTCTAGTACCTCTACTACATTCCTGCTGAGGAACAATCTGAGTAGAATTTGGGTGCTGAGTTGGAGGTAATTGAAAAGGAACTAGTGCTGCACTGGCGATCGATTACTGTGGGAATCACATAATTTGCTATGGCTGATAACCATAATAGGGACATGATTTAACATAGTGTCCCATCTGTCTACATTGAAAATAAGTCAACGGTGTCATGAAACATGGTCCTTGATAGACTCTACCACATGTCTGACAAACACTAGCAGCTAACCCAGAACTAAGACCATTGCTGCTGCTAGAGGCACCTGACCCAAATTTGATTGGTCTGCGCTGACTCCCACGGCTAAGCCTACTGCTCCTACGCACTCTCTGCTATTGTCTTTGGCTCTACTAGACTGGGCCTCTCTGCTGACTACTCAAACTAATATGAAAACTTGAGTATAGAGTAGTCTGAAATCCTCCTGATTGAGTGCCTAACTGGTAATAATCAGGCATAGCTCCTTTCTTGACTAGCCTTAGCTCAATCTCCTTGGCCAAATCTATTACTGACTCTAGAGTAAGGCCTGCTGTAGGCATCCCAGTAAAAGTAGAACCCAAACTAGTGACATAGGTCGTGACTATAAAATATTGATCCCTTATAAGGTCCTTTGTATATCTGCCGAGTCAAAGGAACTCTCTGGTATAATCCTTAACAGATTTGTCACCTCTAAATATACTTGCTAGTCAGAGTCTGTAGCTCATACGAAGTGGCTCTAGACAGAATCTACTTATAAATTTCTCTCTAAACTACACCTAAGTCATGGTC
Organism: Mallotus nudiflorus; assembly: GCA_947683625.1. Taxonomy (NCBI): domain Eukaryota; kingdom Viridiplantae; phylum Streptophyta; class Magnoliopsida; order Malpighiales; family Euphorbiaceae; genus Mallotus; species Mallotus nudiflorus. The sequence continues at coordinate 828,223 of CANTUR010000071.1, read as the reverse complement.
ATCATGTGCGGCTAAATCATTTGTATGAACCAATCCAGGGCTGGTCCCTCTACTAATAGCTCAATAATCATGATCTGTTGATACTTGGTGTAAGCAGTTCGAGTCCTTGTCTCAATAGCATTAAGAAAATCCAATGGGTCTGAAGTCCCATTAAAGGCTATGCAACCAACTCTAGCGTAGAATAACGCTGCTTTAGGGTCAGACATACCCTACTGATAGATAGGCTGAATCAACAGTGCAACTAGAGGTAAAGGAGCATCCTCGTACTCTGGCTTTACAGGTTCCTCATCCTGTAGCTCTCTCTATCTACGATGACTTACCACTCCTCGAGGTCTACCTCTGCCACGAACTCTGTGCCTCACTGGTGGCTCAAAAGGTAAAACCTCATCCTGAAAAGACTCATCATCCTCGGCCTTAATGACTGGTGGAGTGACACGCGCTTGTCTCCTTATTCTGAAAAGATAAATAGAAGGATTCAGACAAATAAATAACTAAGGATTATGCAAAAAACTAAATCAAGGAAAACTTATCAAAGACATACTTGAACCTAATTAATTGTAGTAGTTTCAAAAATAACACAACTTAGAAAAACTAGGGCCACAACTCTAACAACTTAAGCCCAGATATAAACTCTACTTTGATACCAACTTTGTCTCGACCCAAACCGGGGCCATGATCAATGCTAGGGAACGAGAATTCTTTTGAATCCAGAACCCGTAACAAGCCTAAAAATAAAAGCATGCAATAATTAAAATAAAAATATGCACCATAATTAAAATCATAAACCAATGTAATAAAAATATAACTCTTTCATATCATAAAAGAAAATATATTAATACAATATTCAAAGAAAGACCTCTGAATTAGAATCACGTATAATAAAAACTAAATACAACTCACTACTACAGTTTTCTAGAGCACAATATAAAATGAAGTAGATAATTTACATAAAATAGACGGGGCTGAAAAAATCCGGTGGATGGGCCTACTGCTGAGGTCTAAAGAAGAATAATCTCCTGAAAAATCAACTGAGGGGAGTTAGACCTCACTGAGTGAATTGTTATAATATATATACATGCATTTCCTAATTTTAAATGGAATCAATTATTCGTATATAATAAATATATATACAAGCATTTCACACAGATGTTGAAAATCACTTATATAATAATACTAAAAAATATAAGTTTATAATGGATCAAATAGAACCCTATTTAACGCAACCTTGATCAATAATAACATCACTCTAGCCATACAAGCTCACTTAATTCCAAATAAATTCACTTATTCCATATAGACAATAGACTCGCCTCGAGACACTAAGTCAACCAAGCTCCAACAGTCTAACTGTCAGTGTGATTGGCCCCGAGACACTTGGTCAACCGAGCTTTAGCAATCACACTATCAATCATATCACATCTCAATCAAATCAATCATATTGTTCTCAATCAAGTCATAATCACCACAATTAATTCTCACTCAACCCTAAATCTATCGCACCGGTACGTACACGGTCCTAGTACTGCCTACTAAGTAGCACGTTTTATCGATATCCTTCATTTAAAATAAAACATACATACAGAAAAATAAATAATGCATAATGTCATTCATAATAACAAAATAAACCATATATATACCTAAAATAAACTAAGTATATTTCAAGTATATATACGTTAAATAAATTCAAATCAGACATGAAATATACCAAAAATAAACCAATAATATACTTAAAAACAATTTAAGTATAAATTAATAGTATAACATGCAATTATTTCAAAATATGCTAAAAATATATCTAAAATATACTAAACATTAAATAAAATAATTATGAATAAATATACATTTAAAACATGTATATGTGCTAAAACATGCAACCTAAATGTAATGTATACATAAAATAATAACTCACAAGTTTGCGCTCCACGAAACAGGTCTGATGGGCCTAGTCCACTAAACCTCGGTCTCGGCGCAACTAAACAATAAAATAATAATGAATATCAAGATAATTCTAACTTGAATCTTTAAAGAAACTCAATATAAGATTTCAGAACTCAGACAGACACAAAATTTAAAATTGATCCAATGTCACGTCTTACGAGAATTCTACTAAAAATTCGGTAGAACCTTCTCTGTAAAACGAGCATCTCTCTACTAAAAAGTAGAGCCGGTCCTGTAAGAAAAATACACTTCTGAAACCGAAATTCACACAACCCTCGGTTGGGATCCCGAATTACACAATTCTTCAACCGAGGTCCACAATTCACCAAAAATACAAATAATATAATAAATATATTAAAAATCAATAAATTCCATAAATATCCTCAAAATAGAAAAATATTTCATATTTAACACTAAAACACTAAATCTACTTAATTTCACAATAATTACGTAAAAATTTCGAAATAATAATATAATATTATTAAAATCCAATTTCTTGATAATTCAATATAAATTAATAAAAATTCACTTTATATATTCAAATAACTGAAAAAGCCTAAATACGTATTAAAAATTACTAAAAACTCATTTAGTTACCAATTTAGTAAATAATATATTATTTGAAAATAATTTTTGAAAATTAGTATTCATTAGTTAAAAATAGTAATTAATTTATAAAAATCATTTTATTACCTTAAATAATTATAAAACCAATTAAAATATAATATTTAGCTATAATTTTAACAAAATTACATATTTAACCTAATAATTCAAAATATACACATTAATACTAATATTACTCAAAAATTCTATAAAAAATCCTATAAAATCATAAAAAATTATTTTCTCAACATATAATATACTACTATCAACTAAAATACATATTTAACCAATAATTTCAACAAAAACCCAACTTTAACCTAATTTTCTAATATAGACATAAACTAAAAATATTTATAAAAATTACATAAAAAATCACAAAAATTATTATCTCAACATTAAAATTAATAAAAATTTATAATAACACCAAATATATCAGATTTATAATTTAATAAATTAATTTACAAAAATTCAATAAATAATAATAAAATATTCAAAAATTCACAAAAATTAAAATAAATTCCAAAAATTCAAAAAAAAAAAAATCCATGAAGATCAGGCTACTAGGAACAACTTTTGTTAAGGGATTTTGTATAAATCAACCAAAAATCAACTCAAAACAAAAAACATAAAAGCTTAAAACCAAAAAATCGAGAAAACTCACAAAACTATCGGGTTTAAACTCATACGGAGCTTGGAATAAGGACCACCAAAGCTCAGGGAGTCGAAAGAGACCAACAGTGCAAGCTGAGGTGACCGGATTCGTCACCGACGACCATGAAAGCTCCTCGGCTTGCAGTGGCTTCAGGCAATGCTCCGGCGAGTTCCAGACAGTCTGATAGTGTCGGGAGCGAGAGGGAGGAAGGAGATGGTGGCAACCAGAGGCAAGGGAGGCACAGTGAAGGTTAGGGAACGGGATAGTGGCGGAGAGAAAGGAAGCTTATTAGTGCATTATTCTTTCTTCTTCAACTTTGTACATATATATATATACACACACACAGACACATATATATAATAATGATAATTCTAATGAAATAATTTAACAATAAAATAAATAATGTAATTTAAATAAAACATTAATAGAAATAATAATATTAAAATAACCATGCACTAAATTAATGTTATTAAAATAATACTATCCAAAAAATAGTAAATATAAATAACTCAATTTAAACGTCCAAAATAATGAGTTTCAAAATAATATATATATTTACGTAGAAAATTTAATTCAACATAAAATAATAGTAATTAATCACAAAATAGTAAAATAATTAAATTTAACTTTTAAATTTTTATTAACACTGTATATTTCATTATATAATAAAATAATTTAAAAACTAAGGTTATTTCACATCATTTCCCCTATGGTGAATTGCTTGAACAACACTTGATATAGCTCAATTTTGATGATTTAAGTCTAGGTTTCAGATTTTTAATTTATTTATTAAGTGCTAATTCGATTTTATTGGGCATTGATGCTTTAAGATTAAGTGTTGTATGGGTTGTGAGGTAGCTAAATATTATTTTTATTTATTTTTCTAAAAATTTTAAATTTTCAGGGCTTGGGTTATTGTTATAGTACTGTTCCGAGCTCAAGAAAGATGTTATATTTTAATAAATTTTATTAATTATTTTAAGCATATTTCGTTAATAAAGTTTATTGAAATTATGTTCCAAATATTTATCATGAATTTTTGTAGGGAGACGTCATGCATAGAAAATGTACTTCTAAAATCACAAAACTCACCACCTCGGGTTGGAACCTCAAATTGCACAATTTCCTAACCGAGGTTCACAAATCACAATAAATCAATAATTTAATAATAATATAATAAATTCACCAAAAATCCATAAAAATATTAAAAATCTTTATTTTTCAACTAAATCATAAAATTCTAGTTTTTAATATTATTTACTAATAAATTCATAAATGGAATAAAATTCCCATTTTACAATTAAATTAACATAAATTGCAAATAATTATTAAAATCACAATTTATCATCATAAAAATAATAAAATTCCCATTTAAGCTCAAAATAATAAATAAATTTATTATTTACATAATATTCCAAAATTACCACAAATTAACTAATAAAATCTCAAATATTATATAATATTAATAAAAATCAATTTTTCAAATAATTGACATAAAATAGTTAAATTCACAATTAACTACATGAATAGCTTAAATATACATTAAAATAGTTAAAAAACTCATTTATTCACAAATCAATAAATAAAATTAGTATTTGAATATAATTTTCAAAAATTAGTATTAATTAGTTGAAAATAGTAATTAATTTGTAAAAATCATTTTAGTACCAATTATTATTCCAAAATCATTTAAAACATATTATTTAACTATATTTTCAACAAAAACACACAATTAACCTATGAATCCAAAGTTTACATAATACAAAATATTATCCAAAAATTAACCAAAATTACTAAAAATTTGTGAAAATTCATTTTCTCACTTTCAAAGCTAATAATTTAAATTAATAACACAATTTATCATAATTTCTACACAAAATACATAATTCACATAATACAATATATATTCCCAAAAATTACACAAAATTGCCCAAAATTATTTTCTCATAACTAAAATTAAAAAATTAAATTAAAAATGCTAATTTAACTAAATTTCCATTTGAAATAATTAATTAACATAATTAATAAAAAATATTTTTTAATTATTAAAATATTAAAAAATACCCATTTATTCAAAATAATTTAGAAAAATAAACAAAAAATATATATGAGTAGATTGAGATGCATACTTCAACATTTCTAAAAGAAATAATCAAGAACAATCAAACTCAACCTTAAAAAAAAATAAAAACCAAATAGACATAAACTATAATGAAGAAAACTCACAATCCAGACATCGTAAGCTTGAACTGACTTGAGAATCGATATGTACATGTCATGAGGAGTCTAACAAGCCCAAGAACTTGACCTAAAATACCAAAAAAAATTTGGTGCTACAGTAACTACCCACGGTTTCTTGCAAAAGTCCAACAACCTGAGCTCTCTAGAGGCGACGGGAAGGGAGAGGAGGAAGTTGGGGAGCTTGGTGGTGCTTTGTGGTGGCTGACAACATCCTGGTGAAGCTTCGGAGTCAGCAATGGCAGAAGGCAGGAGAAGAAGAAGAAAAGAAAAAGAAAAAGAAGAAAAAAAATGATGGGAAAGGAAAAAAATGTTGACCCGTTAGTAATGCTTTTCACTCGCTTTATATATATATATATATATATATCACACACTGTAATATCCCGTGTTTTTTAAAAATATTTTTACATTGTACCGGGATATGCAGTGTTAATAATTTCTGTACATTATATGATATTTTTACGAGTTGATATGTATTTTAAACCTATTTTAATTACAGTGTATTATTTTGAGTGTTTTACGTAAAATTTTCCTGGGACTTGCATTTCCGGGGAAATTTTCACGTAAACAATGTATTATTAATTATTTTAAATGTATTTACGGACTTGCATGAACTCATACATATTTTTAAGTTATTAAATAAAGCCTGTGTGTGAATATTTAATTAATTAGGGTTTATTATTTCCCTAATATTTTATTAAGTATTTATTTGTTTTATTGTTATTTAATTAATTTTATTTAGTATAAATTAATAAAATATTAATATTTTTATGTGTGTGGTGTATATTTGATGTGTGTAATTTAATATTATTTTAATATATAGTATAAAGTATATATATATACATATATACATCAAAAATCAAAAGAATTGCCAAATTACACATTTGCCCCCTCCCTCTCCTTCTTCTCTCCCGATCGACAACCATCACTGCACCTCCCATTCCAGCATGCCGGACCGCCCCTCGCCGCCACCAACTGCCGCCAACCTCCTTCCCCTTCCTTCCTCTTCCTCTCCGACGTGACCAGGCCGCCGGAAGCCCGCTGGAACGCCCGGAATCCGCCATTGGCAGCAGGTTGAGCTTTTTACCGTCGACGACGATTCCGGCCACCATTTCGTGCACCGCCGGTCTTCATCGACTCCTTGAGCTCCGGTGATTCCAATTCTAAGCTCCTTTTGGCCTGAAATCAAGTGGATTTTGAGGTTTGAGCTAAAACTCAATTCGGTCACATTAGGGTTTTCATTTTTTTTTGAGCTTCGAATTGGATGATTCATGGAAACTTCCTTCACAAATATTGTTCCTAGTAGATTAATATACATGTATGAATTTTTGTAGAATTTTTGGAGGTTGTTTGGATTTTTGGGTATTTTTGAATATTTTAATATTATTTTCTAATTTTCGGAAATTAATTATTTAAATTATGAAATTGGAGTTTATGGTTAAATTAGGTGTTTAAATGAATTATAGGAATTTATTTGGAATTTTTATGAATTTCTAAGTATTTATTTTGAATTATTGAAGTTTATGGAATTTTGGAAAAATTAGGTTAAATGTGTTTTTATTGAATTAATTGGTTAATTGAGTTTAAATATTGATATTATGGATAAATATGTTGAGAAAATTAATTTTGGATAATTTTATGATTTTTGGTGAATTTTTGAAGTAATTTAAGTATATTTATATATATAGGGGTATTTTGGTAATTTTACCCTAAATTGTCTAAAAATGTAATTTAATTGGTTTTAATATTTATTTAAGGTGTAAAAATGATTTCTACAAAATATTTGGTATTTTTAACTAATTAAAACTATTTTTTCGGGAATTATTTTCAATTAGATATATAATATACGATTTTTCTAATAAAATGAGTTTTAATCGGTTTTTTATAGTGTTTCAAGGTCAATTATGTAATTTTTACCTATAAAATGTATTTCTGTGATTTAAGGATATTTTTGGTATATCTGGAATCATTCTGTGTTTGTGGACCCCGGTCGGTGGATTGTAGTTTGGAGTCCGACCGTGGGATTTTGATTGTGTTGAGCTCGTTTTTTCGAAGTGTATTTCTTTGCAGGGTCGGCTCTACTCTTTTGAGTAGAGAGATGTCCGTTTTACAGGGGAGGTTCTGTCGGATTTTCGGTAGAATTCTCGTAAAACGTGATATCCAGTCGAACCCTAATTTTCGATTCTGTGTTTAATACTCTAGATTGAATTCTAGGATTTCTATTAGGGTTACTCTGATATCGGTTATTTATTTCTTGTTTAGTTGCGCCGAGACCGAGGGCTAGTGGACCAGGCCCGTCGGACCTGTCTCGTGGAGCGCATTAGGTGAGTTACTATACTATATATATATGCTTAGGATGCATGATTTAGAAATGCATGTTTTATGTTGATTAAATATGCATAAATAATTTGATTATTTCTTAAGTTTACATTAAGTATATTTTTGGTTTATTTTTGGTATATAATAAATTATATATATGTTTTATTAATAAAATATATTTAAAATGTTTTTAAATATATTTCCGGCTTAATTTATAATTTGATTGAATGTATTTGATATATATATACTCAAAATATACCTGGTTTATGTTTGGTATATTTCTGGTATATATATGGTTTATATTGTTATTTCAATTAAATTCATGCATCATTTAATTGTGAATGAATGTTTTATATTTATTAATGAAGGATATCAATAGAACGTGCTACCTAGTGGGCAGTACTAGGACCGAGTACGTACCGGTACGCCTATAGTATTTAGGCTATAATACTAACTTATTTGTGGATATTGATTTGATTATGATTATTGATATGTGAGATGTGGTTTGGGTGTGATTGCTGGAGCTCGGTTGACCAAGTGTCTTAGGGCCAATCACACTGGCAGTCAGACTGCTGGAGCTCGGTTGACTTAGTGTCTCGGGGCCAGTCTACTGTCTAAATGGATTAAGTGGATATATTTGGAATAAGTGAGCCTGTATGGCCAGAGTATTGTTTAACACTACTTTCTGAGGTTGTGATATTCTAGGGTTCTATGTGATCCTTCATAAATTGGGATTTTTCAGTAAAATATATAAAAAATGATTTTTCTGCATCTGTATGAATTTGCCTGTATATATACATATTATATATATACTGTTGATTGTATGCATTATCATTTAGTGTGTATGTATATATATTATAGTAATTCACTCAGTGAGGTCTGACTCCCCTCCGTTGACTATTTTTCAGGAGAGTCAACTTCCTCAGACCTCAGTAGCAGGTCGATACGCCAGATTTCTTCCGCCCCGGCTTCTTTATGTAAATTGTCTACTTGAGTCTTATTTATTTTATCTAGACACTGCAGTAGTTGTGAATTAAAGTATTGGATTTCATGTACTTTATTTTAAAGAGATGTATTATATTGAAACTGGATTTGTATTAAAGATTATACATTTATGTGATGAGATGAGTTTTGAATTAATCCAGTTGATATGGATGATATTATGATATTATGATTTTTATTTCCGCTGCATTTATTATATGATTATTATTATGGCATGATTTATTTTATTTTTAGGCTTGCTACGGGTTCTGGATTCGAAAGAATTCCCGTTCCCTAGCGCCGGTCATGGCCCCTGTTTTGGGTCGTGACAAAGTTGGTATCAGAGCAGAGTTCTGTGTCAGGGCTTAGTTATGTGAGTTGTGGCCCTAGTTTTAAAGTTGTGTTTTCTGTTGGACTACTGCAGTGTATTAGGTTCGAGTATGTCTTGATAAGTATTCTTTGCTGTAGTTTTCAGCGTTATTCCTTCATTGTCTGTTTTGTCTGAATCTTTCCGTTTGTCTTTTCAGTATGAGGAGGCGACCGCGTGTCGCTCCACCGGTCGTTGAGGCCGAGGATGATGAGTCTTTTCAGGATGAGGTTTTACCTCTTGAGCAGCCAGTTAGACGTAGAGGTCGTGGCAGAGGTAGACCTCGAGGAGCGGCAGGTCACCGTAGGCAGAGAGAGTTACAGGACGAGGAGCCTGTTGAGCCTGAGTTTGATGTTCCTGTTCCTCCAGTTGTTCAGCCTGCCTATCAGCAGGGTATGTCTGACCCTGAGGCAGCTTTGTTCTATGCCAGAGTTGGTAGGATTGCTTTTGATGGTACTTCTGATCCTTTAGATTTTTCTACATGCGATTGAGACTAGGACTCGGACTGCTCATACCGAGTACCAGCGGATCATGATCGTTGAGTTGTCTGTTGAGGGACCAGCCTTGGATTGGTTCATTCAGATGATCCAGCCCTATATGATGACGATGACATGGGCTCAGTTTCGAGAGCGATTCATGAGGAGATTTTGTCCAGAGCCTCTTCGTTTGAGTTATCGTCTTCGTCTGACTAGTATTTCTCGTGGAGATCGATCTGTAGAGGAGTATACCCGAGAGTTTCTTCGTTTGGGTAGATATGCTGAGGATCTGATGCGAGATCAGTATTTCGCAGTTACTACATATGTTACTGGTTTGGGTTCTGCTTTTGCTGGTATGCCTACAGCAGGTCTTACTCTGGAGTCTGTGATTGAGCTAGCTAAGGAGATTGAGCTGAGATTAGTTAGGCAGGGAGCGATGCCTGATTATTACCAGCTAGGAGTTCAGTCGAGTGGATTGCAGGCTACTCCATATTCGAGTTTTCATGTTGGTTCGAGTAGTCAGCAGTGAGGTTCGACTCAGCAGAGTCAGAGACAGCAGCAGCGAGTGCATCGGAGCAGTAGACATGGCCGTGGAGGTCAGCGTAGATCGTTCAGATTTGGGTCAGGTGCTTCGAGCAGCAGTAGTGGTCGTAGTTCTGGATCAACGGCCAGTGTTTGTCAGACTTGTGGTAGAGTCCATCAGGGACCGTGTTATCTGACACCACTGACATGTTTCAGATGCGGGCAGACAGGACATTTTGCCAGATCGTGTCCTTATTCCGGGTATCAGCAGCAGCAGATTCTACGATTCCCACAGCAGTCGATTACTAGTGCAGCACCCGTGCCATTTCAGTTGCCACCAGCCCAGCATCAGAGTTCCACTCAGTTTGTTCCACAGTAGAGTCGTGGTAGAGGTACTAGAGGAGGTGCTAGAGGTGTTGGCCAGGCTTCTACCAGTCAGCAGGGAGGTCGAGGTCAGGCCAGAGTTTTCCATCTGACTCAGTAGGATGCTCAGGCATCTAATGCAGTCGTGGCAGGTATTCTTTCTGTTTGTTACCTGGATGCTTGGGTTTTGTTTGATCCGGGTGCCACGCATTCGTTTGTTTCTCCTATTTTTGCTTCTAAATCTTGTTGGCAAGCTTCGAGGATGGCTTTTCCTTTGTCTGTTGCCACTCCTTTGAGCGATTCCTTGGACGCCGATATTGTTCTTTCTGGTTATCCAGTTCTCGTGGGAGATAGAGAATTACTCGCTGATTTGATTTTGTTGGATGTGATGAAGTTTGATGTTATTCTGAGAATGGATTGGTTATCTCAGCATTATGCCGTGGTAGATTGCAGGAATAAGGAGGTGACTTTTAGAATTCCTGGTGAAGTAGAATTTAAGTTTGTGGGTGATAGGAGTTCAGCACCTCAAAATCTTATTTCCGCTATTACGGCTAGGAAGTTGTTGAAGAAAGGTTGTCAGGGGTTTTGGCATTGGTTAGGGATACGTCAGTGGAGAAGTTGTCACTCACAGATGTTTCTGTTGCTTGTGAGTTTCCTGATGTTTTTCCCAAGGAGTTGCCAGGTTTACCACCTCATAGAGAGATTGAGTTCTGTATAGATGTGGTCCCAGGTACTACTCCTATATCTATGCCACCCTATCGTATGGCTCCTGCAGAGTTGAGAGAGTTAAAGGAGCAGTTGCAAGAGTTGTTGGATAAGGGTTTTATTAGACCTAGTGTTTCTCCTTGGGGTGCACCAGTCCTGTTTGTGAAGAAGAAGGATGGTACCCTGAGACTGTGCATTGACTACAGAGAGTTGAATAAGGTGACGGTGAAGAATAAGTATCCTCTCCCGAGGATAGATGATTTGTTTGATTAGCTACAGGGTGCACAGTTCTTTTCTAAGGTTGACTTGAGGTCAGGTTATCATCAGTTGCGGATTAGTGAATCTGATATTCCTAAGACAGCATTCCGCACTAGATATGGTCATTATGAGTTTCTGGTGATGTCTTTTGGTTTGACTAATACACCAGCAGCTTTTATGGATCAGCAGCTTTTATGGATCTGATGAACAGAGTATTCAGACCGTATGTGGATCAGTTTGTAGTAGTCTTCATTGATGATATACTAGTATATTCGAGGAGTATGGAAGAGCATGTATATCATTTAAGGATTGTACTACAGACACTGAGAGATCATTGACTTTATGCTAAATTCTCGAAGTGTGACTTTTGGATGGAGAGTGTTTCTTTTCTTGGACACGTAGTGTCTAAAGAAGGTATTCGGGTTGATCCACAGAAGGTTAAGGCAGTAATCTGAGTGGCCTAGACCTACTTCTGTTACGGAGATTCGAAGTTTTCTGGGTTTAGCCGGTATTATAGGTGGTTTGTGCAGGATTTTTCCAGGATTGCAGCCCCCTATGACTCGCTTGACTCAGAAGAATGTTAGATCGAGTGGTCAGAAGCTTGTGAGAATAGTTTTCAGTTATTGAAGGAGAAGTTGACCACAGCGCCAGTATTAGCTTTGCCTAATAGTGTGGATAAGTTCATAGTTTACTGTGATGCTTCTAGAATTGGTCTTGGTTGTGTGTTGATGCAGAATGGAAGGGTGATAGCCTATGCTTCAAGACAGTTGAAGAAGCATGAGCAAAACTATCCCACACATGATCTTGAGATGGCTGCAGTGATCTTTGCTTTGAAGATTTGGAGACATTATTTGTACGGGGTGACTTGTCGAGATATTTACTGATCACAAGAGCCTTAAGTCATTTTTCAGCAGCGAGATTTGAATTTGAGGCAGAGAAGATGGTTGGAATTGTTGAAGGATTATGATTGCGAGATTCTTTACCATCCGGGTAAAGCTAATGTGGTAGCAGATGCCTTGAGTAGGAAGTCCTCAGGTAGTCTTGCTCACATCGGTATTGAGAGGAGACCATTGATCCAGGAGTTGCATTTGTTGGTGGATCAAGGTCTGATGATGAAGATTAGTAGATCAGGTGGACTGTTAGCTCAGTTTAAAGTACGATCTGTACTGAGGGATAGGATTAAAGCAGCTCAGAGCCGAGATCCTATTCTGGAAGAGCTTACAGAGAATGTCAGAGCAGGGAAGTTCACTGATTTCAACACTCGATGATGATGGTGTGTTGTGGATCAGAGGTAGATTGTGTGTTCCTGATGTGGATGATTTGAGAGAAGAGATTTTAGAGGAAGCACATTCTACAGCCTACAGCGTACATCCAGGTGTTACTAAGATGTACCACAATATCAGAGATTTATACTGGTGGGACGGATTGAAGAAGGATGTTGCTGATTATGTTGCTAAGTGCTTGACATGTTAGCAAGTGAAAGCCGAACATCAGAAGCCTTCTGGGAAGCTTCAGCCTCTTCCTATTCCCGAGTGGAAGTGGGAAAGGATAGCTATGGATTTTGTGGTCGGTTTACCTCGTTCGAAGGATGGATAACGATTCCATCTGGGTGATTGTAGACAGGTTGACGAAGTCTGCACATTTCTTGCCTGTGAAAGCCACATATTCAGTTGCTAGATTGGCGAAGTTGTATGTGAAGCATATTGTGTGCCTTCATGGAGTACCTGTGTCCATTGTGTCAGATAGAGGTTCGGTGTTTACTTCTCATTTTTGGCAGAAGTTGCAGGAAGCGATGGGCACTAGGTTGGATTTCAGTACTGCTTTTCATCCTCAGACAGATGGTCAGTCTGAGAGGACGATCCAGACACTGGAAGATATGTTGAGGATGTGTGTCTTGGATTTGGGAGGTAGCTGGGATGATCATTTATCGCTCGTTGAGCTTGCATATAATAACAGCTACCATAGCAGTATTGGCATGGCACCATACGAGGCGTTGTATGGAAGGAAGTGTAGATCCCCGTTGAGTTGGGATGAGATTGGTGAGAGAGTTTTGACTGGACCATAGATGGTTCAGGATGCTGCAGAGAAAGTCGTCGTGATCAAGCGCAGATTAGAGACCGCAGTTAGTAGACAGAAGAGTTATGCAGATCCTAGGCGCAGAGATGTGGAGTTTCAGGTTGGAGATTTTGTTTTTCTTGAAAGTATCTCCGATGAAGGGTGTGATGAGATTTGGCAGAAGGGTAAGTTAGCACCGAGATACATTGGACCATTTGAGATTCCTGGAGAGAGTTGGCACTGTTGCATATCGGTTGGATTTGCCTCCGAGTATGTCACAGGTGCATCCAGTATTTCATATCTCGATGTTGAGGAAGTATATCTCAGACCCTTCACACACGTGTTGCAGACTTGACAGTGTGGAAAGTGAATGAAGATTTGACATTTGTGGAAGAAACCCCCCCCCCCTCCCGTGGCGATCGTTGATTATCAAGTTCGACAGTTGCGATCGAAGCAGATTCCGATGGTCAAGGTTCTATGGCGTAGCGACAGAGTTGAAGAGCATACGTGGAGACTGAAGCCGAGATGCGAGCTTCTTACCCGTATCTCTTTCCTTCTTGATCTTGTTTTCTGGAATTCGGGGACGAATTCCTGTAAGGGGGGAAGACTGTAATATCCTGTGTTTTTTAAAAATATTTTTACATTGTACCGGGATATGCAGTGTTAATAATTTCTGTACATTATATGATATTTTTACGAGTTGATATGTATTTTAAAACCTATTTTAATTACGGTGTATTATTTTGAGTGTTTTACGTAAAATTTTCCCGGGACTTGCATTTCCGGGGAAATTTTCATATAAACAATGTATTATTAATTATTTTAAATGTATTTACGGACTTGCATGAACTCATACATATTTTTAAGTTATTAAATAAAGCCTGTGTGTGAATATTTAATTAATTAGGGTTTATTATTTCCCTAATATTTTATTAAGTATTTATTTGTTTTATTGTTATTTAATTAATTTTATTAGTATAAATTAATAAAATATTAATATTTTTATGTGTGTGGTGTATATTTGATGTGTGTAATTTAATATTATTTTAATATATAGTATAAAGTATATATAGTATACATATATACATCAAAAATCAAAAGAATTGCCAAATTACACATTTGCCCCCCTCCCCTCTCCTTCTTCTCTCCCAATCGACAACCATCGCTGCGCCTCCATTCCAGCACGCCGGACCGCCCCTCGCCGCCACCAACTGCCGCCAACCTCCTTCCCCCTTCCTTCCTCTTCCTCTCCGACGTGACCAGGCCGTCGGAAGCCCGCTGGAACGCCCCGGAATCCGCCATGGCAGCAGGTTGAGCTTTTTGCCGTCGACGACGATTCCGGCCACCCATTTCGTGCACCGCCGGTCTTCATCGACTCCTTGAGCTCCGGTGATTCCAATTCTAAGCTCCTTTTGGCCTGAAATCAAGTGGATTTTGAGGTTTGAGCTAAACTCAATTCGATCACATTAAGGGTTTTCATTTTTTTTTGAGCTTCGAATTGGATGATTCATGGAAACTTCCTTCACAAATATTGTTCCTAGTAGCTTAATCTACATGTATGATTTTTGTAGGAATTTTTGGAGGTTGTTTGGATTTTTGGGTATTTTTGAATATTTTAATATTATTTTCTAATTTTCGGAAATTAATTATTTAAATTATGAAATTGGAGTTTATGGTTAAATTAGGTGTTGAAATGAATTATAGGATTTATTTGGAATTTTATGAATTTCTAAGTATTATTTTGAATTATTGAAGTTTATGGAATTTTGGAAAAATTAGGTTAAATGTGTTTTTATTTGAATTTAATTGGTTAATTGAGTTTAAATATTGATATTATGGATAAATATGTTGAGAAAATTAATTTTGGATAATTTTATGATTTTTGGTGAATTTTTGAAGTAATTTAAGTATATTTATATATATAGGGGTATTTTGGTAATTTTACCCTAAATTGTCTAAAATGTAATTTAATTGGTTTTAATATTTATTTAAGGTGTAAAAATGATTTCTACAAAATATTTGGTATTTTAACTAATTAAAACTATTTTTTCGGGAATTATTTTCAATTAGATATATAATATACGATTTTTCTAATAAAATGAGTTTTAATCGGTTTTTATAGTGTTTCAAGGTCAATTATGTAATTTTTACCTATAAAATGTATTTCTGTGATTAAGGATATTTTTGGTATATCTGGAATCATTCTGTGTTTGTGGACCCCGGTCCGGTGGATTGTAGTTTGGAGTCCGACCGTGGGATTTTGATTGTGTTGAGCTCGTTTTTTCGAAGTGTATTTCTTTGCAGGGTCGGCTCTACTCTTTTGAGTAGAGAGATGTCCGTTTTACAGGGGAGGTTCTGTCGGATTTTCGGTAGAATTCTCGTAAAACGTGATATCCAGTCGAACCCTAATTTTCGATTCTGTGTTTAATTACTCTAGATTGAATTCTAGGATTTCTATTAGGGTTACTCTGATATCGGTTATTTATTTCTTGTTTAGTTGCGCCGAGACCGAGGGCTAGTGGACCAGGCCCGTCGGACCTGTCTCGTGGAGCGCATTAGGTGAGTTACTATACTATATATATATGCTTAGGATGCATGATTTAGAAATGCATGTTTTATATGTTGATTAAATATGCATAAATAATTTGATTATTTCTTAAGTTTTACATTAAGTATATTTTTGGTTTATTTTTGGTATATAATAAATTATATATATGTTTTATTAATAAAATATATTTAAAATGTTTTTAAATATATTTCCGGCTTAATTTATAATTTGATTGAATGTATTTGATATATATATACTCAAAATATACCTGGTTTATGTTTGGTATATTTCCGGTATATATATGGTTTATATTGTTATTTCAATTAAATTCATGCATCATTTAATGTGAATGAATGTTTTATATTTATTAATGAAGGATATCAATAGAACGTGCTACCTAGTGGGCAGCACTAGGACCGAGTATGTACCGGTACGCCTATAGTATTTAGGCTATAATACTAACTTATTTGTGGATATTGATTTGATTATGATTATTGATATGTGAGATGTGGTTTGGGTGTGATTGCTGGAGCTCGGTTGACCAAGTGTCTCGGGGCCAATCACACTGGCAGTTAGACTGCTGGAGCTCGGTTGACTTAGTGTCTCGAGGCCAGTCTACTGTCTAAATGGATTAAGTGGATATATTTGGAATAAGTGAGCCTGTATGGCCAGAGTGTTGTTTAACACTACTTTCTGAGGTTGCGATATTCTAGGGTTCTATGTGATCCTTCATAAATTGGGATTTTTCAGTAAAATATATAAAAAATGATTTTTCTGCATCTGTATGAATTTGCCTGTATATAACATATTATATATATACTGTTGATTGTATGCATTATCATTTAGTGTGTATGTATATATATTATAGTATTCACTCAGTGAGGTCTGACTCCCCTCCGTTGACTATTTTTCAGGAGAGTCAACTTCCTCAGACCTCAGTAGCAGGTCGATACGCCGGATTTCTTCCGCCCCGGCTTCTTTATGTAAATTGTCTACTTGAGTCTTATTTATTTTATCTAGACACTGCAGTAGTTGTGAATTAAAGTATTGGATTTCATGTACTTTATTTTAAAGAGATGTATTATATTGAAACTGGATTTGTATTAAAGATTATACATTTATGTGATGAGATGAGTTTTGAATTAATCCAGTTGATATGGATGATATTATGATATTATGATTTTTATTTCCGCTGCATTTATTATATGATTATTGTTATGGCATGATTTATTTTATTTTTAGGCTTGCTACGGGTTCCGGATTCGAAAGAATTCCCATTCCCTAGCGCCGGTCATGGCCCCTGTTTTGGGTCGTGACACACACACACACATATATATTACACATCAAACCAAATACACACATGCACATATTATTAACACAATATAATAATAATAATAATAATACTATCACATGCATGATAGTAATAAAATAATAAGAATACTAACAATAATAATGATAACAACAATAAAAATAATACCAATAAAATAATAACACTAATACTATTAAAAATAATAGCAATAAAATGATAATAATACTATTAAAAATAATAGTAATGAAAATGAGTTTGAGTACTTTAAATAATAAAACTCACAAATTAATTATTTCACGTAAATAAAATATTTAGAATAAAATAAATGAATAATATAAACAATTAATGATAATATATAGTTAAAATTTAAATTTTATTAACACTGCATATCCCGAAATAATATTATTATAATAATTTAAAATATTGGACCATTACAATCTTCCCTTCTTATAAGAATTCATCCTCGAATTCTAAATAAAAGGACAGATACAAGAATTTATCGAGAAAAAAGATAAGGATAAACAACTCGCATCTCAGCTTCAGTCTTTCAAGTATACTCCTCCACATTGTTGCTTCACCACAACACTTTAATCATTGAAAACTATTTCAAACGTAACTGTCGAATTTGATAATCCACTATCAGTCATTGGTTCTCCCTTGAACGATAGATCTTCATTCACTTTCACACTATCAGATTGCAACACGTGTGAAAAGTCTGAAATATACTTTCTCAGCATCGAGAGATGAAACACTGGATGCACTTGAGAAAAATTTGGAGGCAAAGCCCACCGATATGCAACCATGCCAAATCTCATCATATCCTTCTTTGGAGACACCTTCAGAAGCACATAGTCTTCAATCTGAAACTCCACATCCTTATGCTTTGTATCCGTATAACTCTTCTATCTGCTAATTGTGGTCTCTAATCTCCTTTTGATCACAGTAACTTTCTCAACTACATCGTGAACCATCTCAGGTCCAGTTAATGCTCTCTTTCCAATCTCATTCCAACACAAAGGAGATTAACACTTCCTTCTATATAGATTTTCATATGGTGCCATCTCAATACTGCTATTGTAGCTGTCATTATAAGAAAATTCTACCAATGGTAGATGCTCATCCTAACTACCTCCAAGATCCATTACATACATTCTCAACATATCTTCAAGTGTCTGGATCGTCCTCTCAAATTAACCATCTGTCTGATGGTGAAAAACAGTACTGAAATCAAGTCTGATGCCTATTGATTTTTGTAACTTCTACTAAAATTAAGAGATAAATACTGAAATCTACCAGATACGATGGACACAAGTACTTTATGAAGGCACACAATATGCTTAACATACAACTTCACCAATTTAGCTACAAAATAAGTGATTTTCATAGGCAAGAAATGAGCAGACTTGGTTAATCTGTCCATTATCACCCAGATGGAATCGTATTTATCCTTAGAACGAGGTAACTCTACCACAAAATCCATAGCAACTCTCCTACTTCCACTTAGAATTGGAAGATGTCTAATGAAGACGAATCACATTTGTACTCTTGATGGTGAAGTTGTCAGTTCTGACTACAAAACACGATTGGAGTTTAAAGAGTGATTTCTAAGATACTTCCATCCATTTTCAAGGAGGGATAATTACTCATTATTGCTAATTGCATAGAGTAAGAGAAGAGCTATTAGTTGAAAAGAATACCTATGAACTCTTCAATTTGTCACGTTATACTGTGGATGTGATACAGTATAAGAGGAGACTAGTAGAACTGTATGCTACAGGATTAAGTTTGATATATATTGGCATCCGAGCTAAGGATTGGAATTCAGAGAATTATTCACGAATTTAATCTTTTAGGTGTATTTGATCTTGATGTTATATGGAGAATGGATTGGTTGTTTCAACACTATAAAGTGGTTGATTATCGGAGTATAGAGGTGATTTTTAGAATTCCTGATGAAGAAGAATTTAAGTTTATGGGTGACAAGAGTTCTATACCTCAAAATCTCATTTTCGCTATCACTGCTAGGAAGATGCTAATGAAAGGTTGTCTGGGATACTTGGCTCTAGTAAGGGATACTTCAGTAAATAAGTTGTCACTCACAAATGTTCTTATTGCCTGTGAGTTTTTAAATGTTTTTCTTTAGGAATTGCTAGGTTTACTATCTCATAGAGAGATTGAATTTTGTATTGATGTGGTTCCTGGACACAGCTTCTATTTCTATGTCACCCTTCAGAATTCTATTTCTATGCCACCCTTTTACATAGCTTCTACTTTTGTAGGGAGACATCCATTTTACAAAGGAGACTCTGTCGAATTTTTGGTAGATTTCTCATAAAATGTGACAATCGGTCGGAGTCTAGTTTTGGAATTTTAATTGAATCATGTCTTAGACTGAGTCTTCTTTTAGAATTCTAGAAGCGTAAGGTTAGAACATTATTCTGATATTATATTATTATTTATTTCTAGTTCCACCGAGACCGAAGCCTATTGGACCAGACCCATCAAGTATGTCACGAATCAGTGAGTTATTATCTTATATATGCATTGCATGTAGAATGCATAAAAATTATCATTTATGGATTTTATAATGAAATTGAATATGAATATTTCTTTAAATGTGAAATATATTCTTAATATGCATTTATGTATATTTTGGTTTATATGTAGCATATATACTTGAAATTTGTTTAGTAAATTTGTGGTATATTTTGATACACATGCGACATATATGTTATATATTTTTAATATATGTTCGGTATATTTTTAACATATTTATGGTATCTTTTGGTATATGTGTGGCATATATATTTAGAATATTTTTTTAGTTATATTTTCATATATAAATTTGGTACTTTCTGTATATGAATGATATATTTCTCATAAATGGGTGCTATTACATTTGAATTATGTATTTTTATTATTTTAAAAATTTTAAGTTTATTTAAAGGATAGCAGTAGAACATGTTATCTAGTGGGCTCCACTAGGACTGTGTGCGCACTAGTACATTAAAATGTTAGGAATGATATCATGAGATTATTTGATGAGAGATTTGATTGATATTGATTATTGTGATATTGTGGTGAGAGTAGTGTGATTACTGGAGGTTGGTTGACCATAGTATCTCAAGGCCAATCACACTGATAGTGAGACTGCTGGAGCTTGGTTGACTTAGTGTCTTAGGCCAGTCTACTGTCCAAAAATGGATAAGAGATATATATATTGGAATTAAGTGAGCCTGTATGGCTAGTGAGAAATTGTGATCGAGGTTGCGAACTGTTAGGGTTTTGCTCCGATCCTTCAATCAAAAACAAAATGCTTTATGCATTTATTATTATTATAAAAAGAGATTTTAGCATCTGTAAGAATTTTTTGTGTGTGTGTGTGTGTGTATATATATATATATATATTAAATACTGATGCTTGACTGCATATGGCATTATGAGGTGCATGTATATACAATATAATAATTCACTCAATGAGGTTTGACCCCCGTAGTTTTTTTTTTTCAGGAGATCTTATATTATCAGACCTTAATAGTAGAGCTATTCGTTGGTATTCTTTCATCCCGGCCATTTTATGAAAAATGTATATTTAAACTCTAATTTGTAATTTAGAAACTGCGGTAGTAATATTATTGTAGTAGTTGAGTGTTGTATCAGGGATTTTTGTATCTAAATGTTGTATGAGATATTTTATTATGTATAATGATAAAGATTTATTATTATATTATTTAAATTTTTAATTCTTTCATTTTTTTGTTGCATATGTTTTTATTTTTAAGGCTTGTTATGGTTTTCAAATTCGAAAGAATTTCTGTTCCCTAGCGTCGGTCATGACTCCCCAGTTTGGGTCGTGACACCCCAGTTTGGGTCGTGACATAAATTGTCTTACAAAAACCAAAAATGACAAGTACAAATGCTACCAACTTGAACAAAAGAGTGAGGGTGGAGGAAGTAGAACAAATAGAAATTTGAAAAATTTCAAGTAATTGGATAGGAGGAGGAGGGGAGACAAGTGAAAAGCCCAGGAAACAAAGCCAAAACTATTCAATCATGAAGGAAAATAAATAAAGAAGAAGCAGAAGGAGGAGGAGAAGTTACCTTAATTAGCTTCATTATGTCAAAAATTTTACAGTACTAAAAGCTTCTAACAAGACTTGAATTGTATATATCTTGAGAATGCAAAATAATCATACCTTTTTTAAGGGACTGACAATATCATCATAACACAATTTATAGAGTTTAAGTTTAACAAAGACATAATTTAATGATAGCTTCAGTGTGACTTCTGACAATAGTGGTGTTTTATGTCTTGTAATTGAATTTAATTAAGGTGGATTGTTAAAAAGAAAAAGAACATTATAGGTTTCTTAAAATTGACAAAACAAGTAAAATCATGAATAATTTCTTTAACAATTTATTTTGAAATTAATTTTTCTTTGGAGAAGATGAAGTGGAGCCAACCTAGTTTTCTTCTGCAATAGCATGAGCAAATTGTCTTGCAAAAGCTGAAAAATGATGAGTGCCAATGCTACCAACTTAAATAAAAGAATGAGGATGAAAGAAGCAAAACAAATAGAAATTTGAAAATTTTCAAGTAATCCGACAGTAACAACAAGAGGGAAGACAAGTGAAAAAGCCCATGAAAAAAAAACTATTCAAACATTAAAGAAAATAAATAAAGAAGAACTAGAAGGAGGAGGATGAGGAGAAGTTACCTTAGTTAGCTTCATTGTGTCAGAAATTTTACAATACTAAAAGCTTCTAACAGACTTGAATTCTATATATCTTAAGAATGTATAATAATCACATTTTTTAGGGGACTGACAATATCATTAGAATTAATTTATAGAGTTTAAATTTAACAAAGACGTAATTTAATGGCAGCCTTAGTGTGACTTTTGACGATAGTGGTGCTTTATGTCATATAAGGGTGTCAAAATGGGTTAGAGGGGTCGTATTCGTGGCAAGTTAACCAACTTTGATGACACAATTAGGGTCAACATAAGTATGACCTATTTATTAATCGTGTCAAATTATTTCAACCTTTAACACGACATGAAAAAATAAATGGGTTACACGACCGTGGTAACCCATTTATTTAAATGGATTGATCAAGTTATAAAATTAAACACAATACATTTAACCTGTATAATATTTATAATATATAAAAATACTATTTTTTATAAAAAAATTAAAAATGTGTCTATAATTTAGCAATTTACATAATACAATTATAAAAAAAATATATTTATGAAAAAACTTACAATAAATACCTAATTTATTATTTACAATCATATGAATTTTAATGGGTCATGTCGTATTGGGTTGATACGATCCAACACAATATATATATTTAAACAGGTTCATGTTTAATCCGCAACACAATCTGATTAAACTCTATCATTAAAGGTAACCCATTTTTAACATAAACTCATTTAACCTTAACTTTAATTTTTTAATTTTACGTATTAGACGAATCATATTCATGTGTCATTCCCCATTTTGACATCCCTATGTACACCTCTGGTAAAACAGTTTATTCTCTTAAAACGTTACGCTAATAATAGTCAATAAGAATAGTAATTGATAGACTAAATTGCAGTGTTTGAAACTATAGGACCAAATTTTGATATTAAAGTGAATCACAGGAGTTTCTTAACAATACTATTAGTACTAATGTTTACGCGCGGCCTGCAAAAGTAACATAACCAACAGAAATCTTTAGTTGTATGTGGTTAGGTTTCTGGTTTTGCTCTTCACTCTTTTAGCCTTTTCTTTGATTCAGCCAAACTAAACTGTTTTCAAATTACTATTAGCATCTTTAACAATAAGAAGTTGTTGATCTGGTTTTCATTGCAAGATAAGATTGTTGTTGGCTGTGAACGAGGGGGCTCTTTCAATTTACATGCCAAGTGTTTGTTTATATTACTCAAAGAAAATAATTTTGAATTCCTCACTTATTCTTGCTCGCTCACAAAGTGTTTGATTAAATTCTCCTGTAAACTGAGTGCTATACTTCAATTAAATTTTCTTCTTACAGTTTCAAAAACCCATGATTCATGTGCTTGAGAATCGATTTTGTTCGATTTAATTTAAGCGCTCAGAAGCAGAAGAGTGCTCGCATATATGTATTTGTTTTAATTTCTCATTGCAGAAAGGAAGTTGAGAGACAATTGAGGAGGAGAATGCTGCCACAAGGGATGAAAAAGGCTGTCACGGACAACCCAAAGAAGCTTGCTAATTTAATTGATCTTATAAATCTTCCTTACAACTCTTCGAGAGTTTGTGGGTCAGTCTCAAATTTCTCGTTTGGGCTGTTTCATGCGTGTCTGGTCCTATATCAAGACCAACAATCTTCAGGTTCTTCATTTCTTCAACTAGCGTTTTCTTTTAAGTTGTTTTTTTAATGAACTCTTTGTAGTAAAGTGGGGAGAATTTGAGATCCTAATTGCTTAGACCTTAAATTGCTAAATTTCGTGCAACTGTAGCTGTAAGCAAGAAACTGACAACTCCAAGCAGGATTATTATGTCTACTTGTTATTCTTTGTTGAAGCTCTGATTGTTTGGCTATTTAAAGCTATATATATCCATCTTCTCTGCTCTCCTAAATATTTTGACCGGATGTGTCTTCTTCTCTAGGATCCAAACAACAAGAATGTAGTCAACTGTGACGAAAAGCTGAAGAGTATTTTGTTGGGCCAAGCCCCAGGTTTGATCTAGCTGAGCTTCCTGCGCTGATCAAATTGCATTTTCCGAAAGAGCCAAAGTAAACTGGAATCTTTATTACACATGATTTAGCTGTTCATTAAACTGATGAATTTGCTTTAGTCATATTCTCTGCTTTCATGAAGCTGTTAAGCACTATTTCAGTTAGGGTCATATTCAAGAACAAAGATCCCAATGATGGTCATCTGCTAGGATTTCACCTTGTCATGGTTCCTTAAAGAAATCATAGAGGTTGAATTATTTTATTGATACAAAAAATTCTTATATTGATATTGATTCTGGGAAAGTATCATGTGGTACATTTCCCCTTTAGATCTGGTGTTATCACCATTTTAGTATTCATCTTGTTTAGATTACCACCCTAGTGAAATTAAAGGAGAGCAGATTGGATCTAAACAAAAGAAATTTGGAAGAATATTGCTTGGCACAGCCATTTCATTTAATGATTGGTTTTGTATAATGATTGCATTACAGCCAAATAAAATCATTGACAAGGACTAGAACAAGAAATTGTTACACTGAACAAGAATTGTTACACTAACGGCATAAATATTGTCCTTTACAGAAACTGAGCTAAGCAATTTCTTACATTATAATCAGCTACAATCCGATTTGTCTTCTCTGTGGGGGTGGAAGGAATCCCAAAATACATATTTAATTTGCATCTGAGCACGTAAAGGGGTTTCTTTTATTGCACATGTAACCCATCTCAACAGTCCAGTTCCGCAGCATGCTTGGGCTACATTATCGAACCCTTGCAATTAGAATCTGAGTCAGACAATCATTATACTTCATGAATTCGCTTAGCTACACCAGGGCTCATATAGAATGATCCAGGGACATTGTCTCATGTAGTACCACAGTAGTGTAGCAAATAACTTACCAAAAGAACTTGGATTCTGAATCATCTGAGAGAGAATATCGTAGAGGTTTGAAAGCACTAGTTTGATCCCATCAAGATTCTTGTTCAGATCAACGACCTTTCTGTTCAACTTCTCATTGAAATCCTTGGCCACATTGTTGTATTCTTCGATACACACACTTCCATAAAATATATTTGTTGTTCTTTCCAAAGGCAAGCACCCCATTGGAGGAAGCCCAGTTATAGCTATTTTTCTAGCTCCAAGCTGATGAAGATCCGTGAGAATTTTTCTAGCAATGCCCACAAGAAAATTCTGGTACTCCTTGACAGAAAACTCGGATGATCTGCCTGGCAATAAATAGTAGTTTTCTAGGAAGTCATTTGTTCCAATGCTTATCAGGTAAAGTGCTTCCCCAACAAGTTCATTAGCTTTCTCATGTCCAAGATAGCCTCTAAGCTTCGTCTGGTATTCCTTATAGTACTCTAGTTCTCTCATAGAGGCATGACAGACTGCAAGTCCAGTGAGAGCACAGGAAATAAGCTCATGCTAAAGCATCAATAATTATGCTTAGATAGATGCCCACTTCTGCTTGTTTATTGGATTACAGAAAAAGCACAATTACTACCACATCAGAAGTCGCATTTATCATAACCAGTTCCTGCAGATGCGAAGCAAACCTCCGGTGGCAAAATCTTTTTATGTCATATGAAGGATCTAAATATGGCAGGCACTAGTGGGCTTGATTCCAAAGGCTTCAGAAACGAAATCTGTTGCAAGCCGACCATTGGAAAATCTTCCAGTGGGTTTGCCCGCCATCAAAATCCGACCATAAGGTGCAAAATTGCTCTTAGAACTGTAGATATGTAGTCATTGTTGCCTGAATCCACCGTAGAGTCTCCAAACACAATGACAGCCGGAACTTTTGCAATTTACTTGAAGGATTTGCAGCAGCAGCAGCAGATGACCCAACAAAAGCCACAACATAATCTCACTTGCCATATTAAATTTTTCCTAACACTCAACTTGCACATATGTATATATATTATATGCAGCCATGTAGGTGGTTGGTGAAGCTGGTATGAATGTTTGGTTCCTTTTTGAAGCTGAAGAAAGGGGGGAAGCTAATAAAACTTTCGTACATGATGTTTGTTGAGACTTTTAATTGTTTTTCAGTGGGTGGGTGCTTACAATATGTGCAGATTTTGTATTCAATGAAAAGAAAGCAGTTGGTTATGGCACTTTTTGAGGTTGGGACAGAGAGTTATTGGCTTCATTATTATTAAATTCTGGTGATCTTTACTGTCACTTGAAGGTAAGAGTTGCAGGGTTGATATTTACTTCAAGTGGAAATGCTTTATTAACTCCTACAAGACATCTCAATGTCACGTGTGGGACCATGATATAGAACATTTTTCTCAAAATCAATTGTTCATTGTCGCGTGCTCCAGTGTTTCATCCTAGAAAAAAAATTATAAAACTGTGAAAAAAAAAAAACATGAATTATCAGGTCTTGCTGTGTCAAGACCTAATTGTCTGTTTAAACCCTTTCAAATTCTGTAGGGCAATAATAATAATTATATTAGTAGTTCAACAATTAAGTATCTGTTTTTTACTTGTCTTCTACCTTATGCGCTTTACAACATGGACGAATTAGCTATATTTTTTTATTGAATGAAGACTTGAGGAGTAAATTTACTTTGATAGGAGTCCATGTATATTTTTTTTGGCCTCCTATTATCAGTATCCGATATTTATAAGAGTTTCGACTATTTTAGAGTTCGAATCGAATGAACTCACAAGAAGGTAAAGTTGTTTCAGTTTTTATTTTCTTATATATATGACTCTAACTTGAGATTTTACTTAAGAAAAATTCAAACTACTACCCACTTGAATGAACAATATTCGTTCGTATGCTTTGATATATTACATTCACTTGGTCATATTTGTGACATATATATTAAATATTTTGTCCCATAACCCATAAAAATATAATTGATGATATATGATTACAATTCTAACCATTAACTGTTACTATATTGGGAGGAGGTAAGGATCTCTCTACATAAGATGCATAGAACAATATGTATTTCTTGGCTTGAAGGAGAAGTCATGCTGCTGTAACGTTTGAGAAAAAAGATGATTTTTTTTTCAACGTGTGCAGTATGGCCTAGGTCACAAATAAATTGTGACATACCCGTTCATCTACCTGCATGATGTTCAAACCCCAAAGATTGATTAGTTCAAGTGGAGGAGAACAATTTGCTGCTCTACCTCATCGACCTAAATTGAATTATTGGGGACAGTACTGAGAATTTTTTTACTTTTTTTTATTTGATGTTTTGATATTCGGTAATTATAAAATTCTTAACTAATTTGGAATTCAAGTTGAATGAACTCATAAAGATATTAAAGCTCTCTCACCACTTGTTTTCTTTATACATAAGACGTCGAGCCTAACATTTGAAATCTAATTTAAGTGGCAAGAGTTTTATTCTTGGAAGAGAGAGATCATAAGTTCAATACCTTTTTTCCTTGCTAACATATAAAAACTCACTTTTAGTGGATATCCATTTTGAATATCCATGTCACATCTAATATATAATATATATATATATATATATAAAATTCCTTAACAACTCAATAAGATAAACAATTGCCCGAATGACATATTTTCTAATGGAGCACAGTAGTTTCTTAGAAAGTTTTTGTTTGATGTGCCAAAAGAGGATTTTACGTGCTGGAAAGGATGAAGAAATTTTCTTCAAAAAGGAAGATGAAGGAGTTGGAACTCCTGCTTCAATGTCAATACGATATACAGGACATCTTTCCAAGTCATTAGACTAGCTAGGATCTATACTATACATGACAAACTAATGAGCTATATAAGAAGAGAAGTTATTGCTAAGAGTATTACATCTATCAGTTGAAATGGCCAAATGTAAAACATTTTAAACCTATACATGGATTGAGGGGAAAGTAAAGAGAAGAGAGGAGGAATTTTCATCCTATTTGGCTATTAAATTTTTTTTTAGAAGGAAAGGAAATTGGAGGGGAAATATTCACCCCATTCTTCTTTTATAAAGAGAAAATTATTATACTAAAATTTTAAGGTGTAATAATTTCAACGTCTAAACATATTAGTAGCAATCATTCCTTTTTTAATTGAAGATAATAGGATTTAAATTTTACATCATATAATGTCTTTAAAAAAGGAGTTACTACTTGATTACTTCCGCACATACACTTTATTAATTATTTTTAGGTTACCAAATACAACAATATCTACATACATTGTAGGTCAAAATCTTCAATATAAGAATACGTATGCTATTTAGCCGTAAGAATAGGAATATACTTGAAAATATAAACCGATCTTGACGAGATTACAAAAAATGAAGGTTCTTTTTCAAATCTTGTTTTATGCAGATTTAGAGGGTGTATATATATATATATATATATATAAACAGATTATTGTCCCTTATCTTGTAAATCTTGAATAGTGTAAACTATTTCAAGGGTCAAAATGTTTAGGTCGAAAATGGTAGTATAAAGCTATATTTCCCAACCAAAAATAATGCAATATGACTAAATTGCAAGATTTCTCTTTAATTTTACCTTTCAGTAAAAGAAAATTTTGATCAAACAATCGTTACCTTGTTATCAAGAAAATTCATTTGAACAGTAAATTTTATTATACCTATCTTATGTATCTTTTTAGTTGTCATTACCATGGGTTAGTATTTTTTTTTTTTGAACAACGGGATGGTATTTAGTTATGAAAATGAAACTTATAGTAGTACATATACTGCATGGAAATCGAAAAATCCTCTTCAATTCAAGACAAATGAATATAATTATTATTTGATTTTTAAGAAGTTAAGTTTATTATGATTTTTATTATAAAAATAAAAATCACTTTTCTAAAAAAAAAATAGTTCTTTTCCTGAACAAAGAATAATCATAATTAATTTTAAAATATTAAATTAAGTTGTGAAAATTAAAAAAATCATATTTTGATAAAGGGAAATTTTTGCCTAAGTTGAGTGTAATACATCAAATGGTTAGATTTAAATGATAATTTATATTTTTTTTAATTGGATAATTGTTTTACACTTAGCGTATATATTTTATATCTAAACATATGGTGTAAAATACCCAACTTAGGTAAGAATATGCTTTAGATAAAACTTATGTTGGGCGAGTTTGATATTATATTAAAAAATATGGACCAATCATATAAACTTTTTTTTACAATTTAATCCTTTCTAATAATTAAAATAGATAGGGTGAGTGAAAAATGTGCTTGAAGCAGAGCATATTAGACTCGTACCTCTTATCATTTTTCTTGAAAATATTTTTTATCACATGGTTCATATTATATTTGAACTATTAATTTTAGTTTAGTTTTTATTTAAATTCATATTATATATGAATTTTAATAG
Source organism: Mallotus nudiflorus (assembly GCA_947683625.1). Lineage (NCBI taxonomy): Eukaryota > Viridiplantae > Streptophyta > Magnoliopsida > Malpighiales > Euphorbiaceae > Mallotus > Mallotus nudiflorus. The sequence continues at coordinate 798,855 of CANTUR010000071.1, read as the reverse complement.
AAATTTTTAATACCGGTGTGAGTTGTAGTTCAAAATCATAGTACATAGTTATAGTTTTTTCTTTTTTTTTTAAACAAAGTGAAAATAATATTCAATAAAACACAAGCATTACAATCATATGAACATATGAAATACAAGCTTTCAATATCCATACATAAAATGATATTAGAAAGTTAAAACGAACAATTACAATAAATAGCCACAAATTTATTAATTCTATGGTTGTGCGGGCTTCATATTTCTGATTTGACATTGTGGTGTGCCATATCCAGGAGAGAACAAACTTAATCTTCCATCAGTATTGGTAGATCAAAACGAGACTTTAAATTCTGCATACCAATGAGTGTGGCAAGTTCCACCTTGATATTGTCGTTAAAGAGATAAAAGATAAAAAACTTAATCTTTGGATTGATTGCATCAAGTCTTTTTTCTGGAATTTGTTGATGGTTTAACCTCTAATCCTCAAAAATAAAATTCATTATTGAGATTTGTTTGGTCATCAAGTAGATTGGGTTGAAAGTCATAAGTTATGGTAGTACTCATTAAATTCAAGCACAAAACTTGAAGCTCCAACAAAATAGAAACAAAATATCTAGCAAAAAGCCATTGAAGGCAGTAAAAAACAAGAAAACCGAGGAGGCAAACATAGATATTTAATAAAAAGCAAATTCAGAAGAGAAAATACAGTGTTGAAATTAAATTATCAGAGGAGAGCTCTAGAGGGAGGTCACATATCTTAATTGTTAGGATATACAAAGCGGACTTAATTCAATATATTTACAATTTGATTTTGAACCGATTCATAATTCTAATTGAAATTGTAATCATGCCTACAAATATTGTATATCTCAACTCACAACAAATGTTATTATATATGCAGGTTATTAACAACATTTATATATCTGTTAAAGTAATAGAATTCAATTGAGATGTAGCAAATTATAGTGAAATTACACTAGACATACTAAGGTAATCAACTTGTACTAGTATAATATATTTCTTTTTTATTTAATATTTTGGTATTATGTAATTATAAAGGTTCTAACTAATTTAAAGTTTGAGTCGAATGAATTCACAATGAAAAGTAAAGCTCTTTTACTATTTATTTTTTCTTATATATAAGATTCAAATCAAAGGTCGCTTAGGCCAATAGATGAATTTGTAATAGTTTAATCTAATTTGTGGACACCCTAAAAATATAGGGTAACTTAGGCATTAAAAAAGATTTAGGGGTTAAGTGTTCATTACTCTGAAGTTAAGGGGCCAAAAGAGTACAAGTCAGCCAAAACCTTGCTCATACAATCTGTCCATCCTCTCTTCTGGAGCATTCCAAAGAAAAAACCCGATGCACAGACATTAATACCCTTCTAAAACACCCAAATTCACTCCCTCTACTTCATAGTATGTCTGTAAATTTCTTAACAAACAAGGGTAATTTCGTCCTCAAGTAAATTTTCTAAAACCCTTGTTTTCGTTTTCTTTCTCTCCAAGCACTGCTCCTGTCTCTTCTTTGTTTTATTTTCCCTCACTCTCTTTTGCCTCTGCAATTGATTTTTAATTCCCAATTTGCCCTTCCGTTTCTGCAAGTTTCTTTCAGCTATGCTCATGTCTAGAGTGGTTTTGTCACGCGCCTCAAGGAGCGTGGGTCGACGCTCCCTCCTGTTCCTCTCTCCGTCGCAGAAACTACACCAGTTGCCCATCTTCTCCAATCAGATTGAGTCTCTGGTTTATCTAAATCCCAATCAGGTGCGGTTTTTTATGCAAAAAGTTTCAATTTTGAAAGCCGGGTTTGGTTAGGGTTTTGCTAGGGTTTAAGGGTTTTAGTTAAATAAGTCAAAATGATGGGTTTTTACGGTTGAATTTTGTTTTATTATCGTAAAATTGTGTTTCTCGTGTAGGGTTTTTGGTCACTGTTAATGTTTGTTTGATCAGCTTAGAAATTTTCAAGCTTTTGATTGGCTATAGTTTGCGATTTGATGTTTCATTTAAGTGAATATTGCTTATATAAGGCTTCTCTGCTATTGGTTTTTCATTGCCTACAGTATTCAGATTGTTCCTATAGAAAAATCTCATGTTTGGGAAGGTTATAGTTGCTTGAATTTGATTCTTTCAACTTGAAAAGAAAGAGGCATTTTTAATGCATTTTGAAAGAAATGTAATCATTCGGCATTTGTTATGATTTTGCATGAATTTTTGCACGCGATAAGTTCCAAACAATCCATTTTAGTGATTTACTACGAGGGTATGGCAATATTTGAGTTGTGATGTTTTCATTTGTGTAATTGCCTTTGATTTTTGATTGTTTGATAAAACTAGACATAACATGTGAGACAAGTTCATATTAGCTATCATTGTCTTCCAAATTGCTCGCGCTGACACACACACTGCTAAGAAATGTTGCACACACTCGAAGTCCTGGTAACTGTTCTATATGTTCAAGACATCTGGATCCTATGTCAATTCAGTTGTATTGCACAGTAGGATGGGACACTCACTTATGGGAGTTCATACACTCATTATGCAGTTAATGGTTTTAGTTTAACTCATAAGATTAAATTGAAGATTCAAGATCAAATTGAATAATATTTCTTATGAAGGTTTTTTTTAGAAACGGAATAGTCTTTCTTGATACAGAAGGCCGTAACCCTTTTTCTCACTTTGCACTTGCATTCAATAAAATTTGGTTACCTTTCTCAAACTGTTACTTGGGCTGGCATCTTGCATATAAATGTATCACTATCTTTTTGCCTTAAATTGAACTATTTTGCAATTTTGATCGCAGCTTCTCGATTTTGAATTTAGCTGCTTCATTCATAATTTTTCATACAAAGTTTTAAGCAAAAAATGGAATTATTTTGTTCCAGTTTGTTGCAGGCCAGGTGTCTTTGTTTCACCATTCTGCCATTGCTTCCACTCCCTTTCAACGATTTGGATTCACTTCATCTGCTTCCCCTGATACTAATGAAAAGGAGAGTAGTGCTACAGAGAACAATGGTGCTTCCACAAATGCTGAGCCAGAAAAATCAAATGGAGATGCAACAGCTTCCAATCACATAGAAGATTCAACTTCTGGTGAGACCAAAGAAACAGGTTTTAAATCAGATTCGCAACCAGACATTTCTCAATCTGTCAAAAGAAGGAGAAGGGGTACTAAACGAACTGCGTTTTCTGATTCAGATTCTGATGCTGAAGAGGAAACTTTGTCAATGGATGACATGGTGAAGCTTCTGGCAGAAAAGGAAGAACTTTTGAAATTGAAGCACAAAGAGATAGAAATAATGCAAGATAAAGTTCTTCGCTCATATGCAGAAATGGAGAATGTCATGGAAAGGACAAAACGTGAAGCAGAAAACTCTAGAAAGTTTGCCATACAGGTTTCTTTAGCTGTTACTTTTTTCTCTTGATTGCTTGCTTTTGTGTAGACTTGGGTTCATTGTAGAAGTTCTTTGATTGTTTTTTATTTGGAAACATAATTTGAATATCCTTATAAATGTGCTTCAGAATTTTGCAAAGAGCCTACTAGATGTTGCTGACAATTTGGGAAGAGCTTCTTCAGTTGTCAAAGACAGTTATTCAAAAATAGATACATCTAACAACACTGATGGGGCAATTGGACTCCTTAAGACGCTTTTGGAGGGAGTTGAAATGACTGAAAAACAGCTTGCAGAGGTAAACATCTCTTAGTACTTCAGCAATCATCACCCAGCAATATAATTTAATATTTTGATTGCATAATCATACATTTTACATTTAGAGGCGCTTGGGATGGGATACCTTGTTTACAGCTTAATTAATTGCTGAACAAGCTATATGATATTTTGGATTTCAGGTATTTAGGAAATTTGGAATAGAAAAGTATGATCCAACAAATGAACCCTTTGATCCACATAGGCATAATGCAGTATTCCAGGTACCAGATTCTTCCAAGCCTCCAGGAACAGTTGCAGCAGTTCTGAAGGTATTATATCAATGATCCTAATTTATTGTCATTTTAGTCCACTTGTTTAATCTTCACCACATTATTATCACTGCGAACAAAGGAATTGCACCGGTCTTGTCTTGGAAAAACAAAATTTGACACTGCAAAATTTTAGTTTATCAAAGAATTTTCTTGCTTCCATTTTTCACAAAAGCATGTTATATATCCAATTGCTGCATGTCTTTAAACTGCCCTTTTTTTTTAATGCAAATAGTGCCATCACAAATGGATGGATTAAAGTGATATTAGTCCATATATAGCTGTGAATTCTTGACTACATGGTAAACCACATTTCTTTGTTACCAATGGCAGGCAGGGTATGTTCTCCATGATCGTGTAATTCGGCCAGCTGAAGTTGGCGTAACTCAGGAAGTGGAGAATGATGCAGAATCGAACAATTAGAGTTGTAATGGTTGAAGAGGTGCCAAGGGTACAGATTTCGTGAGTTTTGCATTTTTTAAGAGAGAAAAACGGAATGTAATGTTTATTTCTTAGAGTAGACTTTGTGATCTAATGCGCTCAAATTTTTATCTCCAATATTTTATACCTTTTTTTAAATGATTATTTATACCTATCAGCCATAAAAATATAATGGGACTAGGGTCTCCCCTAGTGCGAACATTCTTTTGAGCCTATCCCTGTAATACAGTTTTGATGGGAGTTTCATTCGATTTTGTTTTTGCAAACTTAAGTTGTTTTGGTACAAGGATTCGGGAATATAGTTCGAATTTGAAAATTGGTAGGTGACTGTAGAATCTAATCGCTATATCAATGATAAAATTGCATCCTTTGCTTACGACCAATAGATTGTATTCTTTTTAAAGATATAAAATTCACTCTTCCAATTGGAGCAATTTTGAGAGAATAAAATTACATGAAGTATTGAAGAGTTGCATCTAGATTTTTAAGCATTATTGAAGGATTGCATGTGAAAGTAGCAGATGCTGGTACCCCAGTTGGGTCAAATCAAACACCCTTGCTAGCGTCTAAAATTCCGTTGCCAACTTGATCACAACACTGCACTTATGCACCACGTCATAACTGTGAACCAAGTTAGCCCATTCGTTTTAAGGAGATCAGATGACTGCAATGCTACAACATAAAGCTTCAGCACTAATGAGTTAACAAGGTTTAGAGGTTTTCTACTATGTAGTAGTGCCATTAATTGACCTAAAGCATTCATCAAGAAACCCCAAATGGGGCCTACAATTATTTACAAAGTGTGAAGCAATGATGCTCCTGCAATAGAAAATCCATTGTGTCACATGCACCACAATGAGTCGCCTAGTTAGGACTACTTAATACCAGAGCGCAACCACCATGCTACTTGTGCTCAAACGAGCTGCTGAGGATCAATTTGTTGCCCAAAAGCTCCCTGAGCTTGCTTTCTTCGATTGACCGTCATTGCTCTCGCCAACGGAATCTTGGTCACTGCTGTGGCCTTTCAAGCACAAACCCAAGTCCAAATTACTCATGTTTGAATCCTGTACAGGAAATAGACTATTGATTGAATGCTGCAGAGTTGATCTAATAGATTGAAAGTTGGCATGTTGCACATTCTTAAACAAACATGACAAAAGGAGAGAAATTCAATGAAGAGAGAAAAAAATATGCTCTTGTCATAAATCCAAGAAACCTCTTCAACTCATTCGACTCCATCCAACTTCATGCATTCTTCAACCATGACGAACAGAACATCTCATATTTTAGCAAAAAGAAAGTTCATAATCAATTTACAATAGTGAGCAGATGAAACAACATTATAGTATTCTAGTTTCTTCCACGAAATCTTGACCGTGTTTCGGTCCTCCAATCTTAAGTAGAGATATGTAAAATAAAATAGAAATACCATGTGCAGGTAGTAAAACCATACCATGAAAGAACGTAAATAACTACAAATCCAAAAAAAATCATGCGAAAACAAACCATACACAAATAACTAAAGGGTTTCAAACCTGGTTTTCTGTCTTCAAATCAGAGTCACTATTCAGTTCATGATTAATTTCATCATTCTTGGGGGTTTGCAGTGCTGTTAATTGGTCAGTTCCACCTCCATCAACATCATGCTCAATCTTTTTAGCAGCCTTTTTTCGCTCTTCTAGTACAGCAATCTTCAACAACAAACCAAAAAAAAAATCAAAATCAAAATCATGCCCAGTTAAAGAAATGCAATAACCTTTTTTTTTTTTCCAACTAAAGAACTAACAAAAAATTTCCACAAAATAAATGATACCCAATTCTTTTTACCTAAATAAAAAACAACCCACTTAATAAAAAACAACACTTTGCACATTTATGTTAAACCCTAAAAACCCTAATGATCACTAATTAAATAAACCCAAAAAAAAGCTTTTGCATGGACACAGACCGGAGTGTAACGAAACTTCCGCTTAGGAGGCTCCTCCTCGGAGGACGCACCACCGACGGCGGCGGTGGTGGCGGCCGCGGGAGAGAGAGGAGTCCACCGACAAAGGAGGAGACGAGAATTATAGTTATTGCCGTTAGTGCGGCCGTTAGAGTGAGAATTATGGTGGTTACCGGTAGAAGGAGAAGAAGAGCCCACGTGGACCCACTTCTTCTTCCACTTTCTCACCGGACCGCTAAAAACGGCGGCCGTCGCTGATGGGCCATACCGAGAAGACGCGCGTCCCAATCTTGACCCCACACCTTCCATTTTTTCGCCTTTTCTCTTCTCGTCTCGCCCCAAGGAAACCGATATCTCGGCTTTGTATCGGGGCCAAGATAAAAACAGATCAGACTTGAGAGCGTTCTTATGCAGAGGGGGTGTGTGTATACACACACTCCATACGCACCCAACGCGACGTCGTTTAATGCTCTTTAAGCGCCATTTTCTTGTCTGTTTGCGCGAAACGCACCGTTTATATGGATAATGTACTTTGCAAGATATTTTTAAAGCTTGTTCCCGTTATCTTCTGGCTTGGTTGAAGCTGTGATTGAGCTACAATGGAGCTGCTGTCTGTGAGATCAAGAGCAGCTGTGATTTGGAAGCCACAAGCTCCTCAATTTCATGGAAAAAGATGTTTTCTTTCTGTTACTCTTAAAACCCATTTTTTACAATTCAAGAATTCGTTTAGTTTTGATAAACTTTCTTCAATTTCCCGCCATACCTATTGTCCAGCATTCATTGTAGGTGCTCGTAAATCAGCTTCTTCTTCTTCTTCTGCTGCTGCCGCTTCTGTAGCTGCTGAGCCCGAAAAAGATAAGCTTCCAGCTGACGTTAAAGTCACTGAGATACAAGAGCCCAATTCAACAGTTAGTCTTTTTGGTTAAACCTTGTAATTGTCTCTATAATTATGATCCTAATTATGAGAAATACAAGTAAAGTTTCTGTCTTTTTGTTGTTTTTTCAGTTGAGGTTGACTGTGGAAGTCCCTCCTGCTGTATGTGATGATTGTTACAAAAGGATCATGAATGAATTCATGAAGCAAGCTAAAGTGAGTTCTTGTTCTGTTTCTCTGTTTTCTTTTCTGGGTTTTGTGACCTTTTGTTCTACATGTTGCAAATTGCAGAGTAATAAAATTTTCTTATCCTTGTCCTCGATCCTTATCCATTTTCACTTTTAAGACCTAAGGTGAAATTTAAGCATTTGGTAAATTCTGTTTTATGATGTTGTCATTGTGAGTTTCTAATTTAAAACAATACTGACTATGTGAGAGCTTGTGCCAAGTTGTGGGTTAATTAGGCACCTTTGGACCCTTTCTTTTTCACGTTGGGCAACATTTGACATCATAAATTCTCTTTTCATGTGAAAGTTTGTGCTTCCTATTGGGACAATGGAAGCTATTGTTGGTGCTTGCATTTGCAGTTTCATCAGATAAATTTTTTAGTGTGAAGAATGTGTGCTTCTTTAGTTATTCATGCTCGTAAACTTATGCAAAGTGAAGAATGGTTCATAACAAATTTGTCTGTGGTAGCAGGTACCTGGATTTCGTCCAGGAAAGAATGTTCCAGAGAGTATTCTTATAAGTTATGTTGGCAAGGAAAATGTTCAGAAGGCTACAGTTGAATCTGTTTTGAAGAGGACCCTACCACATGCCATGTCTTCAGTATGTGCAAGTTATAGCATAATCTATTTCCTATTCTTTTGAAGAAACGAAAAGCTTATTTCATATGATAACTTATTTGCAATGGTTTTAAGTTTGCTTCAATGAATAATATATATGATCCCTTTACAGTCCTAGTTGGGCTGTTAATGCACCATGTAGCAATTAATTACCTTTTGTAAATGTATAACATGGTAGCATCTACAGAATACCTTTTTAAGTCATCAAAGGTCTGCTATGATTTCTCTCAATACTGTTCTTCCTTCAAGCATAGAAACCATAAAGCTGTTAAAAACCATTTGCTGCAATGTGGAAGTTCTATATCAATTCTATACAATTTTATAGAACTTTAATTTTATTGATCTTTTGTTCCTTAGGTGACTGGAAGGGCTTTGAGAGACTCAGTTCGCATTGCAACCAAATTCTCTGACATGGAGAAGGCTTTTGCTTCTCTCAACTCTCTCAGGTTTTTCACATTAAATCTTCTACTTTTGGGTAGATTTACAAAGCACATGTAGCTCTCTCTAAGAAGGCTTGTATTCTAGCTATGATGTTATTGTAGATGTGGCACCTGAAGTCAAATGGATCCAAGAGAATGCATACAAAAATTTAAAGATTGTTGTTGAAATAGACAGTGACATAGATGCAAAGAAAGCTTCTGAAAAAGAACTAAGGCGGCGTCAAAAATCCCTTGGTACAATGAGAATTGTGACTGACAGAGGACTTCAGGTAACAAATGTTTTATTGGTTCTGTTTTTTTATTCTTTTCTCTTTTTATGTTCAAAGTTCTGTTTGAAGCTTCAGAGCATTGATATCTCTCAGAATTAAATTGGATGGAATAACACCTGAAAAATTTTAGCTAGCGCTATTTGTACAAATGTATAGTGATTTACAGATTATTAAATAGGATTTGCACTTTTTCCTTTTCTGGGTTTTGTTTTGCACGGAAAGATTGTAGAGGAAGTTATGCATTTCTAATTATTAAAACTAATTGCCTATAGATATGAACTATGGCCAATCTATAATTGTGGAAAATTCTTGAAAATGAATTTTTGTTCACCTATGCTGTACATCTTAGTTTAATTCAGAGGTCTAGAACCCCTCAACGTGCAATGTTGAGTGCATGTTGAGGGATTGCAATAATAATTTCTAATGCAATATTACTTTATTTGGCTTGAATGGGAACCATATTAGACCTTAATTTAATTCCATCACAGTTAAAAAAAAATTCTCAATTGATAAGTATTTTAATGGTAATTTTATTTCCTGGAAAGAAGTTTTAGACATTGGCAACATTCTGTAACTTATTGATTGTGCATGATGAATAGGCTATAACAATGTGTTTCCGGAGAATTGAAGACCAAATCACTGACTATTTTTTTAGATACACTTCCAAACTATGAATTTATGGAACTTTAGAATTTTCAAAAATTCAGAGTTTCACATTCTAAATTGTATCTTTTCTGTATTTGATATTATAAATTATTGTGAACTATTTTCTGCCTTAGGTTTCATTTCTAGTTCATTTAGGTGCATTATTTTCATCAGAATCTGGTTATTGTTTATGGCTTAGTGGTAAGAACCAAACTTTTAAGGTCTAATATTAGACAGGAATTTAGAACTTAAAAAAGTTCATTGCATTATTCCCTTTCCTATTTATCATGGTTGGTTGTGTGATGTATGTTGTGACTTTGGCAGATTGGTGATATTGCAGTGATTGATATTTCAGCTACAAAAATAGATAAGGATGAATCAGGTGTTCAAAATATTCCAGATGCAGAGAGTAAAGGTCAGGAATTATGTGCTAATATTGTGTTGTATAATCATTATTTTATTTGGCCATTTTGGACTTCATAGAAAAAAATTCATGCCTAGATTCAATTAATAATCAAGGAAGGCATAACTAAAGACTGTTTGATTGCCAAAAAAGGAAAAAAAATAAAAAAGCATCAGTACCACTGTCTTTGGTGCTATGGTCCACTATAGTTCAGGGATACTGCTTAAAATTGTTGTATGTCCTTGTCATCTTCAATTTCTGTAAACTTGATCATCACCTCATTCGCTATGCTCTTTTTTTAATTTTACTTTTACATAAAATATGATTATATTAATAATGTTGCCTTTTCAACTCCAATTTTTTTCCTGGATGCCTAGAGGTTGTTTCCGTGACCATAATGTATTCATTATCAATATATTTCAACAAGTCCCAATTCCTTATTTATTGATTCTTCAAATGCCATTTCGGGGCAGGTTTCCATTTTGATACAGAAGATGGAGATAAAGTACTTCCTGGTTTTCTTGATTCACTAATTGGGATTCAACGAGGCGAAACAAAGTCCTTTCCACTTGTGTTTCCTGAATCATGGAACCAAGAAAGTCTCCGTGGTGTTCGTGCTCAATTCATTGTGAGTTCCCTTCTGTTCAGAGAAAGTGTACCTCTTAATCCAAAAGGCAGAATAAAAAAACAAACGGACAGATAAAGGCATGAATAGATAACAAATTAGGTCATAGCATCTTTAGTTTATGTGATGTTTCTTTTCCTTTTTTTTTTTTTTGAAGTTTAGAATTTTTCTTCAATACCTGGAGCATGTACTTCTTTAGGCAGTTATCTTGTTTCCTTCTTTTTTCTTTTTTCACTTTCTCCTTTCCAAACTGTGAAAGTTTCAATAGTCACTAAATGTCATATTTCTTGCCCTCCTCCCTGTGGATTTTCTTTTTAAACCACGTATATCACTCTCTCTCTTTTTTTTTCCTTTTCAGGTCGAATGCACGGAATTGTTTTGTAGAGATGTGCCAGAACTGGACGACTCCCTTGCTGACAAACTTGTTCCTGGATGCACCACCTTACAGCAGGTAATCCTGAAAAAATATAAAATAATTGTGGACTCTAGTTATTTTGATTCAATCTTTAGGGCTACCTGCTTTGTGCATCTGCAGGTCAAGGAATCATTGTTGCAGAGATGCTTAGAAGTGGAAAGAACGGCAAAAGAACAGGCAACTGATAATGCTATTCTTGACCAGCTTTGTAAGGTTAGTATTATGTTCTGAAGTAGCAGTTGCTAGATTTAATTTGTCTCTTTTTTGGTTTCTATTTTGTGCTAGTTTGGCATGGTTTCTGCATTTCGCATAAGCCTCTCTTTCCCATGATGAGTACAAATGTGCTGCATGCACTGTTGATGTAATGCATTGGTTTTTTTTTTTTTTTTTTAGTTTTCTTATTTGATTATATTATTTAGCTTATTATAGTATCACCTGTCAATGTCAACTTGTTTTCAGATGGTAGAAGTTGACATTCCTAAATCCTTGTTTGAGGAACAAGGTAGGCAGCTTTATGGAGCCCAACTTCTCCAAATTCAGGTTGGTTGCATTGTTTTCCAGTCTTTATTTGCAAATTATTACGGCTACTAGTCTTTCTGGGCACATTTTCTCTGCACATCTATATGTAGGCTGGCACGCATAAATTTCCGTTGTGTTGCATTCGTGCAGGAAAATATGAAACTGAATGAGCAGCAGTTGGCTTCTTTATCTAGTCCAAAGGCAGTAAATGAGTACCTAGAAAACCAAAAGGATAACATAACAAAGGTGATAAAACAAAATCTGGCAGTTGGAGATATATTTAAACGTGAAAATTTGCTGGTATGAATATCTAATTGATGTGTTTTGTTCTTCCAATTAGCTAATTTTTTAAATATTTCATGGTCCCTGTCAAAAAACTTTAAAAAAAAATTGAGTAAGACTATCTTTCCATTTAATTCAGGCAGATAGTGAATTTTATTCAACTGGCCTCTTTTGTGGCAGCCCTTGAGAGTTAGTAATTCTCTGAATGCATGTGTTTTAAATTTTAATGCAGTTTTCGACGGAGGAACTTGTCAAAGAAGTCGAGAACTCAATTGCTGAATTCAAACGCCACAAACAAGAATATAATGAGGAAAGTGTAAAGGATCAGGTTAGTATAGTTCCAAATTTTTTCCTTTCCATTTTCGTAGTCATTTACTGTGTTTGCATTGATCCTGCCTCGTAATAGCATATTGGAACAAATCTGTTATAGTCTGCACTGGAGTTAGCTGATGTAATGTAGATTGGTTTACGATTTTAATTTTGTTTATGATTTTATCATAGAGTAAATGGTGATCTATGGAAGTTAAATATCTAGATTCATTGACCGATTCAGGTCATATGGTTTATTACATATCTTCATTTTCTCATGGGAAAGTTCATTCTTTAAGCTGATACAGAATTACATAATAGCACGTTGATATAATTAATGAGTATGTTCTCATGAATTGATAGGTACAAGAGATACTAGAGGGAGCAAAGGTGCTTGAATGGTTGAGAGAGCATGCAGAGATTCAGTACGTAACAAGGTGATGGTGACGAGAGAGTAGTCTCTATCTTACTGAAAGGGTTATGTAGAATTAGCTTTATTGAGGTGCCAGTGCTCAAAATTTTGCTGCTTCTGGAATATACATCTCATTAGATTGAATTCTGAAGTTTTTCATTTGGCACCATTACAAATAAATTTGACACGTAGCTTCATACTTTCAAATCTATAACTTTGTACTTGCGCGCAAAAGAATTGCAGCTTTCACAATGAAAATAGGCCATATACTCGAAGTTCAGAATGGCCAACATCAATTCTGTAATAGTCTAATTGCTCAAGAAGATTTTCAGAAAACCAAAAAACTCTCCCTACTAAAATCCATGAATTGAAGTCAAATCAGTAATTTGCAATCCTTAATGCGAAAATAGCAGTGCATCTTGAATGCATGACTTCAGAAACGTCTGTCATTTGAAGCAAAATGGAGAAAAAATCAAACTCAGCTAACTGTATACACATCAGAATACTCTACAGCTTACAACTGAAAACTGTTAGCTAAAAAACACAAACAAAATATCAATTGAAACAAAGATAAAAGGTGCCTACATAACCTTCCTCCCATCACCTATTTCTACTGGGTTAAGGCTCAGGAAAACGCCATATCATGTCTCAACCTGGAGATACAACTATATGCAAAGCTTTAGTGTTGCACCCATTGTCTGTCTTGGAATATCTGTCCTAGTTTCATATATAAAGCTTGCTGCTCTTCCGGAGTAAGGCTTCCTGTTATCTGCACCAGAAAATTTGAGGCATTTTGTTCAAGCTAATTACAGGATGCAGCAATAAGGTTTTATGCCCATCCAGATTAGGCATAAAAACACTAACAATAAACTTGGAGAAAAAGGTCTCATTTCCACATGTTTGGGCTTCTTACTACAAGATAAAACGGCTACCTGATCCAAAATCATCTCAACTGTATAGTCTTGCGGAACGACAAATGACTGATGATAGATGTAAGCAAAAACAGCCATTATCATCTGCATTATGGAATTTGATATGATAAATAACACAGCTAACCTCTAATATGTAAGAGGACTAAAGATAAAAAATAGAAAATGGAGAGAATGTAACATGTGCAACACGCAAAGAAACAATGAAAGGCTAACCAAACAATTAATTTTAGTATGATATGTGGTCGGCAAAAAAGGCAGATTACCTGACAGTCCATTCTATCAGTAAAACCCCCATGTCCGGGTATGCTATCACCAAAATCCTATATTCATTGAGACAAAGCCCCAAAAGAAAGAAAAAATGGAATATTAGTTTTTGGAAAATTTAAATTAAGCAGCTTAATGTTAACAACAAATTACCTTGATCTTAAAAGCTCTCTTGAATCCACTAGCAAAGAAGCCTCCAAAAGGTGCTATAATTGAGGCAAATAAACCCAAACATAAAGCATGCCATTGCACTGGCAAAATTGATATGTCTTCCCAAGGAAACTGTAACACAGCATCAAACATTTTACTCTATACTCAACGAGAAATGAGACATCATGACACAAGCGTGATCAAATACTTCAAGCATAAAGAATAACCTTGAACTTAGAACAAAAGTAACATAAATGTTGGAGTGTTTGTTTGACCAACATTAACCAAGGATTGTTTGTTTGGAATTGTTTCATTCAGTACAGCTAAAGACAAAAGAAGTAAAAATGATATTTACATTGGATATAGTTTTAAGAGATGAAAAAATCTGCACAATACAAAGAAGAATTTACCAGTGTATAAAATGATTAGTTTGAATATGGTTCTTTTGCAAATTAACAAAACATGCTTAAGATTCTTGAAATTCATCTGCAAATATTTTTCAATCTTTCACTCACCCAACTGGGTATCCATCCTGGTAGGGAATAGTGCTCCGGTGTAAATAGTGGACCAGGATCACACTGAAGCCACCCTGTTGATAAGTCCTGCAAGCTTTCCAGCCGTGTGTGAAACATACAACAGCACAAAAAAGGTTCATAAAATATCAGTATTTTCAATATGTCAAATATTTACCTTCCTTGGACAAGTCAGCCACTGGAAATGCCCTAATATGTTTGCTAACTGATTGGCCAATGGAAATAGAGTTAATTCCCAATAATAAAACAATAATGTTACGACGAGGGAAAGAAAACAAGGAAAAAAAAAGCAAGCAGATTCTGATGAAACTGTGGGTCATGCAATTTGATTCCAATTACAAAAAAAAAAAAAAACATTTTAACATTTTGACAAACTCTTTCAAAAACAGAAACACAAGAAAAGGATGTTTGAAGGCCTAAAGACAGAACACAACAACATCAGGAAGTAAAATGCACTGATGATCTGCACAATCATTCTTGAAAAATCATATGTTATCCAAACAAAAGAACTGACTGAGATCATAAACACACAAGTTTCTTTTATAAGGCTTTCAACAATTCATCTGACACTAATAAATTAAAATTTAATCTAAAAATTGTACAAAATAAATGGACAATCATGTTTTCTCAACTGAGCTGCACAATCATTCTTGAAAAATCACATTTTATCCAAACAAAAGAACTGACTGAGATCATAAACACACAAGTTTCTTTTATTAGGCACTCAACAATTCATCTGATGCCAATAAATTAAAATTTAATCTAAAAATTGTAAATAAATAAATGGACAAACATGTTTTCTCAACTGAGCACAGAATTACAATCTGATCTAGTTCACATACTTTATGATTACAGTTCACTCACAACATAATGATAATGGCAACCAAAATCAATTAGAAAGAAGGACGAAGAATTATGGTAAACATCCATAAGTTCATTTCATTTCGTATTCAAGAGAGGATAATTCTGTCACAGTTGAAACAAAAGTTTATCAAGGAATAAATAATGCTTACCACAAATGCTGAGATCACAGTTGCAACTGAAGCTCCAATAAAGCCCTCCCATGTTTTCTTTGGAGATAACTTGATCAAAGGTGTTTTTCCAAAAAAGAAGCCAACGAAATAAGCAGCAACATCATTAACAGCAATAAGTGAGGCTGGTAGAAGAAACCTGCATGGATATCATGACTTCTAAGATATCAACAAAGATAAAATCTCCAGCAGTCAGAACATAATGCGTGATTAAATACATAGAAGAACTAATACAGTAGAAAAGAACTGGATTTAACTGCAGATGTAAAAAGACTAGAATGCTGTTCAACGGTTGTTTTCATTCAAAAGGAGAAGAAATAATCTGTGAAATTTTTGCAATTTCATCCTTTTATCTACTTTGATATTCATCATGCATACATTTATACTTGTAAAATCTGCTATTCAAGCGGTTACATTGTAGCAGTCAAGAGCATAATGAATGCCGGGCAATGTAGATTCAAATTGATACTAGATTAGATAAACCTGATAATGAAGAACTATATTGAGATTTGTGTTACCAGAAGATCCCTTCAAAAATATTGGCTACAGTGAATGCAGACTGAACAAACACTACAATGAGGATCATGTGTGTCCAAGCATATTGGCCAAATTGATATTTATTCATCTTCTTCTTCAATGTAAGAATGAACCACATAAAACCTAACAAAACAAAACCCTTTAATTAATGATAATTGAAAAACCAATGAGTTCTATGGACATCCAAAAGGTAGTATATAACATAATAAGCTTATATAAATCTGGTTAAAGGGAGCTCAGATTCCTTAAAAAAGCTGTTAAATTAGACAGAACAATGGAACCCAATTGTCCTTTAGTAGACACATATTTACCACCGACTGCATTTCAAAGCAATTTTACATAAACAATAGGATAGACTTCAATAAAATCTATATTAAAAA
The DNA here is from genome assembly GCA_947683625.1 of Mallotus nudiflorus. Taxonomy (NCBI): domain Eukaryota; kingdom Viridiplantae; phylum Streptophyta; class Magnoliopsida; order Malpighiales; family Euphorbiaceae; genus Mallotus; species Mallotus nudiflorus. The sequence continues at coordinate 782,646 of CANTUR010000071.1, read as the reverse complement.
CTAGAATTAAAAAAGCTCAAACCTGAAATGTATAAAAAGTAGCAAATAACCATCTGATACTTGACAAAACCGCTCACAACCTTATATAAGAATTTATCTGAAGTTACTGTGTTCACAAGCCGTTGGCTGATAATGCGACCATACACGAAAAGCATTGCAGTGAAAAAGAAGTGCCTACCAGAATAAATTATTTATACATCATCATCCAGATATGTCAGCCTACTTGATATTCTCATAATGACACTTGGCTTTCACGTCCATACCCTAGCAAAATTAGCAATCTCACTTACCAATTCAAGAGCCTAAATCCAGGGAGCCGCCTATCTTCATGAGCTCTTCTGAGAAGATTGAAGAGCTCTCTTGTCATAAATATTTGGATAACCACCACAGCTGCCCAGATGTATAGATGCCCTAAGTAAAGAGTAAGCAGAAAGCCTCCAAGCATCCACAATGATGAGTGTGCTCGGATCCACATCGATTTGTATTTATCTTGGTCACTAATGAGTAAGTGATTTCCAGTCAATCTGCTTATTTCATGGGGAAGCTGGGACCAAAAAAGAAAAACCATAAATTTTTCAACGCAGATGTGGTAAATGCTACCCATTTATGCATATGTATTTAAAGAAAAACACAAATACATCACAGAACTTCTCTTTGGAATGCTGCTCAAAATTGACCTGATACCAGCCAAACAAATCATAGACAGAGGCCGACAGCCTAGAACCTTTGAGCACAAGAGCAAACAAAGTTGCAATTACTTGGCTCTAACCTAATTTCATCAAAAAGAGACCCTGACATTGGCAAGGTTTATTGCCAAAGAACTAAATACTTTGTCTTCATTATGGTCACTTTTATTCTTTGAGTTCTTCTATAATATTTACTTGGAGCGATTCAATTGAAAAAGATTACATAAATGAAAATTTAGTGAACAAATGAGACCTGAGGAATGCCTAATATCAGTTCCTTAGGTACAAAAATGAATAATAGCACTGACAGCATGCAAAATTGATTTTTATTGCTTCTTGCAACCTGAAAGTTATACGCATATACATAAACTTTTTTCTTCGGAATGCTACTTAAGACTGACCAGATGCCAAATAGATCGTAGACAGTGGCCAAGGGCCTAGAACCTCTGGCATAAGAGCAAATAAAGCTACCAAATACTTGACTCTTAACTTAAATTTCGTTGATAAGAACTCCTGATAACATTGGTGAGACTGACCGCCAAGGACCTCAAAATCTAGTCTCTGCTATGTTTATGTTTATCCTCAAACATATCTCTTGATATCTTATCTACTACTAAATCATTCGGTGGGATTGAATTGCATAAGATTACAAAAACGAAAATTTAGTGAAAGCAATGAGAGCGAAGTAGTGGTTAATTCCAATTGTTCAGCACAGAAAGAAATGAACTAACAGCAGTTAACAGCATTGCAAAATCTATCTTGTTTTTTGCTGACACTAATATTCTAATGAATTCCAGAACTACCCACTATTCAGTTGACGACTTGACGCACTTACAGTCAATTACAGACTAATTTCATGGATTCAACAACAAAACAACCAACAAATTCACCTCATTAGAACGCCTGCGATGCCGAATTCTTGGTGTCGATGGTGCACTTGTATTATGCTCCTGCTTGGACATAGCTGTATATATATATATAATTAATTAATTAAACTTCTTCTACTTCTTTTCCACTTCAACTGTAACAGGACAATGATGCAATTCTACTCGTATCTGCAACAAGAAAATGAAATCAAGAAAAAGAAAAAGAAAAGAAAAGAAAAATGGATACCCACCTCAAGAAAATGGCAGAAAACATACACATCAACCTATAACAACAATCAAATTACAAAGTTGGTGTAAGTTCACATACACTAAAGAATGAATCTTGACGACAGACTCTCTATGAGCAGACTGTTCTTGATTCACAAGAAAAATTAAAAAACAAAAAACAGATTGAAATGAACCAACGGAAGTCATCTGCATGCAGATAGATGAATTTATATACACTACGTTTTGGTTTCGCGTTTATTTTTGTCACAACCCACCCGCAGATGGATCCAAACTGCACGCGGCCACTACATACCTAACCTGGCAAACACCCACCATTGCCACGTGGAAATGTCACTCGTGCCGATTCAGATCCTCTCCTAGGTCCCCCGGAGGCCACCTGAAGATGGTGATGGTTTGCTACTAATTATTTTTATTTATTTATTGTTCTTAAGGGACAATTTTTGTTTTAATTAATTCCAACAATATTCAAATTTTTGTTATTGTAAAACTGAATTTTATTTAATTTTTACAATTAAAAAATTATTTCAAATTATTTTATTATAGTTAATTAATAAAATCAAATTTTATTTAATTTTAAATGAAAGATTACATATTATGCAATTTAATAATTTGTCTATATTTAGATTATTTGATTTTTATTGATAAAAAATAAAAATTTTAAATAAGAAATATTTGATGTGAAAGTTTGAATGTTGAAATGATAAAATATTATACATATAAAAAATTTATTGATTTAATTTTTTTATTATTGTAAACATAAAATTTCTTTTTAAAATTTTAAAAAATAAATTAAATGCATTCAACAAGGAACCAATAAATATTTTTTTTAAAAAAAAAAACCAATAATTATCTGAACTTGTATATCAAAAAATCATAATTAATTTTAACAGCAAAATCTTTTTGCATTACATCATATCTACTGAGGATGTTAGCACGTTTGTAAAAACAATTTTAGAAGACAAAAAAGAAAATCCTTGTGATAATATATTATTGAATTGTTCTCATTTGTTAGGTGATGTATATTTTATGTGAAGCTTTTATTTTAGTTATTTATAATGATAAATCTTATATTTGATAAAAAAAAATTTATTGAGTGATAAAGGTATATTTTAATACTAATTTTTCTCAAATTTGTACATATATTTGGAATTAGTTTTTTAGTAAATATCATTTATGTTAATATTTTTTTTTAAAATAATGTGTGTATGTTTGTGTAGTGTATATATAAATATATATGCTTAGTTATTCCTATCAACGGGATTGCTATTTCGATCAAAACAAAAGTTTAAATCCTCAATTATAATCATATTAATCAAAAGAAAATAAAAAATAAATATGCCATGTTGAGTGAATTTCTAATATGGGTAACTAAAGTTCAATTAGTGATATTCAGTAAAAAAAAGTTGATTTAATGGCTAAAAATATATAAGAAGATATAAAATTTGAAGTTTTTATAATTAAATTTTACTAATTGTAAAATATATTTTTCAATATATATATATTATTATACATTTTATCCATATAATTATATATGTCATTTTAATTTCTCAAAATAATTTAAAAAAAAAAAAACTCAAGTTCTGATAAATCTTAAGAGACCTGTAGGCCCAATTAACTAGAGCTTGAATGCAATGGTTGATGGAGCAGAAGCCTGAAGAGCAATTACACATCCTCCTAATTTTATGCATGACATTTGCTATGAGGTCGTTGTTGATGGTGTTCATTTATAGAGTGTCAACCACCATTCTTCATCGCATTAGGGATGTCATGTCCTTTCCTCTCAATCTTTCTTCTTTTTTATTTTTATTTTTCTCCTTTTGTTTGTTCAACCTCTTTTTGGCTAGTAATTTTGTAAGATGGTTTGGCCATCTCTTGTTCTTTTTCTCATATTTTATTTGTAAATAAGTTATTCGTTATGTATCTTTTTTTGGTTGTTGTTCGTACCTCCTCCTTAGTGAGGTGGTTCGTACCTCCTCCTTAGTGAGGTTGTTTGTGCCTCATTCTTAATGAGGTTGTGATGGAGTTTTTTTAATCTATTTAGATTTGCTATCGTTGGCCTTTTGTATGTCAATTTGAAGTATTTTTAAATTTAAGTTTATGAATGAAGATCTTTTAAAATGTTGATCGATTTTGATCTTTTAGTGTTATCTTAAAAGCGATTGGTTTCATGATTAAAGAGTTTTTGAGTTTACTATTTTTAACTTTTAAAGTTTTTGAGTTTACTATTTTCAACTTTTAAAGTTTGATTTCACTTTTTAGATCTTATTGTAGTACAAGTGCATTGTTAATGAATTACTTGTATTATTATGAAGTGGTGTAAATCATTTTCTTTCATTATCATCAAGTAGATAGGACTTGGTGCTTTAAAAGAAGTCTTTTGTGTACATTTTGTATATCCAAGTATAATTATAACTCTATTCTCCAATGTCTTGCTCTTACTTTCAATTACTCTTACAACCACTCATCAGTCATTAATGGCCTTATCAAATGTAAAATTACAAATAGTCCCTAGCAGCAACTAGAAGTATGAAGATAATATGCGCACTCTTGATTTGCTGTCATCGGAGGAACCTCTACCGGTAAAGTTAAGGAAAATGCTAGTAGGAAGAATTCTTAGTTCAAGGATCTATACATAAGATATCTTATTGAACATCTTGTCAAGTTTAGAGTTTCACATTAAAACTCCAAATCCAAGATTTGGGCATAAATAACACATTCTCGTTCACCTTTAGTAGTGAAGAAGAAAAAGAAAGGGTCAATAAGGGAGTCCCCTAGTCGATTCATTGTTCTCTAATGGTTCTAGTGGAGTGGGATCCTAGCTTATTATCAAGGAGCTCGATTTTTCCATAGGACTATGTGGGTGCAGGCATTAGGCTTGCCACTTAACCAAATTACTCATGAAATGCTATGATGATTTTAAAAGCTTTATTTGTTTATCTAGTGGAAATGGATGAGAATCTGTACTCAGATAAGTATTTCCTTCATGTTTTTCACCTAAGAGTTAACATTAATTTACATAAACCCCTTCCAAAAGGTTTCATGAGTCAGAAGGAAGGGAAGAGCAAATGGATAGTGCTATAATATAAAAGATTGCCAAGGTTATATCATATGTGTAGGTATTTTAATCATATCATAAGGATTTATCCCATTTTTAGAATAGAGGAAGAAATATCTCATATGGTTAACAGCGATGGACCTTATGGTCCATAGACAAATGCTTTCCCTGTGAAGAAAATTGTGTCACATCTTTCTAGTCCAATCAATACTAGTATGAATACTGTTATTCTATCAAAGAGGATACAAAAGCTATTACTGAGTGCTAGACACACATCTCATGAGGTGGCATATTGCTCTCAATCTCCTAGCTATGATTGTGATTATTACACTACAATGAATAGGTCTTTTAGGCGTGCTGAGGAAAGAAGCTATAAGGAGAAGGCACCGCATGAAATTACAGCGAGATTTGTTAGTGTTAATGATGAGTCTCAAGACATGGAAATAACCCTCGATCATAGGAGAGAAACTTCTCCTTTTTAGAGGAGAGAGACTACAATTACTTTTGGGCTCGGTGGGAAAAGGAAGGAACATGAGCTAGAGCCTAAATCACGCTATAAGAAAGGCTCCACTCATTACAAAGAACTTTAACCCAATTCAAAATTAGCTAAAACTGCTTCTAGTGAGCCTAGATATGAATTAGCTAAGGAACAAGATCCTATCCTTAACCTAAAAGGCCTTTAATTCCATACCATCAGCAGAACCTTAAAAGGTAGAACATAAATGTTATTAGATTCTACTAATCAAGATAATGTGTCAGCCACTTCCCAAGAATAAGACAACATCACTTTGCCTGTGCTAGTGGAGAAATTTAAAACAATAATACTTACAAAGGAAGCTTTTTTAGGTAGTAATGCATCTAGTTTTGGCAAAGTTAGCATCACCTTAGACAAGGACTGTTCAAAGATTTAAGCTCAAGGATTTAGCTAGATCTTCTCATGGCAAAGGTAGAAGTAAGGATGCCAAAACACTTCTAATTCTTTGGCATCCATCTAAGGTCCTAGTCTTATATTTTGTTCTTTTTGCTTAGTAAGTCACCTAGTTACTCTTACCTAGTTATCTTATTAGTAAGAGTAATAAATTGACTTACTTTTAGGTATAGGTTCTTAAATTACTCTATTTAAAGCATCATAGATCTAGCTTATTGACCTTAGCAAGTTATCAATCTTAATTTTGATATTAGCAAACTTAATTTTGAGCAACTAAAGTGTTTTCTTCAAGTGTGTATAAGTTAGGAATCATTTAGAAGTCAAAATAATAATGAAATATCAAAGAAAAATCATTTTGGAAACACATCACAAGCACTTTCTCGATCGGACTCAACACAGGGACTAAATTGCTCAACATAGTGCAAATCCTATCATGGTCCTGATTGGGACTAGGGTAGTCCTGATCAGGACTAAGGCAAACCAACTTCGAGTAAAAATTCAATTTTTAGCATAATTGATCCTGATCCAATGTTCCGACTTGGACTATGCCCGAGACAAAGTAATCCCAATTAGGACCAATATAAAAATTCAAATACAATGACTCGTAATGGCTATTCAATGCTCATCCTGACCAAAACTGATGTAATCCCGACTGGGACTTAATAAATTCTAGCTCAAAAGTTCAAATTACATTCAAATGGACTTTAATTTAGTTGGAAATGAAATTATTGCTTCCAATAGCTATAATTGAATTATTTAAGTATAAATATAACCTTTGAAGATTATTTTAAGGTCAAGAAACTTGTTTATCATTCATTATCTCTTAAGCATGTAATTAAGCTCTCAAAAACTCTCTTAAACAATTTTTGTATTTATATAACTCTTGTGAGAGTTGGTGAGTGTTAGAATAGATATTCTCGTTCTTCTATTTTCTAAGGTTAAGAAAATGGGAAGTGAGATTCTATTATAAAGGAATTGGTTTAAGTGTTTAGCCATTAAAACATTGGGAAAATTAGTTTTAGTGTGAGCCTTGAAAACATTTATGAATTGGTTTTAAATGAGCCTTGAAAACTTAAGTTGTAAGGTTTGAGTTGAGCCAAAAACTCAAGTTATAAGAATCAATCTAGGAGAATAGATTATGGTAATTCAAAATCTTAACTAAGGGATAAGTTAGATGGAGACATAGGATTATTAAGAATTTGAACTCCTTATTCTTGTGTTCATCATTCTTCCTTCTCAACATTCTTTTTAATTCTTGCTTAAATCTTTTAATTTCTTATTATTATTTGATATCCCTATTCACCTCCCCCCTTAAGGGCACTTTTAATTGGTATCAGATTTTAAAGTCTAGGAACTTAATTACTATAATACAAGGTCATGGGAAGTGAATCTCAAAATATGTCATCACTTAAATTGTTCTTTGATGGTAGTGATTATCCTCATTGAAAGTTTAAAATGGAACTATATCTAGATTATGATTCCATTAGACTTTGGGAAGTTGTTCATAAAGTTTGGCAACCACTAAAAACTACCATTAATGGTGTACAAACTACTCTCTTAAGAAGTGATTAGAGCAATTATCAAAAGGAAGAAAACTATAAAAATAAGAAAGCTATGATCATTCTACTCTATTATATGAAAATAAAAGAAGGAAGTAAGCTTCAATATTGCATTTCAGCCAAGGAAATGTAGGAGACCTTGGAGAACCATTATGAAGGCAATGTATAAGTAAGAAGCAAAAAGGTTTAACTTCATATTTATGAATATGAACTCTCCAAAATGAAGCCTTAAAAATCAATTATAAAGATAACAAACAATCCCAATGCTCTCCTCATAATGCTCAAGAAACTTAGAAAACATTTCTCTAAGGAAGAGGTGAATAACAAGATTCTAAGAATCCTATTTAAGAAGGATTGGAATCTCAAGTAACTTTAATTAAGGAAGCTCAAAACCTCTCCATCTTCTCAACTGATGCACTTATTGGTAAGTTCTTGACACATGAGCTCATAATTAAGTAAAAAGGTAAAGAGTAAGAAGATAAGGAAGAGAAGAAAAAGAGCATAGCATTGAAGGTTTCATAAAAAGAAAATAAAAATGAACATATTGAAGATTCTAGTCATGAAGATGGTGATATGCCATGCTCACTAGGAACTTCAAGACATTTTTAAGAAAGAAAAATTTCTTAAGAGCAAGAGACTTCAATAAGAAGTTTGAAGCAGATAGCAAGAAAAGAACCGAAACGGTTACTTACTATAAATGCAAGAAACCGGGACACATTAGAATCGAGTGCCCTAAACTCAAATTAAAAAATAAAGGAGCAAAGGATAAAAAGAAGGCTTTCAAAGTTAAAATTGATGACTCCTCTGAATCGTAAGAGGAAGAGGAAAAACAAGAAGTGGTCAATCTTTGCTCTATGGCTCTTAAAAACAAAAATAAGGTATTATCAATTTCTTATTCTTCCTTTGATAATTATGATGATTATTGTAATGATGATGATAATGATAAGAGCTCTATTGTGAGCAAATTATTAATTAAATGTAAAAACTTGCTTTCTAAGAAGAAGCTTTACAAGCATGAGCTTTACAAAAATGAGCTATCGAGCTTAACCAAGGAATTTGATAGCTTAAAAAAATGATTTTGCTAAACTTTTGAATCAAATAAAAAACTTATTAGTGATGCAAATTCTTCTAATTCCTTAGAAGAGCAACTTAAGAAAGTAACTAATGAAAATCATAAACTTTTTAATGAGGTTGCAGAATTAAAAAATTCCATATTCAAATTCCAAAGAGGAAAAAAGAGTTTAAATAATCTTCTTAACTCTAAAAAAATTTATGGAAATACTTATAGAATTGGATATGTTAATGGAATGACCTCATGTTCATTATCACATATGAAATTTATTAAAGCATTATGCAATTCCATTCATTCTACCTTTAAACTGATTGAGATGCAAGCTTTCAAAGCTAATAAGTCTCATATGTCATATATTAAAGGGAAGTCTCATAAGACTCAATCTCATATGACACAAAGGAGTAAGTCTCATGCTAAAAAAGCACAATTCAAACATATTTATATGTACACTAGATACAACACTCGTAAACATGTTGCACAAACCTATCAAAATACATATTATCGTTGCTAATGCATGTCTCATACCATAACTCAAAATAATAGGAGACACACACCACCATAACACAAAAAACATATTTTACACACTAGTAAAGCATATCATCCTAGGAGAAACAAATTTGAAAGTGTTGTATGTTCATATTGCATAATCAAAGGACATACCAACAATGTGTGCTTCTATAAAAGGCTACATATGAAATTTCTTCCTTTGGATTATCTTAAAACTAACCAACCTAGACTGAGAAAGGTTTGGGTTCAAAAGAACTCTTAAATTATTTTGTTAAGTATGCATGCTTAAAATCCATAAGAACAAAAAGCAAGTGGTATCTTGATAGTGGATGTTTAAGGCACATGGCGAGAGATAATGAGCAATTCAACAAGTTTGATGTAAAGGATAGAGGTCATGTCACATTTAAAGACAATGCCAAAGGAAAGATAATAGGCATTGGAGAAATAGGTAATCCTTAATCCTTATCTAAACATTATGTGTTGCTTATTGATGGTTTTAAACATAATTTGCTTAGTATAAGTCAATTATGTGATATAGAAAATAAGGTGACTTTTTATCTTAGAAATTGCTTTGTTAGTAGTCTTGGTGAAGATAAAGTAATTTTTAGTGGTGAAAGAATAAACAATGTTTATGTTATTGATTTGAACAAGATTGATAACAAATACATTAAATGCTTAATGTCCATTTCCCATGACATATGGACATGGCATAAAATGTTAGGACATGCAAGTTTTGAGCTTTTGAATGATCTTTGTAAATATGAACTTGTGATTGGTTTATCTAATCTTGAATTTACTAAGGATAAACCTTGTGATTCTTTCAAAAGTGAAAATAATCCAAGTCCTTATTTAAGCTTAAAAATTTAGTGTCCACTTCTAAACCACTTAAACTTATACATATAAATTTATTTTGACCAATTAGAGTTACCAATCTCAATGGAATGCACTATGTATATGTATTAGTTGTTGATTACTTAATTTTTACTTAGGGATGTTTTTTACTCATAAGAATGAAGCTTTTAAATCTTTTAAAAACTTTGTTGAAGGAGTTCAAAAAGAAAAAAAGGATTTTGTATTTCTTCTATAAGAATTGATCACAGAACCGAATTTGAAAATGATTTTTTAAAAATCTTTTGTAATAAAAATGGTATTTTACGTACATTTTCTTTTTCTAGAACTCCTTAACAAAATGGGGTAGTTGGTGGAAATGACTAGAATAATGTTTCATGAGTATAACTTACCTCTATACTTTTAGGTGGAAGTTGTTAACACATTTTATTATATTTCAAATAGAGTTTTCAAAAGTCCAATTTAAAAAAAAAAATTATAAGCCATGGAACAATAGAATACCCACAATCCCATATTTAAGAGTATTTGGATGTAAGTGCTTCATATTGAACACTAAGGAAAATTTGATTATAAAGCTGAGGAAGTAATTTTCCTAGGCTATTCCACCTTTAGCAAATCATGTAAAGTGTTTAATAAGAAGACTTTAGTAGTTGAAGAGTCAATGCATGTTGTTTTTTATGAATCAAACTTACTTGATCCTAACAAGGATGTGTTGCAGTATTGATGATCTTGTAGGTGACAATGAGATTATGTATACTCAAGAAGAAAATGTTAGTAAACCTTTGGAACTTGAAGGCCCAAACAAGGAAGACAATAAAAATATATCTCAACCTACCTTGAAGGATGAACTTTCAAAGGATTGACAATTTAAGAAAGCTTAACCTCAAGACCTCATCATAAGTGATACTACAAAAGGGATAACTACTAGATCTAAACTCAAGTCTATTGTAAATTTAGCCTTTATTTCTCAAATTAAGCGCAAAAATGTTGATGATGCATTGAGTGATGAATTTTGGGTTCTTACTATATAAGAAGATTTAAATTAATTTGAGAGAAATAAGGTTTGGACCTTGGTTCCTAAACCAAAATATCATCCTATTATAGGCACCAAATGGGTATTTAGAAATAAGACGAATGAATAAGGTGTCATAATTAGGAACAAAGCTAGACTAGTAGCTAAAGGTTATAATCAAGAGGAAGTCATTAATTATGATAAAACCTTTGCCCCCATTGCAAGGTTAGAAGCTATTAGAATGCTATCTGCATCTACATCATTCATGGATTTTAAACTCTATCAAATGAATGTTAAAAGTGCATTTCTAAATGGTTTCATTAAAGAGGAGGTATATGTTGAGCAACCTCCGAGTTTTAAAAATTTTGATTTTTTAAATCATGTTTTTAAATTGTTAAACACATTGTATGGATTAAAACAATCTCCAAGAGCTTGGTATGAAAGATTGAACAACTTTTTAATAGAGAAAGGGTTCTCTAAAGGAAAAGTTGGCATAGCTCTTTTCATAAAGAAATCCAAGCATAATTTATTAATTGTTCAAATATATGTTGATGATATTATTTTCAGTGCTACTAACCATTACTTGTGTGAGGAATTCTCCAAGTTAATGCAAGGAGAATTTAAGATAAGTATGATGGGAGAACTCAAGTTCTTTTTTGGACTTCAAATCAAGCAATGTAAAAATAAAATTTTCATCAATCAAACCAAATATGCAAGAGACATTCTCAAGAAGTTTAGCATTGATGGAGCTAAGATAAGCAAAACTCCAATGATCACCATAACCAAACTTAACAAGGATGAGAATGGCAAACCTATCGATAAAAAGCGTTTTAGAGGTATAATCAGATCCCTTCTTTATTTAACTGCTAGTAAACTTGATATTATGTTTGCTACTTGCTTGTGTGCTAGGTTTCAATCTAGTCCTAGAGAGTCTCATTTAAATGCTATCAAAAGAATTTTCAAATATTTTTGTGGTGCAACATATTTAGGACTTTGGTATCTTAGGAGTTCCTCCTTTGACTTAATTAGCTATTCATATGTAGAATTTGTCGATAGCTTACTAGATAGAAAGGCACTTACGGAACTTGTCAATTTTTAGAATAGTGTTTAGTTTCTTGGTTTAACAAGAAACAAGTTTCAGTTGCCTTGTCCATTACTGAAGCTAAATATATTGTAGCAAGTCTTTATTGTTCACAAGTCTTATGGTAAAAACAACAATTGTTAGACTATGTTATAAACCTTGATCACATTCCTATCAAATGTGACAATAAATGTGCTATAAACTTTAGCAAGAATCTCATTCAACATTCTAGAACTAAGCATAAATACATTCGACATCATTTTTTGTGTGATCATATTCAAATTGGTGATATCTCACTTGATTTTTTTGATACAAATAATAAACTTATTGATATCTTCACCAAACCTCTCAATGTAGAAAGATTGAATTTCATTAAGCATGAACTTGACATGATTGATGGTTATAGTCTTTCTTGATTTTCTGTTTAAATTGCTATATTGATGATTGAGTTCATTTAAGTTTTCTTTATGTTTATTTTTGGTATATAACACTTGTTCACAAGTATATTTTTGGCATTTGTTTTAATAACCTCATTTTTCTTATGTGAAATTATTTTTTTATTACATTGATTATTTTGATTTTGATTTTCTTTATTTTCAAAATACTTCATAAAATAATTTTTTTCTCCCCTTACTTTTGCAAAATTAATAATTAATTAATGAAACTTTTATTCATTCAATTAATTATTTTAATTTTTAGCATATATATACTTCTTTAAAAGAGTTTATTTTATATACTCATTTAATCCTTCTCAAGATCTTCAATTAATTCAAAATAAATTGCAAGTAATTCGCGTGGACTTAATTATAAAGATTTCACAATCTTTTACTATCAGGGACTCAGTCTAGTCCGGGATCATATTATGTCTCGATTGGGACATTAGTCTATCAATTCTATGTTTTTATATAAAACTGATCCAAACGATATCCTGATTGGGATATCACTCAGGACATTATGTTTCGATCGGCATAAGAGCATGTCCTGATCAGGACATTGATCCTCACAGGATTAGGATTCCAAATCTTATCACCTCTTTGACTCCCCAATCATAATCAAGAACAATTTTTGAGGTTCCTATTCAATTCAAATTCAAATTTTGAACTATTTCCAACTCTAATCTCTTGCCTATAAATACCTTCTTAATTTTATACTTAATCAATATTTCCTTTCTTTATAAATTTATTTTCATATTTTCTAATCTCTCATCATAGCTCCTAAGAAACCAAGCAAGATTCCTTTATCTTCTCAATATCCTCCTTCAAAAAAGGATAAACCCAAAAGAACACTGTAGACAACAGGGTTTAGCACATGCCTAAGATTTTGGCAACAGTAACACTGTTTAAGCTTAAGGCCTTAGGGAACACACTACTATGCCACAAAGTTATAGCATGGAGAAGAGGAGTCACCACCTAAGGTAATAACTGGGACAATTCGATTGGTGGTACTCAATTCTCTAAAAGAAAGTTAGCACCACAACCAGAAGATTTTGGGAACATAATACTAACTTCTCTTAGTCTCTTGTTCATTTAGAATTACTTTATAAATTATTACTTCATTCTTTAATTACATGTAATTTTATTAAACCTTATTTAAACATCTATTTAAACCTAAGACATCTAGTCAATAAAATCACATATAAAAATGCATTCAAGCACATCGTCCTTAAGTCTAAACTAGGTTAATTTTATTGAAAGTTAGCTAGAATTATAATTTTTATTTACAAATGAAAATGGAGTAAAGGTGGGTCGACATTGTTATTAGTTAGTAAGCTTAAGTCTATTGATTTCAATTATATACAAATAGACCTAAATCTACAAATTTTTAAGGAAATTGGATTTTATAAGTGAGCCTAAATCTATTTGTTTTAAAATGGGAAGTGGGTCTAAGTCTATTTATTTTTTAAAAAGAAATGAAATTAGATGAGCTGAGCTAAGTATAAATTAATTTTAGTTAATCTAAAAATGGGCCTAAGTCTAAATCAACCTAATGGGCCTAAATTGATTTTAATTAATTAACATAAACCATTTTAAGTCTATTTTATTTAGTGGGTTTGAACCTATCGTGGGCTTGGGGCCCAAAGAACTAAAAGATCTAAAAACAAAACCCAAACAAAAATCATAACAAAATCATATCAAACATAAGATTTATATGATTTTCTAAAAATCCTAAATCAATTTACATGCAACCCTAAATTAATCTACATCCATCATTAATTTTAATTGATTTTTACCCAATTAAACCTAAATTACTAATTCATTTTAAAAGCAGAAAAGTAAAATTTTATTATTCCCACTACTGGGGGTATTATTGTCACGACCCAAAACAGGGGCCATGACCGGCGCTAGGGAACGAAAATTCTTTCGAATCCGGAACCCGTAGCAAGCCTAAAAATAAAATAAATGTGCAATAATAATAATAACAATATTAAATTGCAGCAGAAATGAAAATCATAAATATCATAATATTATTTTCACCAACTGGATTTAAGTCAAATCTCATCTCATATATATAAATCTTTTAATACAAATCCAATTTCAAATATAATACAATATCTCACATAAATAAAATACATGAAATCCCATAAATTAATTTACAACTACTGCAGTGTCTAGATTATAAAAATAAGACTCAAGTAAGCAGTTTACACAGAGAAGCCGGGGTGGAAGAAATCCGGCGTATTGGCCTGCTATTGAGGTCTGAAGATGTTGACTCTCCTGAAAAATTATCAACGGAGGGGAGTCAGACCTCACTGAGTGAATTACTATAATATATATACATGCATACTACATGACAATGCATACAGTCAAAAGTACATATCTAATATGTATATATACAGGCAAATACATACAGATATAATAAAATCATTTTATATATATTTTACTGAAAATCATCTTTTATGAAGGATCACATAGAACCCTAGAATATCACAACCTAAAAAAAAATAGTGTTAGACAACACTCTAGCCATACAGGCTCACTTAATCCAAATATGTCCACTTAATCCATTTAGACAGTAGACTGGCCCCAAGACACTAAGTCAACCGAGCTCTAGCAGTCTGACTGCCAGTGTGATTGGCCCCGAGACACTTGGTCAACCGAGCTCCAGCAATCACACCTCCAAACCACATCACACATATCAATAATCATAATCAATCAATATCCATAAATAGGTTAGTAATATAGCCTAAATATTATAGGCGTACCGGTATGTACTCGGTCCTAGTGCTGCCCACTAGGTAGCACGTTCTATCGATATCCTTCATTAATAAACATAAAACATTCATTCATAAATAAATGATGCATGAAATTAAATAAAATAACAACATAAACCATATACATACCGAAAATATACCAAAAGTAAACCAGGTATATTTCGAGTATATATACGTTAAATAAATCCAATCAAATTATAAATTAAGCTAGAAATATATTTAAAAACATTTTAAATATAATTTATTAACAAAACATGTATACAATTTATTATATACCAAAAATATATTTAAATACAAATCACATTATTTATGCATTTTAATCAAAATAAAACATATATTTCTAAATCATGCACCCTAAAGCATATATATAAAAAATAGTAACTCACAAATTAGTGCGCTCCACGAGATGGGTCCGACGGGCCTGGTCCACTAACCCTCGGTCTCGGCGCAACTAAATAAACAATAACAACAAAAATCAGAATAACCCTAACAGAAATCCTAGAATTCGATATAGAGTATTAAACATAGAATCGATATCAGGGTTCGACCGGATATCACGTTTTACGAGAATTCTACCAAAAATTCGACAGAACCTCCCCTGTAAAATGGACATCTCTGTACTCAAAGAGTAGAGCCGACCCTGCAAAGAAACACACTTCGAAATACAAGCTCAACACTCAACCACAACCCCTCGGTCGGACTCCAAACTACAGTCTACCGACCGGGGTCCACAAACACATAACAATTCAGGAAATACCAAAAATATCCTTATAACATAGAGATACATTTTATAGGTAGAAATTACATAATTAACCTTAAAACATAGTAAAAATCGATAAAGACTCATTTTATTAGAAAAATCGTATATTATATATATAATTGAAAATAATTCACGAAAAATAGTTTTAATTAGTTAAAAATACCAAATAATTTGTAGAAATCATTTTTATACCTTAAATAATTATTAAAACCAATTAAATTACATTTTTAGCCAATTTAGGGTAAAATTACCAAAATGCCCTTATATATATAAATATACTATAATTACTTCAAAAATTCACCAAAAATTATACAATTATCCAAAATTAATTTTCTCAACATATTGATCAATAATATTAATAATTAAACTCAATTTACCAATTAATTTCAAATAAAAACATAATTAACCCTAATTTCCCAAATTACATAAATTTCAATAATTCAAAATAAATACTTAGAAATTCATAAAAATTTCAAATAACTTCCTATAATTCATTTCAACACCTAATTTAACCATAAAACATAATTTCATAATTTAAATAATTAATTTCCGAAAATTAGAAAATAATATTAAAATATTCAAAAATACCCAAAAATCCAAAAAATCTCCAAAAATTCCACAAAAATTCATACATGTAGATTAAGCTACTAGGATCAACATTTGTGAAGGGATTTTTCATGAATAAATCAATTCGAAACTCAAAAAAATCAAAAACCCTAATATGGCCGAATGGAAAAATTCAAAACTAAGCAAATCAAGACCATTTAAGCTCAAACTAAAGCTAGAATCACACTCACCGGAGCTCAAGGAGCAGAAAGAGACCGACGGTGTCGAAAATGGTGGCCGGAATCATGGTCGACGGTGAGGAGAAGAATTTCAGCCAAAAGAAGAAAAACAGCTCGCCGACGCCGGGGAAGGAGGCTGCTGGCAGCGGGGGACGACTGGGGACGACGGTGGCAAGCCGAGAGGCACACCGATGGTAGGGGAACGGCAGTTGTAGCGGTGGTTGGTGGTGAGGGAGTGGTCGGGCGCAAGGAAGGAGAAAAAGAAGAAAAAGAAGAAAAAGAAAAGAAAAGAAAAAGAAAAAAGAAAAAAAAGAAAAAAAATAAAAAAATAATTTTAATAAAATATTTGAAAAAAAAATTACATCCACACACTTAATATTTAATATTTTAAAATTTAATATTAATTAAAAATAATTAAATAACAATAAAATAATTAATTTATTAATAAAATATTAGGGTAAAATACTAAACCCTAATTAAATGAATATATAAACACATAGACTATATTTAGTAATTTAAAAATACGTATGAGTTCATGCAAGTCCGAAAATATATTTAAAATAATTAATAATATATTATTTATGTGAAAATCTCCCCGAAAATGAAAATCTCGGGAAAATTTTACGTAAAGGACTTTAAATAAGACACAATAATTAAAATAGGTTTTAAATACATATCAACTCGTAAAAATATCATAGTATATATACAAAAATTATTAACACTGCATATCCCGATACAGTGTAAAAATATTTAAAAACACGGGATATTACAATTATAATATTCTATGTATTGAAAATTAAAATTAATTATAAACCCAAATTAATTGACACACAAAACATAGAAAAAAATAATAAATGCAGAAACATCAAACCCTAAAATCTAATCACAATTTAGAATCCATGGCATTCTATGGATCTTCTATTTGATTTCTGGATATCTGGCAGTGACCTCATCAATCCCCAATTAGGATTCAAAAGGAAAACATAAAAAAAAAATCACAAAAATCACATTAGCCAAATGAGTAAAATAATAAAATAATAATTAAAGGAAATTAAATTTAAAAGAAAATCAAATAACAATTAAAGGAAATTAAATTAAAAAGAAAATTGAAAGACAAGAAAAATGGAAATAAGATGTTGTGCATATGCTCTTGGATGGCCCCTCAGATTGGGATTGTCACCATTTTTAAACTCGTTGTTTAATTTTAGATAAGGATTGATTGTATTCAAAGACAAAAATCATTCCTTTCAAAGCCTTTGAAGAATAGTATCAAGAAACTAGGGTTTTGAGAAACAAAAGAAATCAAGATTTTGAGTGTTGTGCAAGTTTTCTTCTCAGTAGCATCTCTGGTTTTTCACAATTCTAGGGTTTTTGCATAGTAGGGTTTTTTTTTCTTTCATGCCATCCTCCTTTCACTCATGTAGTCTCTACCTTTTAAAAGCAAAGATTTGCAAGCTAACCTTCCTCAATTCTAAGAAACAGACTCTATCTATTTAATTATTAAAAAATTTTATGCATTTTGACCACTTTATCTGCTAACAAAAAATAAATATAATAAATTTTTAACCAATCAAAAAAGAGAAAAATTGACGAAAAAATTAAAAAATAGGATTTTTCATGCATTGGCATTGTGCAATGCTGATCGACATTGCATAATTTTGGTTAGCATTGTGCAATGTCGGTCAGCATTGTGTAATGTCAGTCAGCATTGCATAATGATGGTCGGCATTGTGCAATGTCAGTCAGCATTACATAATGCCGATCTTCAAAAATTATTATTATTATTTTGAACTTTTAATTACCAAAAGACCCCTAAAAACTTGATTTTTTGCAATCAAATCCTAAAACATTGCAATTTAGTCCCTAAAGTTTAGAAAACCGACAACCGAGTTCAATTTCTAAATAAATTTCATCATAGAGGCTTATGTCGCAATTGTGCACACTGCATCCTTAAATTAGGTGCTTACAAACACACTCTCCATTCTTATATTTTTCTCAAGATTTCAAGAAGAGAGTATCAAAATTTGAAAAGAGAACCTTTATTCCCTCAAGATTCATGGATGAACCTACTCTCAAAGTAATGGGTTGCTATGATGAAGCCAAGGATCTTCTTCTTAAAGGTGGGATATTGTCACGACCTAAACCGAGGGCCATGATCGGCATTAGAGAACGGGAATTCTTTTGAATCCAGAACCTATAGCAAGCTTTAAAATAAAAGTATGCAATAAAAATAAAATAAATAAATAAATATGCATCGTAATTAAGTCTCAAATCAATATAATAACAATAAACTCTGTCATATCATAATAACAAAATATTATAATACAATATTCAAAGAAAGATCTCTGAATTAAAATCACATACAGTAAATAAAAAATGCAACTCACTACTGAGATAAAATATGACTACTACAGTTTTCTAGAGTACAATATAAAATTAAGTAGATAATTTACATAAATGAGCTGGGGTCGAAGAAGTCCGACGAATAGGTCTATTACTGAGGTCTAAAGAAGAAGACTCTCCTTTAAAAATATCAACTGAGGGGAGTCAGACCTCACTGAGTGAATTGTTATAATATATATACATGCATCTCCTATATGTTAAATGCAATTAAACATTCATATATAATAAATATATATACAAGCGATTCATATAGATGCTTAAAATCACTTATATAATAATACTAAAAAAATGTAAGTTTATGAAGGATCAAATATAACCCTATTTAACGCAACCTAAATCAACAATAACATCACTCTAGCCATACAAGTTTACTTAATTTCAAATAAATTCACTTATTCCATATGGACAGTAGACTGGCCCCGAGACATTAAATCAACCGAGTTTCAGCAGTCCAACTGTCAGTGTGATTGGCCCTGAGACACTTGGTCAATCGAGCTTCAGCAATCACACTATCAATCATATCACATCTCAATCAAATCAATCAATCAAATTATAATTCCACAAATGATTCTCACTCAATCCTAAATCTTTCTCACTGGTATGTACACGGTCTTAGTGCTGCCCACTAGGTAGCACGTTATATTGAAATCCTTAATTTAAAGTAAATCATACATATGAAAAATAAGATGCATAACCACATTCATAATAGCAAATAAACCATATATATACCATGAATATACTTAAAATAAACTAAGTATATTTCAAGTATATATATGTCAAATAAATTCAAATCAATAATGCAATATACCAAAAATAAACCAATAATATACTAAAAACATGCTAGGTATATATCGACGATAAAACATGCATTTATTTAGAAATATATCAAAAGTATACTAAAAGTATACCAAAAATATACCTAAAGTATACTATGCATTTTGATAAAACAATTTATGAATAAATACAATTAAAACATGAATATGTGCTAAAACATGCATCCTAAATGCAATGTACATATAAAATAACAACTCATAGGTTTGCGCTTCTCGAGACTGGTCTGACGGGCTGGTCCACTAGGCATCGGTCTCGACGCAACTAAATAATAAAATAATCACGAAAATAAGGATAAATCTAACTTAAACCTCTAAAGAGACTCGATCTAAGATTTCAGAACACGAACAAACATAAAATTTCAAAGTTGACCCGATGTCACGTTTTATGAGAATTCTACCAAAAATTTGCCAAAACCTCCTCTGTACAATGGACATCTCTGTACTAAAAAGTAAAACCGGTCCTGCAAGAAAAATACACTTTAAATCATAGAATGCACACAACCCCCGGTTGGGATCCCAAACTGCACAATTCCCCAATCGAGGTCCATAATTCATCAAAAATCCAAATAATATAATAATGATATTAAAAACCAATAAATGCCATAAATATTCTCAAAATATCAAAATATTTCATATTTAACATTAAAACATCAAAAATAATTATTTTCTCAATAATTAAATAAAAATCTCGAAATAATAATATAATATTATTAAAAATCAAATTCCTCGATAATTCAATATTAATTAGTAAAAATTCACTTTATATATTCAAATAACTAAAATAGTCTAAATACATATTAAAAATTACTAAAAACCCATTTAATTACCAATTTAGTAAATAATATATAATTTAAAAATAATTTTCAAAAATTAGTATTAATTAATTAAAAATAGTAAATAATTTGTAAAAATCATTTTAATACTTTAAATAATTATAAAATCAACTAGAACATATTATTTAGCTATAATTTTAACAAAATTACGTATTTAACCTTATAATTCAAAATATACATATTAATACTAATATTACTCAAAAATTCTATAAAAATTATATAAATGCATAAAAATTATTTTCTCAACATATATATTACTAATATCAACTAAAACACATTATTAAACAATAATTTCAACAAAAACTCAAATATAACCTAATTTTCTAATGTTGACATAAACTAAAAATATTTATAAAAATTACATAAAAATTATTATCTCAATACTAAAATTAATAAAAATTTATAGTAACACCAAATATACCAAATTTATAATTTAATAAATTAATTTACAAAAAATCAATAAATAATAATAAAATATTCAAAAATTTACAAAAATTAAAATAAATTCCAAAAATTCAAAAAAAAATTATTCCTGTAGATTAAGCTACTAGGAACAACTTTTGTGAAGGGAGTTTGCAAGATTCATCAAGATCAAACTTAAAAAATCAGAAAACCCTAATACTCAAAAACTAAAATTCAACAAAACTTAAGAAATAGGTGATTTGAGCTCAAATTGAAGTTGGATTCATGCTCACCAGAGCTTAAGGGATGGAACGACACTGGAAACACAAGGAAGGGTGGCCGGAAGAGGGAGTTGCTCGAAAAATATGGAGGTTTAGCCTCTCTCAGGTGTCAGGAGCTATCAGCGCCGGGGAAGGAGAAAAAGGGCGGCAGAAGGTGATAGGGAGTGGTGGGTAGTCGACTGAACGTCGGGGAGGCACACGGACAGGAAGAAAACCAGACGATGGCGTGAAGGAGGGAAGGTAGCACAGTGTTCGCATTTTGGTAAGTTTCTATGTTTTGGTTCATGTTTTTGTATGTTTGTATGTGTATATATATATATATATATATTAACTTTATATTAAACTATTTATTATAATATAATATTACTTTATGTTTAAAAATTCTCCACCATAAATAAACACACACACACATATATATTCTCACATATGCACAAATACACAAACATTTATTAATATATGTATATACATAAAATATTAACACTTAAATGATAATAATACAAATGATGAAATAATTTAATAACAACATAAATAGAAATTTGATAAAACAATAATAGAAATAATAATATTAAAATAACAATGCACCAAATTAATGTTATTAAAATAATGTTATCTAAAAATAATAAATATAAACCATGCAAATTAAACGTCCAAAATAATATATTTATTTTAAAAAATCCAATTAAATATAAAATAATAGTAATTAATCACAAAATAGTAAAATAATTAAATTTGACTTTTAAAATTTATTAACACTGCATATCTCATAATAAAATAAAATAATTTAAAAATTAGGCTTATAACAGATATATGATTTTGCTTTTACACTTTTTCCACCTTATCCTTCTCTAATTATTAAATTTCTTTCATCATACACTCTTCATTCCATCAAGTACGATAATGCTAATCCCTACTTCTCCATGAGATTCAAATTGGGAGGAAGAGATCGCTTCATGACACGTCAAGAGTTTGATACTCTTTTTTATTTTTCTTAAAAAGGACATATTCAAGTTAACCCTCTTTGGCTTGATTATTCTTTTTGGGATAAAATCAAGGCTTTTAATGCTCCTCAATTCTCTGCTGGACATACTAAAACCTCACACATCAAATCCAAAGCACTTTGGTATGTTCACTACTTTATTACCTATTCTATTAATGGTAGAGCTCTTTCCAATAAAACTCTTTCTCTTAATAATCTTTTCATTCTCCATTGCCTTTATCATGGTAAAAATATTGCTTTGGGAAGATTTTTTCAATGTAGAATTTGGCTACTTAGTGATAGTAATATCAATACAATTTGTATTAGTGGAATTGTCATAAAGTTAGCAAAATTCTACAATGTTAATCTTGATACTCTACCCTTTACCAAGCCTATATTTCTTGATGAGTCATTCATTAAAAACTTTAAAAAATTCACCTCTATTAATAGAGTTTGGATTTGAAAATATGACCTTGGAGCATGTGAAAATATTGAAACTATATTTCAAGAATTAGAAGAGCAAGAAGGTTAAGACCTTGAGGAAGAAGAACAAAAACTTCAAACTCATGGTGCTCCTTTAAGGAAAAGGATAATAAGTGAAGGTATATCAACTTAAGGTGCTCAAGCTTAAGATGGTCAACCTCTTTGGGTAGGACAAATCTTTGAACGCATGTGTTTGATGGAAACCAACTTAAACTCTCGCTTTGATGAAGTTGAATCCAATTTCAATGTGTGTTTCAATCATATTAATGCCAATATTGCTCATCTCCAACATGATGCCTGCCATATTCATGAGCAACAAGGATATTCTTGTACCTATGCTCCTTCTCCTCCTCCTCTATAATAGATATTATTTTTACTTTTTGTTTGTTTTATTTTTAGTATCTATTTAGTTTATTTTTTGTATATAAGCCTCTAGCTATTAGTTTTTTTTAGGCCCATTTTCTGTTTGTTTATGTTTCGTGTTTATTTTCAGTATTTTATCTTTGTGTTGTATAAATTTTCCTTATTAATGAAATTTTTCTCTTTAAAATGTCAATTTCTTTATTATTCATTTTTTTTATTTTTGATAAAGGGGGAGAAATAATTTGAGTTTGCATGAGTATTTAGTTAATTCCTTTAAGGGAGAAATTTTTTAAAAACTTTTTTATGTTAAGTGATATATATATGTGATAATGTGTTTATATTATATGTGATAAAAAGGCCTTACTTTGCTTACTTTGTTTATATATTCCATGAATTTTATAAAGATTTATTGTATCTTTATTTTCATTATTTTGGTTCTTAATCTTTTAATTCCTTTAGGATTTTTTATTCCTTTAGGTTCATTTCCCTTTATATCGCTCTTTTTTATTTTTTTATCTTTGACAAAGAGGGAACAAAGCTATGTGATAATTTTTCTTAGTATTTATGTTTGTAATATGCTAAATACCATATGATCATTAGCTAGCTAAGCTCTATATGATCATATGATAGTTAAGTTTGTTAAGCTTCAACATAAGTGCTATATGTACTTTTTTGTGGTGCATTTTAGTAGTATTATATGCATACATGTTTGAAATTATTTCCTTTATATTGCCTAACATTTTTTTGAATGATTATGTTTTTATGTTTTTAACACATTTGTTATGATTAGGCCATGATTCTCTCATGATATATTTTATGGTGTTTTGTATTTTTGTTAAGGAGAATAAATTATAAATTTATATTTCTTATTATGTCCATGTTCATAGGGGAAGAAATAAAGAAATATATCTTATTTTATTTGATATTTGATATTATCATATCACACACTTCACTTTGTATTATTTTTATCAAACTTAAAATAAGTTTGTTAAAATCAAAAAGGGGGAGATTGTTGACCTTAACAAGTTATCAATCTTAATTTGATTTTAACATTAACAAACTTAATTTTGAGCAACTAATGTGTTGCTTCAAGTGTGTAAAAGTTAGGAATCATTTAGAAGTCAAAATAATGATAAACTATTAAAGAAAAATCATCTCGGAAAGATATCATAAGCACTATCTCGATCAAACTCAATATAGGGACTAAATTGCTCAAAATAGTGCAAATCTTGTCATGGTTCTGACCTAATCTAGGGTAGTCCCAATTGGGACCAAAGTAGACCAACTTCAATTTCTGATTCAAATTCTGGCAGAACTAATTCTGATCCAATGTCCCCACTAAGACTGTGCCTGGGACAAGGTAGTCTCAATTGGGACAAGGTGATGTCAATTAGGACTAATGTAGAAATTCAAATACAATAGCTCATAATGACTATTCAATGCTCGTCCTGATCAGGATTGATGTAATCTCGATCGAGACCTAACAAATTACAGCTCAAAAGTCCAAATTACATTCAAATGGACTTTAATTTAGTTGAAAATGAAATTATTGCTTCCAATAGCTATAACTAAATTGATAAAGTATAAATATAACCTCTGAAGATTATTTTGAGGTCAAGAAAGTTGTTTATCATTCATTCTCTCTTAAGTATTTAATTAAGCTCTAAAAAACTCTCTTAAATAGTTTTTGTATTTATATAACTCTTGTAAGAGTTTGTGAGTATTAGAATACATATTCTTGTTCTTCTATTTTCTAGAGTTAAGAAAATAAGAAGTGAGATTCTATTCTAAAGGAATCGGTTTAAGTGTTTAGCCATTAAAACACTTGGAAAATTGGTTTTAGTGTGAGCCTTGAAAACACTTTTTAATTGATTTTTAAGTGAGGCTTAAAAACTCAAGTTGTAAGGTTTGAGTTGTGCTGAAAACTTATGTTGTAAGAATTAATTTAGGAGAATAGATTATGGTGATTTAAAATTTTAACTTAGGGATAAGTTAGGTGAAGATGTATGATTGTTAAGAATCTGAACTCCTTAAATTCTTTTTCATTATTCTTCATTCTCAACATTCCTTTCAATTCTTACTCAAATCTTTTAATTTCTTATTATTGTTTGATCACCTTATTCATCTCCCCCCCCCCTCCCCTTTCAAGGGCACTTTCATAGCTTTATGGTAGTTTTTTTAGGTTCTCACGTTGTCCTCAAGTGGTTGTTGATATTGTAACCTCATATGGATTGTTGACTAGTTGAATCTAGTCATATTTTATTCTTGCTCTATTTGTGCTTGTTGGCCAGTATTCCTAGCATTGGTTGTATTGCCTTTTGGCTTCTTTTAATATTATCTTGATTGACAAAAAAATCATTTCTTTCATTCATGTTGTTAAAAAAAGTTAAAATAAACAAAATTGAAACTTAAGATGGTGGTCACTTATTTACTATATAAATACATTAAAACCTTAAATACCTACAATATAAGTATATTTGAAATTAATTTTGTACCAATGGACTATATGATTAGTTGACATATAGTTGTTCTTCATTGTGCATTTTGAATTTCAAGCTAAAGTTCTAACATTTTAAATTTGAATTGTAGTGTACTTTATTGTAATTAGCTAATAAGAAATTGTTCTTATTTATTTTGAGTTTAAATTGTAATAAATGTAGTCACATTAAGTAATTATTAAAAAATATATTACATTTATATATTCAAAATATTTATGCTATCAGTGATTATGAATTTTCACTTAAACTAGTAAGTAATGGCAATAGTTTTCATACATTATCTAATAAGATAATGCTAACTTAAAAATAAAAAAAATGCATAACATTTGTTGTTTCAAGTTGTAAAGTGTTTAAATTCCTTTAAATAAAGTTTTAAATTTAAATTTTATGCTTGAAGTCCTTCTTTTGGATCCATTTGGCTTCAAAATAGTTGAAATTTTTGTAAATATTGAGTATTGAAAAAAATCATATGAAAATAAAATAAATAGATAATTGGTCACTTATAATCCGTGATAATGTACTAATATGTCATGAAAATTTTCACTTTTTAAAGCTTTCAAACTCAACTAAAAAGGCGGGAATGACCCTCAAACTTGACATGGAAAAGGCATATGATACAATCAATTGGAATTTTTTAAGTAACATTTTGTATAAAATGGGTTTTGCTCCTAAATGGATTTCGCGTGTGCTAACTTGTGTAACTTCAATGTCTATGTTTATGCTCATTAATAGTGACAGTTCTAAATGGTTTACACCCTCTCAGGGTCTCAAACAAAGTGATCCCTTATCCTGTTATTTATACTTATTTGTAGCTAATGTGCTTCCCAATGCCTAGGATGCATTTATTAAAATGGGAAAGTTAGGAGGCTTTCTCATCAAAAGTAATATACCTATAATATTTTCCTCTTTATTTGCGAATGATACTCTTGTTTTTGCAAGAGCATCTCCCAAGGAAGTTGAATACTTAAATGCAATTCTTGATGATTGTATGAAACCACAAAGCAAAAAAATTAATAAACAAAAGTCTAGTATTAGCTTTGGCAAGCGGTGTTTATTAATACAAAACGCTAAATTTTAAATATTTTACAAATGTGGGAAATGGATTGAGACACTAGGTATTTGGGGCTCCCTACATAATGGGACAAAACCAAATCTCGCATTGCCAAAACTTTCATCCATAAAATTAGAGCAAAAAATCAAGGTTGGAAACATAAAACATTATTCTTAGTTGGAAGGGAGGTAATTCTTAAAGTTGTATTACAGGCTATCCCTTTTTATGCATTATCTTGTTTTCAAATTTTCAACTTTCTTTTTCACTGAAGTTCATTACATTTTTAATAAATTTTGGTTGAAGCAAAACCTTGATGCATCCAGCATCCATTAATGAAAATAGGAAAGTTTAACTCAATCCAAATTTTATTATGGATGTGGCTTTTGTGATATGAATATGTATGACATTGCTCTATTAGCCAAAAATGTGTGGAGGATACTCAACAAAGATGCTTACCACCAAATATGGCAAAGGCCTTTCTCTCTTGAATGCAACTTAGGTGGCAAATTCATCTTGGGGTTAGCAAAGCTTTATTTATGATTGTGATCTTCTCAACTTGGGACTTTGCAAACAAATATTAGGCAAAAGAGATACTTAAATATAGGATGATCCCTAGATTCTATCTCTATCAGGCTTTTGAATTCTATCTCCAAAACCTCATAGTTGTCCAATTATATATATAGTTGATTTACTTTTACTTGACCACCAAACACGGAATATGGGATTACTTATTAGCTTCTTTAGTGTGCAAAAGGTTAAAGAGATTTATAAAATTCCAATTTTTTGCACTAGTGGTAGTGACAAATAGATCTGGTAGTTTGATAGATTTGGTTTTTATAATGTCAAATCTAGCTATAAGGACCTGTGTTCTTGCATCTCTTCAAATATTGCTCCTTCTTTGTCTAGCAATGGCACTCATGATAGAAAATTTTAGTTTTCTATTTGGAAATCTAAAGTTCCACTAAAATTACATTTTTTTCTATGGAGAATAATGATAAACTCGCTCAGTGCCATGGCAACATAAGTTAGTTTAGTCCCCTCTTTGTCGCCTATGTCAAAACTTAGTTGAATCCATAAAGCATGTGTTGTTTTTCTATCCTAAGATCACTAAGACTTGGTTTTTATCTTCCTTTAGATACCAACATGATCCTCAAGGCTTTATTTCAGTCAATCGCTGGTGGATGGACACCTCTGCTATGCTTATAATTGCTAGCCAATAGTTAATTATTAATTATATTGTCTATTTATAGTGGTATATTTGGAAAAGTTGTAATGATTTTTTGTTTTTAGGTTCTTTTATTAATGAAATATAGGTAGTTAATTTAGCAATAGGTGTCTAGCAAGCCTATTAGAGCCTTTCTGTTCCAAGCATCTTGGTGAGCCTTATCAGACTCGGTGGTATACTACTCCTTCAGGCTTTCTGAAATGTAATATAAATACTAGCTTTGATTAAGTCTCTAGTAAAGATTCAATGATTGTCCTTGTGCGTGACAACAAAGGTTTGTTCCTTGATGGGAACTAGTTCATTCAACTGGCATCATCTACATTAATGGCATAAGTTACTGCTCTTATGGTTGTTGTTACTTTGGCTAAACATAGAGGTATTTATCGTGCCTATTTTGAATTTGATGTTCAACTTATCATCAACACCCTACAAGATAGCAATGTTTATTGCCCATAGGAAGTACAAGCCATAGTTAATGATGTTAATGCCCTCATTAACATCACTGATGAGTATGTTTTTTGTTATGTAAATAGGCATGCTAATAAGGCAGCCAATTGGGTTACTAAGAATATTGATCTTATTTGTTTTGATCCTTTATATATTGTATCTCCTCCTACTGCATTGCACGAACTTTTGTATGATGTTTAGTTATCTATATAATAGTTCCTTTATGTTAAAAAAAGGATAATTACTATTTGCCCTATAAAGTTTGATATATTATATTAAGTGGTCCCTCACTTTTTAAAATTATATTTATTCATCCATCATTTTTAATTCCGTTACACTAAATGATCCTTCTGTGAATATTTTCACTATTTTCTTAGAATTAAATGAAAAAAATAAATGTTAAATAGAAAAGAAAAATAAAAAAGTCTTAAATGCCCTTTAATGCTATATGTATCATTCCATTTTTACATGACCAGTAACCAAAAACCTCACCACCTTCACCGCCATGTTTCTTCATCCACCACCTCCTCCACATTAACCACCACTACACCTCAGTATGGAATTTTGTTGATCCGTTGAGCTAATAAGCTACTCAAACAATTATGGGTAGGCATAACGGTAGACGCTTGTGACATCTATGGCTAAAAAAGATGAACCAATAGGCGATGAGGAGAAGGACGAGTATGTGTACAAGATTAGTACAGCCAAGGAATGAGAAGAATTACAGAAAAATGGATCTATATTTAATGGAGATCTTGACAAATTTATGGGTTTCATCCACCTCAGTAAACTCGATCAAGTGAAATTAATATTGCATAACTTTTTCTTGAACTCTACTTTGGAGTTGTATATGCTTCAAGTTGATGCAATAATATATGAAATTGTGGATGGTACCAATAACTTCCCTCATTTTTATGGCCCCTCATTAAGTTTTGTACCACTCCTATTAGCTGCACTTCACTCTATTTCATGCTCACAAAAGGCTGAATTTATGACATAACAGTAAATGATAGTGATAAAAGCACAAACTAGCATAAAGAACAATATAAAGAAGTTAAACAGGAGCATTATTAAGAATGGTGGAAACCATATTGTCCATGTGGTTCTTTTTGCACTATTTTATTTTTTCTTAGTAAATTTATGGTCAAAATTTTCAAAAAGATAATCTGGTGAGCATTGAAAAAAATATTTCAATGAATAGCCATGTTATAGAGTTTGGTGAGCATTGAATGGCCATGTTATTGATGGATTTGGGGTTACTTTTTTAGATCCATTGTAACAAATCTCCACTCTCCACACTACATTTGAAAATTATTTTTCTCTATGTTGTAGTTTAATTTTGGATCTCATGTATCTAATAAATATTATCACTATGACTGATCTCAGGTTTTGATGTATAAACAAAGTACATAATTAAGCTTTGCTAATACAATTATGCATTATGAACTTGTAAAATTGTAAATAGTGTGTAACTAACATGCACATGCTACTGTGCATGGCTGCGACTTGTTAATTGAACTCTTAACTTCCTCTAGCTTATTGGCTCTTACTTGGTTAATAATAGCCCTAGCCCATACTGCAAAATGGGTTTCATTGTGGCCAACTTGACTATTTTTATAAAAATTGAAGCACTCTATATTGTGTTTAGGAGTTAAGCATTCTTTTTTACCTAATGGTGCCCACTATGTACCTTGTTGAATCATCCTAGATTGATCCACCATCCAGTGATGTGCATATTGGCCTATACTTGCAAGCTCTAACCATCCTTTAGGGAAGAACTCCATCACATTACTAATTCTATCCATGAACAACATGTTCGTGAGTTGAGTACCATGTGGGGATGCAACAATGTTGGTGTAAGTTAATACTTTAACCTGATTGGAAAACATAACAATATTTTTTTTAGAATTTTAACAACTAAAAAACTACTAACAATTAGCAAGTTGGAGAGTAAAATTCAAACCTGGAAAAGAAATTTCCATTTGCACTGCAAGAACTTTGCTTACTTTCATAAACTAAATTCATTTACAGCTGTTGTGAATATCATCCAAAGAAAATTAAAAGAAGTAAAATTCTAAGAATTGCTAAAAAAAAAAAGAGAATTTAAGAAATGGGTTAGCTAAGAACAATTACAAGAAAAAGAAATTCAAGAAAATGAGAGTATTATAGTAGCTACGGGAATTGGAAAATGTTTTAGGGAAGATTTGTTTAAAGAAGATAGTCAACAAGAAAGTGGTAGTGGTGTTACTAGTGGTGGTGGAGCAGGTTGCGTGGAGCTAGAGGAGCAGGAGGAACAGTTCTAACCCATCCAGGAATCTTTTGGGCATAGTAGTAATCAATATTAGTCCAACAGCTCTCATCGTATATAGTTGATGCACGAGGTTGTTCATCTCTTGATGGTTTTGACCTTCAAGAAAGATCTCATAATGTTCAAAATCCCATTTACAGTTGGCTTTATTATTTCAGCCTACCACCACAAAATTTACCCTAATTTGAGCTATAAATTTTGATGATTTATTTAGTAAATAAATGAATAAAGCAGTACCTTGTGGTCTTAATCAAGAAAAAGATTCATAGGGGCAGCAACATGGAAGACTCTAAAGCAGTCCTAAATTGGTAGTGGTGGTGGAGGAGTAGGCAGCGGTGGAAGCGGACTGAAGAAGGATAGCAAACGCATGGTATTTTGGTCATTTCATAGCTATTTAATGGCTATTTGACAACAAATTTAATAGAATGACTATTTACTGTGTTTCTCTAAAATTAAAAGACGAATAAATATAATTTTTAAAATTAAGAGACCACTTAATAAAATATAGCAAACTTTAGGGGGTAAATAGTAATTGTTCCAAAAAAAATAATTGTTCAACCCATTTTTATAGGGATATCTTTAAACATAACTCAAACATTTTTGCTTTGACCTTAAAAGCTACCTAGTCCTAATCAATCATTAAGGCCATAAAAAGTTTACAAATGCTACTTTTTAAACCAGATTACAAGTGATAATTAATATATTATCAAAGTAGGAACCTTTTTTCGCTCTTCCAGGGGAAGTTGGGCATTATGAACTTTAAACTTTAGGGCACCAGAAACAAAAATA
Organism: Mallotus nudiflorus; assembly: GCA_947683625.1. NCBI lineage: Eukaryota > Viridiplantae > Streptophyta > Magnoliopsida > Malpighiales > Euphorbiaceae > Mallotus > Mallotus nudiflorus. Next base: position 751,134 of record CANTUR010000071.1, on the reverse strand, counting down.
AATTCCTGCACAAGAAAAAAGAAACAAAGATAATTTTATAATAAGCTATATACGTACAAAAATCATGTGAGGTGGTATTTGGATGGTTCAATGCACCCAAATTATTTGCTTGCATGTTTATCTCTGTTTTGCCCACATGAAGCATACCCTACAAACCTGTTCTTATTGGTCTCTTTGCTTGTAGGATTGGTTTTCAGATATAAAATTATTCACCTTATTTCTTTTTCTATTTTTAATGGAGTAATGTTGGTAAAATTTTAAAGCCATATCTTTGAAACTTTTTTATGATCAAATGATAAGACATGCAAGCAACCCACTAAGCATATCATGCAAATATATCCATATCTTGCTTTTTGTCCTATGTTTATAGGATTAGGAATACAATAAGATGTAGAATAAGATTTTATTTGGGGTATTAAATAATAATTTTTGAATATATATATATATATATAACTTTAAATTTTATTTTCCTTTTATCTAATATTTTTGGTTGGTGATAGTTATTAAAATTCCGGCTATTTTAAAGTTTAAGTTGAATGAATTCATAATTTTAAAAAAAATTGAATAAAATCCATAAGAGAGCAAAGTTTTTTTAACTTTTTTTTTCTCGATATATAAAACTCAGTTTGAACTAATATATATTGGTAAATTTTACTTATTTTAATATGCACAAAACTTATTTGTTTAATGTTTATTTTAATGAAAAATAGTGATATAGATATAAGTTCAAAATTTGATAAGTGATCTTTTTCATAATTTATCATTCACTTCCAAAAATTTATGTGTTTAGCTATTAAAATTCACAATATTTTTTAATAAAAAATATAAAAAAAATTATTTTACAATACACATATTCTATTTTATGTAAAACATTTTAATTCTATAACATCTATTACTCTTTCTTTCCATAAAAAAATCATGTCTTTTATCTAACTAAAACATTTTTTTAACTACTTTTTTTCTTTAATTTATTTAATTATTATTATTTCTATAATTATTAAAAATATATATAACTCTTAATAAAAAATAATAAAATAAAAACTATTGCAATAACTTTTTAAGTTATTATTTTATATTTTATTAAATTGTATTTTTGATTTATTAAAATTATTTAATTAATTATTTTAAAGATATACATATATTTATGGTCCGTACAAATCACATGTCATATCTAAATTTTGAAAAATGCATCAATCATTAGAAATATTTTTGTGGAAAATTTGAATACAAAACCATAATTAAGTCAAGAACGTGGAAGGGAAAAACATGTCCTCACTTAGCAAAAAAATCTAATGTGTTATGTTTTCTCAACCAGAAAAATAAATGTTTCTTTTAGACTCAACAAATAGGTATGCAATTGTTTAAAGCTAAGGATGCAATGTGGGGCATTTTTAAGTAAGAAAATATGAAGAAATCAAAACACCATATCTTAATTTCATTAATTTATTATTGTTTATTTTTAATTAACTTAAATATTAACTAATTTAAATATCGATAAACTATATAGTACATAATAATTTTATATTTTTAGATAAAGATAATTTCATAAATTAATATATAATGATAAATTTTAAATTTTATAATTTTATAAATTAATATATAATGATAAACTTTAAATTTTACATTTTAAAATGTTAGAGAAATATCTATTAGATTATTTTTTTATTGGAACAGTGTTTAAGAATGTTAAAACGAGTCAATTCCACTTATAAAAAAATATTTTTCAGACCATTAATAGTGTGTCACATGCTAATTGATGGTAATATGTGTCAAAAGATCGCATTAAAAACAATTAATCTTACATTCATTTTACAAATAAAATTAAGCAAACTTATATATTGATTAGATAATTCAACTTAATAATTTGAATAAAGGGGTATTTTTTCGTTTTTTTTATTTTCTATAAAGCTGAAATTTTAAGAAGACAAATATTTTTATTCAATTTATCCAAAGAAAATAATAAAAAAATATATGAAAATTGGCTTTTATATGTCAATAACCATAAAAATTACTTCGTAAAAATTGTTTTTCTTAAATCACTTCTTGAGTTTGAATCATGATATATACAGTAATATTAAATTAATTATTAAATTTTTTTATTATTTTATAGTATTATTTAAATCAAATTGAATTAGTAAAATTTTAATATTGGTAATTTAAAAAAAATAGCTTCTATATATGCCTATGCATGTGATGCAAAACTAGCTAGGTAAAATCCATTATCAAACCTCTGAACTATAATGATTATTATATTGAGTCTTTATATTTTTATTTATATAGTTACTAAGGATCAATTTGACAGAGTGTTAAGTATTGTATATAAAAATAATATTATCAAGAATTTTAATAAAAGTATAAAGACTCAATATAATACAATAAACAAGGACAATCGCTCAATAAAATAAACTCAATAAGTTCATGGGTTTCATAATGAGTTTTATCTTATTTTTATATGCAATACTTAATACTATCTATTAAGACTATTAAAAAAGTTATCAATAGCTACTTAAATGAAAACATAAGGGTTTAATATAATACCATAAAAAGATAAGAGCTAAATAGAATAACTCTAATAAGTTCAAGGTTGGTAATGGATTTTGCCAACAATCTATTACAAAGAGCAATAATTAACATCTTTAGAACACGTTGATTTGGTGATCATCATCATCGCTTTGCATGGCGATGCATTAAAGATATAGAGACTTCTATTCCTGTCCTGTTATAATACGTGATAGACACCCTTGCATTGATAATGACTTTAGTCTGATTTTGCTTTCTAATTTATTATACTTTTGCAATTGCAACCATTCCCTTCTCTTTTGCCATTTGCCCTTCTTATCTACTTTTAAATACTAATTTTGCCACTTCTTCCATGTTTTATTTTGCTTTCATTTTTCAAATGGAAAATAAACTAAGTCGATCTTCACTTTGTTTTATATTTAGCATGATTTTTTTTCCCTAAAAGATATTACATGAGAGTATAATTAGTATAGTAAAAGTACTTTTTCATAAAGGAAACAATTATACTAAATAACAAAATAAATAAGTGCATATTATAAATATTATTTTCTGTGAAAATAAGAAGAAACCTTCATCAGTCATCTGCGCTATTTGTATATCAAATGTATTGAAGAAGCCAAATTGGAGTAGAATTCGACTATATTTTTCAAATACAAAAATAGGATAATTTGACTATATTTTTCAAATCTTCACCTTTTCATTACCCCCATATGCTCTATTGGAAGGATCAAAGCACCAAAATTGAAAAAACTTCATCACCAAAACACTAACATAAAAACTATAAAAATATTCATAAAGATTTGAGTTTTTATACTCAAATCCAATATAACTATATATTACATGCACCAAAAAATAAAAAGATTTGATGATTTTTGGCCAAAAAATAACTAAAAATCACCTAAAAGAGATACAAAAAAGATACAGGAATAATAATAATGGCGGAGGAAAGAATAAAAAGAAAAATAAGAAGATAGTTGCATACATTTAGTGTTAAAATCATGATTAATATCATTTAGAAGTTTTTTATCAATAAACAAAAGGGGAAGATGGTAAAAAATTTCAGCTCCGAATTTGATGCCTACCAAAGAGATGAGCAATTTTTTTTGTTGATTTTCTTAGTTGGGTGCAGTCTTTGTTGATTTTCTTGTTCGAGTGCAGCCTTTGTTGATTCTTTTGTCTTGTCTTACATGCATGGCAATAGCTATATAAAGGCCATTTGCATAGCCATTTTAGAGCAGAAAGTGAAAGCATAAGAAATCAAAAGGAAGAGTGATTTCCTTTTGATTTATTTGTGAGTGTGTATGAGTAAGTTGAGTGTTGTGTGTGCATGTAATAAAAAAATTAATGGTGTGTATAGTATGGTTCATGCAACGTGAGAGTAAAGAGTGAGTGTGTGATACTAGTGGGTAAGTGTTGTAGTAAGAGTACATGAGTGGAAATAATTTATGAGCTTGGGTTATGTAAATAATTTCCTTCATAATAGTGAATTTATTTAGTGAAAACTATTTTCTTGTTCACTATTATATTGTTCCATTTTTCACATACTAATAATTATTTTATTGTTAATTTAATTAACTCCAATTCTACAAGTGGTATCGGAGCCGTGGTTGTAATTCCTTTTGAAATTCTGAGAATGCTCTATAGTTGCAATTTTGATTGATTTTCCACATCAAAAATTATTTTTTGAGAAATTTTCAATTTACGACAAAGGGGAAATTTTGCACGTGCACAATTTGGAATTATAAAGCTCATTAGTTCAGAACTATTGATTGGTGAAATGCGAGACTATTAAATCCAAGTCACTATGGCAAAATTGGGTAATGTTGGTGTTATTAAAAATTTAAATAACAATAATTATAGCATATGGAGGACTTGCATGAAGTTATACTTGCAAGATTAAGACCTTTGGGAGATTGTTGCTAGGACAGAGACTACATCACCACTACTAGATGATAATAATGGAATCTTGGAAAATGGAGAATTAAAGTTGGGAAAGCCATGTTCGCCATCTAAACAGCTATTGAAGAGGAGATGATTGAACATATCAGAGATGTTACTACACTAAAGGAAGCTTGGGATTCTCTTGCTTTATGGTTCTTAAAGAAGAATGACATCATACTTCAATTATTGGAAAATGAATTAATGTTTATCTCACAAAAGGATATGATAATTAGTTAGTATTTTACCAATGTGAAGTCTTTATGCAGAGAAATTACTAAGTTGGATAAGGCATTCAGAATAGCCAATAGCAGAATAAGAAGAATCACCATTCATGGACTATGACCTCAATACCACAGTTTTATGACTACAATTCAAGGTTGGCCCACACAACCTTTAATCGTAGAGTTAGAGAATTTATTGGTAAGTCAAGAAACTCTAGCAAAAGAAATGGCTAGATTCTCCTTGAATACTAAAGATGCAGCGCTCTTCACTAATATTAGAGAGGTAGTGCTCTTCATAAATAAAAAAAAGAACAAAACCCATGGTTAAAATAGAGGGAAGACATGAGGTAATGTCCAATCGGAGGGGCTCAATAGAAGCAACACTACAACAATTAACAATCTAAGAATTTTAAACATTAGAATGTGAGTGTTTCAACTGCTGCAAAAAAGGACACTATGCTAGAGATTATTAGTATAAGAAGAAGACAATTTAGAGCAATACGACAATAACAAGCAATTGCCACCAAAATGAACTAGAGTGGGATGGAGAAGCATTGTTTATGGAAATAATACAAGTGGAAGAGTGTTCCAATTCAAAGATTATGGAAGTCCCTAGCTTTATAGCTTTAAGATAAGGAGCATGCATCTAGTGCATCCAGTTCTTATAGAATTAATTATGAGAAGTGTTGGATCTTTGATTTTGGTTATTCCAGTCACATAACATGAGATAGAAGCAAGCTCCATAATGCTTCAAAGTATAAAGGCAAGTGAGTTATGGTAACTATAAATAACTCGCAGCTACCAATCACTCACATTAGTGGCACATTGATCATTTCTTATTCGAATCAATAACAAATGCAGTTGGAGGATGTGTATAAAGTATCAGATATGAAGAAGAATCTTCTATTAGTTTCAGATTTGACTTATTGTGGCAACTTTGTTGTATTCAGACCTGAAGATGCAAGGTTTATCAATAAGTTAAAATAGTTGACACGCCAATAATGAAGGAACATAAGGTAAATTCCATATACATCGTGTTAACAGAAGATGCTTATATGAAGAAGACCAAAGGTGGTGAAACAACTGACTTATGGCATACATGGCTAGGACATGTCAATTATCATATGCTAAAGATGATGATGATGACCAAGTCCTTATTAAAAGGGATACTTAATATTGATGTTCTTACAAATGTGGTTTATGTTGGATCAGTATGAAAAGGCACACCAACTTCAATATGATAATTTATCATTCACAACCAAATAGCCACTAGAGTTGATCTACTCATATGTGTTTAGGAAAGTGAGGCAGTTATCAGTTAATGGTATGCACTACATGGTGACATTCATTGATGATTATTCAAGGTATGTCTAGGTTTATTTCATGAAAAAAAATTTAAAACTTTAGCAAAATTCAAAGAATTCAAGCTAATGGTTGAAAGTGAAGTTGGGAGCAAAATCTAGTACCTTTGTATTGATAATAGGGGAGAATACATCTCTGATAAGTTCTCAAGCTATCTTTTCCAATGCAAGATTAGGTGGCAACTGACTTGTCCAAAAATGCCACAACAAAATGGTGTTGTAGAAAGAAAGAACAAGCATCTTGCAAAAATATGTAGAAGCATGTTACATGTCAAGAATGTCCTTAGGAGATTTTGGGCCAAGTGTATAAGAACAGTAGCTCATATAATCAATAGACTTCCTCAGCTAAAGATGGGATTTATGTCTCCATTTAAGAAGCTATGAAGCATGAAACCCATAGTGAACCATTTTAAAGTATCTCGATGTGTTTGTTATGTATTTATACCTAATCATTTATATAATAAGTTTAATAAGAAGGCAATCAGTGTATCTTTGTGGCTATGATGAGAACACAAAAGGATAGAGATATTGTGATCCTACAATGAGCAAATGCTATATCTTATGAATGTTATATTTAATGAGACATCATTATGGTGGACACTAGAGTATGTTGCACTTCCTCATATAATGAAGTAGAATAATTGTATGAAAAGTGTGAAGAGCATTCAATAGACTCGAGCTTATCATGCAATCTTAACCTCAAGAAAGGCTATGATAAACTAGTGTGTATCAATGTATAAACAAAGAAGATCAACCAACAGTGGAGATTCCAAAAGAGCAACCTGCAATATCACTAATACAATTAAGAAGATCAACTATGGTGAAAAAGAAAAATCCAAAATATACTAATGTTACAGTGGTGGAAGAAGAAAAAGAACCAATATCCTTTAAGGAGGCATCATAGAGAGTTGAATGAAGAAAAACCATTGAAGAGGAGATTAAAGCTCTTGCTAAAAATCAAACTTGGAACTTGGTGCCAAAACCTAGATATGTGAAGCCCATTTCGTGCAAGTGGGTTTATAAGATCAAGACTCATCTAGATGGCTAAATTGAAAGATACGAGGTTCATCTAGTAGCATAAGGATATTCATAGTAATATGGATTAGATTATAATAAGACGTTTAGTCCAATGACTAAGATTGCAACTGTTCATATTTTCCTAGCACTCACTACAAGTAAATCATAGAACTTATGGCAGATGGATGTCAAAAATGTTTTTCTAAATAGAGAGTTGGATCGAGAGACATTTATGGAGCAACTTGAAGGATTTGAAAACACGCTCAATTTAGAGTATGTTTGTAAATTGAAGAAGATGTTATGTGGGTTTAAGCAAACCCCTAGAGCACGGTATGGCAAAATTATTGAGTTTCTCATCCATAGTAGCTATAAAGTTGTATCAGCTGATTCGAGTTTATTTGTCAAAGCTCGAGAAGGGAAACTATAAGTAATTCTTATTTATGTTAGTGATCTCATCATCACTAGAGATGATGTTAATGAGATACATCATACAAAGAAAAATCTATTAATCCAATTTCAGATGAAAAAACTTAGGGAGCTAAATCACTTTCTTGGATTAGAAGTGGAACACACAAAGGAAGGATTGTTCTTATATCAGGAGAAATATGCATGAAATCTGCTCTAAAAGTATGGAATACTTGACTATAAACCTCTTGCTTTTCCAATAGAGGTGAACTCAAAATTAAGCATAACAAAAGGTAAAGATTTAGAGGATTCGATGATGTATTGATAGATAGTCAACAATCTGATTTATCTAACATTGGCAAGGCCAGATATTGCATTTGTAATTAAAGTAGTCAGCCAGTTCATGCAAACTTAGAAAAAGCGTTACCTAGAAGCAGTTCGTAGAATTTTGAGGTACATCAAAGGAACACTTAATCTCGGGTTGTTTTATAAAAGTAAAATAACTTATAAGTTGGATAAATATTGCGATGCTAATTATGTCGGTGATTATGATAAGTGGAGATCAACCATTGGTTATGCATTTAGTTTGGGTTCTGGAGTTGTTACTTGGTGCAGCAAAAGACAACCAATAGTATTACTCTCAACAACAAAAGTTAATCATGCAACAATGATGACAGCTCAGAAAAGTACATGGTTAGTACAATTGTTGGAGAATTTACACCAGCCAGTGGATTATCCAGTATCAATATACTATGATAATCAATCAACTATTTATTTAGTCGATAACCTAGTGTTTTATGCTAGAACAAAACATGTAGAGGTGCAATATCATTTTATTCATTAAAAGGATTTAAAAAATGAGATTAATGGGATTCAGGTAAAGACAGAGGAACAACTAGCAGACAATTTCATTAAAGGTCTTAATAGTGAAAAATTAGAGGAATTTCGAAAAGAACTCAGCATGACTCCAAGGAAATGGATTAAGGACATTAATAATAAGCGGGAGTGTTAAAGTCATTATTAATATCATCTAGAAGTTTTTTATCGATTAAAAAAAGGAAAATGGTAAAAAATTTCAGCACCGAATTCAGTGCCTACCAAAGAGATAAGCAATTTTTTTTTATTAATTTTCTTAGTTGGGTGCAGTTTTTGTTGATTTTCTTGTTCGAGTGCAGCCCTTGTTGATTCTTTTCTCTTGTCTTACATGCATGGCAATGGCTATATAAAGGTCATTTGCATAGCCATTTTAGAGCAGAAAGTGAGAGCATAAGAAATTAAAAGTGAGAGTGATTTATTTATGAGTGTGTGCGAGTAAGTTGAGTATTGTGTGTGCATGTATAAAAAAAGTAGTGGTGTGTGTAGTGTGGTTCATACAATGTGAGAGTAAAGAGTGATTGTGTGGTACTAGTGGATGAGTGTTGTAGCAAGAGTATATGAGTAGAAATAATTTGTGAGCTTCGATTATAAAATAATTTCCTTCGTAATAGTGAATTTATTTAGTGAAAACTATTTTCTTGTTCACTATTATATTGTTCCATTTTTTGCATACTAATAACTATTTTATTATTAATTTAATTAATTCCAATTCTACATTTAGCATATCTTATAAATTTATTTTTATAAACTTATTATTTGGATATTTTCATTAGCTAAAAAGTAAAATTTATTTTTTAATATTATCTAAAGAATTTAAATATTTTTTTTTGTAAATTGAAGTTATATTGTGTACTTGTTTAAAACTATTGAAAAGCATTTGGAAAATATATTTTCAATCAATTAAGAGAACACATTAATAAAAAAATATCAAATTTAAAAGATCGATTTATGCTATGTTTGGATACAATGGATTTGAATATGAATTTGGATTTCAATTAAATATTTTGTTTGAAAACTACATAAATTTGTATCTATGAGGGTATAAAACAAATTTACGATGAATTTAATATCTCATTTAATAAAAAATTGAAATGACAAGTACATATTATTTGAAATTCTTACATTTGAAATTTAAAATTTGAAATCAAATGCTTGCATTTAAACACACTCTAAATGTATTGAGCCTCTAAATATTTTTTTTGAATTTTTTTTTCATTTTACTCTTTGTTATTTTTTTTTAAATTGAAATAACTTTCTTTTTATAAACTGAAAGAGAAATATTATTATAGAAGAACATCTGAAACTAACATGTCATGCAAAAAGGGAACTAATAATTCCAAATTGATATTTATTGCTTATGGAACCTATATCGATGAGGAGAATGGGTAAAGGGGCGGGGTTTCCCCTATAAGCACTCTGAAGTTTAAGTCAGTAATGATATGAGAAAAAATATAATAAAGTGAATAGGAATAATATAATAGAGAATAAATAGCGATTGCTTGGATGATGTGATGATAGAGTGATGGAATGATGTCTTGGTAATGTTGTATGATGAGAATGAATGACATGAAATGTATTTATAGGAGAAGGTATTGCTCAAACCTCTTAGGAATATGATTCCTTAGTCCTATAGGACTGCCTTATTTAGGAGAGAAGGAAACTTCCTTTGTAGAGTAATCTTCCTAATTGACACAGACTTCCTTATTAAGCTTTCTTCTTATTTAAGTAATCCTTCTATTTAGGGGAATATAACCCTTATTAGAATAGGATACTGATATGGGATATCAAGAGTCTCCCTTAAAAGTCTGTTCGGATATTTGTGTCTGATATATCCAAGTCTATAAGGTGATGGAAACATCATTCTTTTTGAGAGAGAAACTATTTGAATTACTACATTTGATATGGGAGGGTGAGCTGAGGTGGCCAGCCTCAATCATAAGAAAAGATAAAGCTCAGTACTGAGTCTTGAAATCATCATATAAGAACATCGTTTAAAGTGCCAACGGGACTTGAGTGCACAAAACCTGCAATAAAAATGCTTTGGGGTAAAAGATTAACCCATCAGTATAGAGACAACATGATGGAACCAGTCGTCACTGGAGTTTTGATGCTTGGTGCATTAAAAGTGCGACCCAAGTGCTAAACCTTAGTACTATAGAAGCGACCTAAGGGTGCCAACTTCAGTCACTGGACTTAGTTGCTCAGTGCAAGGACGCGAGGTTTACATGCTTAGAACCTCAATACTGTAGAAGTGACCTGAGGGTGCCGGCTTCAGTCACTGGACTTAGATGCTCGAGTCTTAGATGCTCGGTATAAGGATATGAGGCTTATATGCTCGGAACCTTAGTACTATAGAAGCAACCTGAGGGTGCCAACTTCAATCACTGAACTTAATTTTAGTGCATTGGAAGTGCAGTCCAAGTGCCGTATAATCTTGGTGCATTAGAAACTAGACCCGAGTGCCATATGATGTTGCTCAGTTTATGAACTTTAATGACTCTATTGATGGCAGCTACCTAGTCAGAATATTTATTAATGTTGATTTCAGATATTATTGCTATAAATGTTTAATTTTTTAAGCATTTGTTGTTTAGTAGTATTTTGACAAAAGGAAGGATATTGGGATCCTAGTAGTAAGTTTGAGCCCTTTCAATCTAAGCTCCATAATATGGGATAGAAATTTAGAGAAGATTTTTGAAATGGTGGAAGGTAGGTTTTTTAAGGACCAAAATTTTGGGCTTACTCAATCCAAGTCATAGGATGAACATTATAGTTTAGGTGAAAGGCTAAAATTGCCCCTTTTATTAAATAGAAGATTTTGTGCAATGCTAGCTAGGATGTCTAGAAATTGAGATTTAGTTTATTTGGCTATGTATGGGGTATACTTGTCTCCATTCTTGAACTTTCTTTGTTAAATAGTCTTTGAAGTCTCCTTTAACAAGGATCTGCTATAAAGTAGGATTTGCCTGAGTGTTATTTAATCTAACTTTGAACATGAACCACCATTTGTTGTCTGAGCATAAGTGAGAGCTTATTCACATTAATGTTGCTTGGAAATGTGTCTAATGTCTTTTAACAATTTCTGCATATTGATGTCGAGTGAGATGATTGGAATGTCCCATTGTTTGGACCGATGGGTGCTTAAAGTAGTGTCTTTAATAAATACGTTTTCCTTATCTGTATAATAAATAAAAGAACAATAGTTTTAGGATCATTTAATTGATCTCCATTTAATGATCAGTCATCATGTAATAAATATATCAAATGTAATTGATGTATGTTTTACACGAAGAATAATCATATATTTATGGATGAGCATTTATATGTTGATGTGTGATCATGCTTGTATGATGAGCTATAAATATTTATATAAGAATAAATAAAATGTGGAAATAAATAAATTAAATAATATTAAGAGAAACTAGAGAAACTTATCTCCTGATGTACTTTTGTCCCACCTTCGAAATCACAAATATTTATGTTCGTTGTTTGCTTCAATTGTTGCTTGAATGACCTTGTCTTTGAAAGGGTTGCCTAAGTTTGTGTGTATCCAATTCATTGACATTTTGTGTATATCCAGCTTCATGAAAATATATTACTCTGAGATTAATAATAGGATTTATTACTCGTTGTTGGGAGTTTGAATGCCTATGAAGTCGGTGTTTGGTAATGGATGCTAGTTTGAGGTCGATGCTTGAATATCCAAAGTTTTAATGTTTGGTGCTTTGTTCCAAATAAAGTCTAGACTAGGAACTAGATTTAGGTTTTCTAATTCTTTAATGCTCGGATGATTTAGTAATTCGAAGCTCGATGCTCGGAGCTCAGGGCTTAGGCACGAACTCTTAGCTTTTATCTTTCTTATAGTGCTTTCACATCCGAACATTTTTTAACTCAGAAATTTAATGGTGAGGTTGCAGCTGTAAGATAATGTGCTTTAAGACTCCTATAAGCTACAGAATAATGAGCTGGGGTGATAAATTGTGTTGGAATTTTGTTATTCGATGCTTGGAGTCTAAGTGCTTATGAAGGGTGCTTGCTAGATGCCTAATGTCTGAAGCTCGATGCCTAATGTCTAAAGCTCAATGCTCAGTTAATGCTCAGATTTCAGACTTTGATGTTCAATAAAAACTTATTTATGTTCTTTGATGCTCAGACTTGGATGCTCGATGGTCTCATGCTTTAAAACTTCATCACTCATAGCTTGATGGATGCTTACGAAGAAGATGTTTGCTCATTTGAAGTTTTAAGGTATGGAATTTTAAGGCTCAATAATGAAGAAAATGATTTCAGTCCTGCATTTCTGATTATTCCCTAGCTTCGATGGTGCTTTGGTGCTCAGTCAGCTTAAATATCCAAGTGTCAATGCTCGGAAGCTCGGTGCTTAGAAGCTCTATGCTTAATGCTCTGTGCTTGAAATCTCAAGAATTCAATTTTTGGTATTTGATGTTTAATGTTCACTTGATTCTCAGTTTCAGTTTTGAGAACCATTCATCGAATACTTGCATTCTTCAATTTCGGTATGAGGTCATGTGGTCCAGCTTTATGAATTTAGAGGAAAACATATAGATGTCTAGCTTCTTTTCATCACTACATCTTATTCGGGTGTTGAACTACTTCCAAGCCTCGATGCTCGGATGCTTGGTGATTCATTTTGGTTGCCCAGATGTCTTACTATTTTCTCTAAATTCTAACCTTAGAAACTATAACATCAATAACAGAACTTTCTTTAAAACTCATATGCATCCCCTTTCTTCTTTATTTTTTTTTCATTTCTGATGAAATTGTGGTAATGAGAAATGGTCATTTAAGTTTGACCATTGCCAAAACTTCCATATTCTAAGTTCTTGATTTGAATTATATCTTATTTTTAGTATTTGTAAATCTAAATGGAGTGGGACATCTAGACTAGTAGCGAACTTGTTTCTTCTAATGGACAATCTTCTTGCATTTTGAGCAAAGGTCAATCTTAGCTCCTTTTCTATGCTAACTCATCGTTATAGAAAGGCTAGTCCTTTGCATTCTGCACCTAATCGAAGATACAATGAAGTTGTTGCTTATAGTTCAGAGATCATTCTACCAACAATTTTCGAGCAATTCTTTATATATCAATCTACTGCTCGGGTAATTAGAAGCTTGAAGCTACGCAACTTTATAGACCATTTAGGCACTTTAAGTCTCTGCTTTAACTATCTCAAATCATGTGTGCCTCCTTCAATCGATGATAAGCTACTAACCCCCAAAGGTAAAGTTTGAAGCTAAGATCTTATTATAAACAACATGAACAACTTTCGAGGAGTGTGCATTGTAAGAATGGATCAATCTCCCATGCAAAGCAGATAAGAAAGTATTGCCCTGATGATCTTTGCACTGTTTCAATATGAATTTGTCACTGATGACTTAATTGGATTTCTTTATGATTATGCTTATAGAAATTGTGATTTTGTTGCGTCTTTGAGAGGTTAAGCTAAATTCCTAGCAAGCAAAGATAATTCAGAATTAATTTGATTTTTCCCATAGACGAGCACGACTTGATAACTCCGAATTGATATTTCTTGCTTGTGGAACTTGCATCGACGAAGAGAACTGGTAAAGGGGCGGGGTTTCTCCCATAAACACTCCAAAGCTTAAGTCAGTAATGGTTTGAGGAAAAATATAATAAAGCAAATAGACATAATAGAATAGAGAATAAATAGTGATATCTTAGATGATGTGATGATGGAGTGATGGAATGATGTTTTAGTGATGTTGTATGATGAGAATGAATGACATGAGATGTCATGAGATGTATTTATAGGAGAAAGTATTGCTCAAACCTTTTAGAAATATGATTTTTTAGTCTTGTAGGATTGCCTTATTTAGAAGAGAATGAGACTTTCTTTGCAGAGTAATCTTCCTAATTGAAATAAACTTCCTTATTAAGCTTTTTTCTTATTCAAATAATCCTCCTTTTTAGGGGAATATAACCTTTATTAGAATAGGATACTAATATGGGATATCAGAAAGAATTTCATTCCACTCCATTAGATATATCAAAAAATAAACTATTCTAGTGAGTTGATAGACAACTCTATTCACATATTTTTTACATAAAAAATGAAATATCAAAAAATTTAATGAACCTCTTTATTCATAATTTTATAATATCTTAAAGGAAAACATTGCAAACCTCTCTATTTGTTTTAATCGGATTAAATTACATGTTTTAGCTAATGTGTAAGTCTGGATCCTTCTTTACTTGCATTTATGGCAGAGATCATCTTCTCCATGAAAGTTCAAGAAAATTTAGGTATAAATAAGATCCAAAGTTGCTAGCATTATTGAAGCCTCTTCATGAATCAGTTTGTGTTTTCTTCAATACTTTAGGGATTCATCATCTCTCGATGATCTATTCTTTCTCAGATTTTTCATGGCCATCGCCACCAATATGAGTAGTTGCCTCTTTCCTAGCCTTCAACACATTAGGATTAACACTTCTTCAACAGTTGAACTGTTTCAATTGTATATGATCCATAGGTTTCAATATCAAATCTTACGTTGCTGTAATATGTGCCTATATTGTATTAGTTTTCTTTATTAATGGAAAGTATTATGTTGAAAAAAAAAAAGCTATTTGATTCACTAATCATTTTACAAAAATAATAAAGTAAATAAACAATCCCTATAACAATATCCTATGATCTCATATATATATATATATATATATATATATATATATATATATATATAATAACATTAATTTGGTGTATTTAATGATAGTCTTAAAAAAAATAAACTCAAGTAGGTAATATTAAAGAAAAAATCACATTTAGCCAAATAATATAATCCTTACCATTAACTTGACATAAACACCTTTGTGAAAAATAGTTATTTCAAATTCAATAATGGGAAAGACTCATTTTCCACCCCAATTCCTCATCTACTTAATTATTCATAATGTAAGAAAGGGCATGCACAAAATTGTAGAATTGAGATTGAATTATTATGAAGAACTCCATTTCTAGTTAACATAAAATTACCCACAAATTCGTTTCATTGATCTTGCCTTCACTAATAAATTCAGACAGGTAGAAATTAAATGGCACCTCATATATTTTACCACCATCTCTCATTGGTTGATTGATCCCAACTAACTGCTTCGGTCAAATAACTTTGACATAACTACTGTTCAATTTTAAATAATTATAAAAATAATTTAGATCTTTTAATCTAAGCGGATTTGATATTTACGTCATAAATAACTTAAATAATAAAAAATATGAATTTTATTTTATTTTTCTTCTCATCTTATGGTGAGAAATTAAAATACTTTAATTAACTAAAAATAAAATAATATTAATATATTAATAATATTTGATTTAATGGTCAAACTCTTGTGATATTATTATAAAGATCTAGATTAAAAATTTCTTTACCCATCAATTTATAAAAAAAAAAAAAATTATATGTTGTTTATTAGTGAAGTGGCAACAAGTTTAAATTCAATTAATAAAATTTCAAGTTAATTAGAATTTTATACAAAGAAAAAATAGATGCTAATAAAATTTTATATATTATAAATTTATCCAATTTAATTTAAATTAGTCACAATTGTCATAATTATTGAATATGGGTTGTAATTATAAAAAATTATATTTAAATTCTGTGTATAAGCAAATAGATACAGAAAAAAATTTTCTTCTAAATTTATTCTACTTAAATTTCAAAATAATAAAAATTTATGTAATAATTAAATATTAAATATATAAAGTATTATAAAAATGATCTGTTATGAACAATTAAATCCAATACATTCTTGGTTATAAAGAAATTGAGTAGGTTCTCGTTAGAAGTTTAAATCAAAATTCATACATAATTTCAAATTAAAATTGAAAAAATATATACTAATTACAAGTGAGAAATATATAATTTTTAAAACCTTGAGAAAGAAAAAAGTTTATTTCCATTAGATAGATAATAGATGAAGTGTTTAGATGTTTACAGTTTTATTAATTGAATTATTAATCAATTCTACAAAATCTAATCATTTGTGTTAGTTAATCATTCATTTGTTAATCCATGGAACAATTATTATTTTTTTATTATTTATTGTTAAATATTAGTATAAGTTTTATTTATTATTATTTTCGCCAGCTATTACTAATTACATACTGTACAGTGACAGTGTTATATTCGTAAATAAAACCAAAAAATGCGGGCAGTGAAGGGAACAGAGCGACTTCTTTAAGGACAGTCAGATTTAGATATTGGAAAAAAGACGAAGGGTCCCACATTCCATGACTCTGTCTCTCTGTCCTTTAGTTACATTCTCTCTCTCTCTCTCACAGTCAGTACACACAAACACTCACAGACCCAAAGACCGCACACACACACACACACACAGACACAGAAAGAAGCAAGCCTCGCTTTAGATCTGAAAACTAACAAACCCACAAGAACCCTTGCTCGAAGGACGATCTGGGTAAGCATTGTGTACCTTTTACACCCTAAAGACTTCACCATTTACATTGTTTTTTTTTTTTTTTTTGGGGTCTGTTCTAGCTGTATGGCTTTCTTGATCTCATTTTGAGTACTATTTCGCTGCTGGGTCGTGCTTGTTTTTGAGTTTTATGGATGATGCAGAGATCTAGGTGGGTTCAAAGCTGTTTTGTTGGTTGATTTTGTTAATGTGGTGTTTATAGTGGTGCGTTTTTAGTTCAAGTGAGGTTTAGTTATTGGGGTTTTTGCTTTGGGGTTCTTTTGGTTGTTTTGTGTTTGATGGGAAATGTGACTTGAATTTATGTCATTTGATCTTTGGGATCTAATTGCTGTATTTTGAGTTGGAAATTTGAGATCTTGGCATTGATGTCTTTCTTTTCGATCCTTAGTTGGGTAGTTTGAGATATTTTGAGACGTTCATCATTTGTTTAATTGAGTATAATGAGGTTTTGTTTGTTTTCTGATGAACGTGAAGTAGGGAGAAAATGTTAATGCCTGTCCTGATTCAGTTAACTGTTGCTGTCGTGCAATGAAGTAATGGTTGATTTTTTGGATGCTGAGTATCTGTGAACAAGATAAAAAGGAGAGTAAAGTTCCAAATCTAAGTAGAATGAGTTGTCTGGTGTGGTGCCAAGGAGAAATGCAGTAATGCGAAGAAGTCACTGTGATTTCTTTTTCATGCCTGATCCACTAGGTGTGCAAGATTTAGAATTATGAAATGTCTTAGAAATCAAATAGAGTAGGAAGTTCTGAAGTGGTAAAGTGATTTGAAATGTGTGTTTTTGCCTATAGGGAAACTGAATTAATGATCATCACCTTGAAATATTTGTGTTTGCCAAATCATGAGGTGTTTTAAGGAAAAGATACAGACAGTTTTTGGATTCTTAAACTTTTATGAATTAGGGGGCTTCATATGTAGCATCAATGCTAGTTTTTTTTCCCAACCAATGGGTTTTGGTTTAACCTTTTTTTTCTTGCATCCACCATCCATTGGCATTTGAATGTTCTGATGCACTCGCTCAAATGAGTTTTACATTTTGAACTGTTGAGCTGGCTAGACTTTTTCCTCCTCCACAGGCTTAATAATTTTTATATCTTTCAACTATTTGCTTCAACCTGATACAAGTTGTTTGTGGCCATTTCTTGCAGGTGTGCATGTTTAGTTGGTCTGATAAAGGTCTGCCTCTTGCTGATCAATAACGGTATACATTTGATTCTTAATTCTTGGGCTGTAGTTTATGTGTGACAGTAATGAGTGTCTCTTATTGTGCAAAACATAAATTTAGAATTCCTTTTGAATGCCCTGTGGCGCATGTTAGGTTGTAGAGTTGCTGTAAATGGCGGTCACAGAGGGCCATAATCCACTTCTTGGAGAAACAACTTGTGGTACTCTACTGCAGAAACTACAGGTATTTTAAGTTTTATGGTCCTTCGTTGTTAATGTGTTTTCTGTAAAGCAATAGTGTAACTTGCTGCTTATGATGTCTACAAGGAAATCTGGGATGAGGTCGGTGAAAGTGATGAGGATCGGGACAAGATGCTCCTTCAAATAGAACAAGAGTGCTTGGATGTGTATAAGAAAAAAGTTGAGCAGGCTGCAAAGTCAAGGGCACAGCTTCTTGAGGCATTGTCAGATGCCAAAATTGAACTTGCCAATCTTCTTTCAGCCCTTGGAGAAAAAAGTGTTGTGGGAATGGTGAGTTTTTTCACTTTGTTTGGTCTTATTTGTGGTGGTATAAGAAAGGGTGAAAGCTGGATTCTTTATGACTTGCATTGTCTCTGAATGCAGCCTGAAAAAACTTCTGGAACAATCAAGGAACAACTTGCAGCTATATCACCTGCTCTTGAACAGCTGTGGAAACAGAAAGAAGAGAGGGTAAAAGAATTTTCTGATGTACAGTCACAAATTCAGAAATTTTGTGGAGAAATTGCTGGGAACTCAAATGTTAGCGAGACTCCTGCAGTTGATGAGACTGATCTATCTCTGAAGAAGTTAGATGAATTTCATGTTCAACTTCAAGAACTTCAGAAGGAAAAGGTAAGTCTCTGTTTTTTAATGATGGTCCATTGTCTGTAATTGTGTTTGGTTTATCATGACTGATTGCTTTTTTGGTATGGTAGAGTGATAGGTTGCAGAAGGTCCTTGAATTTGTGAGCAGTGTGCATGATCTCTGTGCTGTCCTGGGGATGGACTTCCTCAGCACTGTAACTGAAGTTCATCCAAGCTTAAATGACTCTTCTGGTATGCAGTCCAAAAGCATTAGTAATGATACATTAGCAAGGTTGGCCAAGACTGTCTTAGCACTAAAAGAAGATAAGAAGCAGAGGCTTCATAAGGTAAGTTTTTTTTTCTTTTTCTAAAATTTTTTATCTACTTTAAGTTTTGGTGCCTGTGAAAGAAGGGCATGACTTCTCACTTTCTTCCACATTTGTATTTGAGCAGTTGGATACCAACGATTTAACCTGAGGCAGGATGAACGGCTAATCCTCTTAATAATGTATCAAGTCATAACAAAGAAAAAAAAAAAAAAAACTTGCATGATTATCACTACTGAGGATCTCAGAGCGTTAAAAAAATGAACAATTGTCTTGATTTCTGTTAATTTTCCTTTGTTATCATTTGAGAATGATATAGGAATTGGATGGGATGTTACAAGCTTTTCTTTGTATACTTGAATTCAGTACTTATTGGATTAGTAAAGAGACGCATCATATCATATGTTAGATAAAGCTATTTGACGTATATCTTTGTTCACAGCTTCAAGAGCTAGCTGCTCAGCTGATTGATCTATGGAATCTGATGGATACCTCTGCAGAAGAACGGGAATTATTTGATCATGTTACCTGTAACATGTCAGCTTCTGTTGATGAAGTGACTGTCCCTGGTGCTCTTGCTATGGATCTGATTGATCAGGTATTGGCGTTCTGCAATTAAACAGAAACATAGATTTTAATGAAGCGTAATAGCTGTTACTGATTTCCCTATCATTTGTTTTAAGGCCGAGGTTGAAGTGGAGAGGCTTGATCAGCTAAAAGCCAGCAGGATGAAAGAAATTGCCTTCAAAAGGCAAGCAGAACTTGAAGAGATTTATGCTCGTGCACATATAGAAATAGATCCAGAGGCTTCTCGGGAAAAAATTATGGCATTGATTGATTCTGGGAATGTTGAGCCTGCTGAGTTACTGGCTGACATGGATAATCAGATAGCACAAGCCAAAGAAGAAGCTCTCAGCAGAAAAGAAATTTTGGACAAGGTTGAGAAATGGATGTCAGCATGTGAGGAAGAGAGCTGGCTTGAGGACTACAATAGGGTATCTATTATTCACTTATCACCTCCAATTTTGGTTGCTTTGTGTGGATGAAATTACTTGACAATATGCAACTGTGTATTCCATGTAAATAACGAAGATTACCTGTACCAGACCTTAGAATCTACTAAGTTAATGAGGAATAAAACAGATGATGGGTTTACTCGGGTGCTATAATTAATTGGCCTTGTCTTGTTGAAACAGGATGAAAACAGGTACAATGCTAGCAGAGGTGCACACTTGAATCTCAAGCGTGCAGAAAAAGCCCGTATATTGGTAAACAAAATTCCAGGTACCTGTAGAATTCATACTTGACGTTGACAAATGTATTCCTTTAAACACTCATGATCTTGTTTTGATTATTTTTTTTTTGGCTTGTAGCACTGGTGGATACCTTGGTTGCCAAAACTCGAGCATGGGAGGATGACCGCAGCATGCAATTTGCTTATGATGGAGTTCCTCTCCTGGCCATGCTAGATGAATATGCCATGCTCAGGCAGGAAAGGGAAGAAGAAAAGCGAAGACTCAGGGTAAGTTTCAGTTGAGTGAGGACTGTGGATCCCGCACACACTTGAACATAGGACCAACTTGTTTTGAGTTTATTTTGGTCAAGGTTGTCTTTAGGTTGGTCAGTCTTCCATTTTTAGCATGAAGGTTGAAGAATATGATAAATTACTAAAGGTGGTTTGAACATTTGGACTCGTAGGATCAAAAAAAGTATAGTGAGCAACAAAGCACAGAACAGGAAGCTGTTTTCGGTTCAAGGCCCAGCCCTGCTCGACCTGTAGGTACAAAAAAGGTGGTGGGTCCTCGTGCAAATGGAGGTGCAAATGGTACTCCCAGCAGACGATTATCCTTGAATGCTCATCAAAACGGCAGCAGGTCTAGCACTAAAGAAGGGAGGAGAGATAGTACCAGTAGCACTAGACCAGCAGCCCCTCTTAACTATGTAGCCATATCAAAAGAGGATGGTGCCTCCCACATTTCTGGTACCGACGCAATTCCAGCTTCACCTTGACAAAAATAAGACAGATCTCTGTAGGTTTACACCCTTTTGATAGTACTATTGTTACTACTAGGAGCTTGTTGTAGTGATATAGAAGTGAAAAACAAGAAACTGGAGAGGAAACTGTTTTTCTTTTTCTTTTTTGGCCTTGTATGTTGTATTGGCATTTGGAGTTATAATTTATGGTGCTTAACCTCGTTGAGTCACAGATGGTTGAAATCACTGGTTCCTGCACTGCCTCATGGGTTAGCATCTGCCGTCTGCAAAGAATTCCTTTACTAGCATGGCGGCAACTTGTGCAATTGTCTACTCCATTGATGTATTTAAATTTCCCTAGCAGGATCTCGAAGAAACCAAGATTAATGTTCACATCAGAAGGGAGGCTTTGCGGCTGCCAAGCTGCCCTCTTGGGGCATGTGAACATCAATGCCAGACTTAGAAGTGCAGGATCATATCAAGGTCTGTCATTGTTGCTGAGCCATAATACATATGCTAAAATCTTGCACTGAAGTATAAGAATTCAAGTTTTAAGAAAATGGATAACTTCAAAATTCATCCTATAAACAAGCAAACTACGATCTTGGGGCACAAATTTCATGCAAAGGTGATCACAAGTTAAAAATGTTCACATCACTAAGATCCCTCTTCTTCCCTCCACTTTCTCATCTGTAGTATGCTTGCCAGAATTGGTCAACAGAGAAACATTTTCCCAATCAACACAAAATCAGATTATTTTTCAAAATAAAGAAAGTCATTCACTGAAAACATGTGAATTTATGATAAAATTATAAATTATAAATATATACTAACTAATTTAAAAATAACTACACAATTAATTTTGATAAATTTTTATCATCATTAATTGTAGTTCGCCCACCTGATTGTCAAAAGAGATTTTTTTTTTTGTAATTTTATTTTAAATAAATTATACATTTATTTTTGTTATCAATAATATACATAAACAAATTAGAAATGCTTTTTTAAAATATTTAATTTTGATATTTTATTCAAAAATTAATATAATATTCTAATTTCTTAAACAGTAGATGTGTACTAGTATATATTTAAAAAGAAACAAAAGAAAGAAAGAAATAAAACGACGTAGTTTTAACACTTAATAAAACTAAAAAGGTTACAAGCTTGAAGTGTCAGATCATCGTCGTCTGCGCAGATCACCAAAGCAAAAGAAATGGCGAGCGACAACGAACCTGCAAAGCTACTGTTACCGTATCTGCAACGCGCAGATGAGCTGCAAAAGCACGAACCTTTAGTTGCTTATTACTGTAATTCTATTTCTCTCTTTTAATCGCAAAACCCTAGCCCCTAGGGGTTTTCTTTCTGTTTTCTAATCATCAACAGTAAACCCTAACTGTCTTTTTTTTTGGGTTAATCAATTAGGTCGATTGTATGCGATGGAGAAAGGATTAAAGATCCCACAAAGCGAGCGAACCAAGACTACCAATTCTCTCTTGATTTCCCTTATGAATCAGCTTGAAAAGGTTTCTCCTTTTTTAAATTTTGATCTTTGGAGCTGTTAAATTTTGTAGAGAAATAAAAGAAACGATTTTGATGGTTTTTGTTTGGAATTTTTTTAAGTAATTGCACTGGTACTGAGGCTCTGGGTATTGCATATAAGTTACCTGGTTGCTTATTTTCAATGTGCAAAAGAAATTTTTGGGATCCGCTTTGCAGCTTAAAGTATCATTTTTATATGTTTTTTTTGGCTGCCTGTAATGCCCATACATGTTAATTTGTGAAAAATAAAAGTTATGTTGATTGTTTGCCTTTTTTTTTTCCTGGTTTAGCAATTATTGATTTATCTTTGTTTTTCATTTCCTCATTACAGTCTATGGTTTTGGTCTTATGCAGGATAAGAAGTCGCTGAAGTTGGGACCTGATGATTCTTTGCATGTGGAAGGATTTGCTTTGAACGTTTTTGGGAAGGCAGACAAGCAAGATCGAGCTGGACGGGCAGATTTGTACGACTTTTTTTATCCTTATTATTGATTCTGCATTGAGGCTTTGTACTTCCTTTTTGTTCACTCATCTTACAGACTATGGGTTCTGCCTTGAAAGTTCGAGGGTTCTCAATGATGAAAAAGTTTCCACCTTAACAAAATCTTATGGCTCTATTAGGAGAGTCATGGGTCTTATGTTGTTAGGATTCATAAGTTAAATGCCTTTAGCAAATGATTGCATTGTTATTTTTAAGTTCACCTTGTCTACCATGCTTAACGGCTTATTTCTCTTGTACTAGGGAAAAAGGAGTTGAGCAGAGTTTCATTTAAATGTTTTAGGGCTTTACATGCAAGCTATAGTGTGAAGGTGTTAAAATTTATCATTGTAACATTTTGTTGTTTAGCATAACAGTTTTCCCAGAATTGATTTAGAAATCACAAGATTTTTTTTCCTACCTATTACATGCATTCAATGAATATGGTGTGGTGCACCTTTTTCAATGTCAGGCAAAATTTATGACCCTTTTTCTTCCATCTGAATCCTGGGAAAGACAGCAGGAAGGCATGTACATGTACTCCTTTATTTGGACCATTTGACTATGGTTGTTAATTTAATGGCGATTTATTGTTCATATTCCTTTGATTGATTTGAGAATTTTTCTATTCTAAATTTTTTATTTGAAGCCCGTGCTTGGTTACAGGAACACAGCAAAAACATTTTACGCAGCGAGCATTTTCTTTGAGATTTTAAACCAGTTTGGTGCCCTCCAACCAGATGTGAGTTCCTAGTAATCTTATTGGATATGAAAGCCTTATTTGTTCTTCAAAGAATTTAGGGAATTGCAACCTGAGCTTGAATATTTTAGCATCAAACATCAATGCATTACATGTTATGTAATTTTCCATGCTTTCAAACAAAAAGAAGGAAAAAAATTGATAATTTACTTTTTTTAAATTTTTTTTATTTTAGTGACTTTATAATTTTTTTGTCTTTTACAGCTTGAGCAGAAACAGAAGTATGCACTTTGGAAAGCTGCAGATATAAGGAAAGCTTTGAAAGAAGGAAGGAAGCCCAATCCAGGTCCTCCTGACAATGATGAAGATTTATCAATTCCATCAAGTACACCTAGTGGTGGTTATGTATGTTTTTCCTATCAACAGCTTGGGCTTATAAATGAAACTTGACATGATGCATTTATTTTAGAACTTTAATTTTAGAATCTCAAGAGTGCAGAAAAGTAAGGTTTTGGTTTTCAATGAGGGAAGACAATAGGTGGCAGGTTGACGTCTTGAAAGTTTTTCCTTTTTTCATAAATCAGATTATCTATGTTGGATTAATAGATGCTCTTTAGGCTTTTTTCCCAAGATAAGAAAATGGGAATGGAAAAGATTTCTTCATCTCTTATTTTTCATTTGTAGTAATTAATGAACTTAAGCTAATGAAGCCCTTTTATGCCAAGTTTATTGTCCTCATTGTAGTTTATTGCCCTTTTTACGGAACCTTTGCGAATTTCTCAGTGAATTAATGATGGAAGTATCTGTTTATTCTTTCAGGATACTGGGGCTCCTGAGACTGCAGCTACCAGTTCCCGATTAGAATCTGATCAATCTTCACACTTCCATGATCAAGTTAATGACCATCACTCTACAAGCATTTCACCATCAATACAGTTCCATGAGAAAGTTAACAATCAGCATTCTGCTCACATGGGTTCACAGCCTCAGTTCCATGACCCGGTTAACAACTACCATCCTGGAAACATGCCATCGTCCCTTGCCTCTTATCCTTCTGGCGGTTATCCTTCACAGGATTTTCATCCACCTCCTCCAGCAAGCATATCAGAGGATTCTCCATATTCTCAGCCATACCATCATCAGTCCTACTCACAAGAACCTCAACAGCATGTCTCACATAATTATCCATCCCACGAAGCACAATCCTTTTCATATCCCAATTTCCAGTCTTATCCTGGTTTCACAGAGAGTAGTCTTCCATCAGTTCCATCACATTATCCTTCTTATTATCAAGGCTCTGATCCTTCTTATGCTCCACAATCACCTCCACCAAGCAGCTATTCATCTACTGCTCAGTACACTTCTAATAGTAGAAATGAGGCCAATTCGGATCCTGTCCATACTCCTGCTCAAACCTACAAATATGACAGTAATTACCAGCCTCCACCTGAGAAAATTGCTGAGGCACACAAAGCTGCTAGATTTGCAGTTGGGGCTTTGGCATTTGATGATGTGTCAGTTGCAGTGGACTACTTGAAGAAGTCACTTGAATTGCTGACAAACCCATCAGCTGGTCAGTGAGTTATTTTTTTACCCATTAAGGTCAGATACCAGGGGTGCTTCTATCATTTGGTTTTGGCCTTTGAATTCTTCAATTTGTAAATTGATTAGATATTTGCACAAAGAGTCACAATTGACAGTTTTTAACACACTGAGTGAATGGAAGCTATTGACATTTCCTGTGTTCTTTGTGGTATCTCATTTATGTTTGGATGTTGAGAGCTCAGGTTGTATATTACTGTGTATTTGTTTTGAGATCAGAACCTCTTCCAAAAATCTTTGAATTTGCAAGAAATGGATGCATGATTCTGGTTTCTCCTATATATTGGAACCCCCTTTTCGATCCTTGGTGTTGGTGAGGCTGCAGCCTGAAATGCGCATATGAATGAATTATAAGGTGCAATGGCATTATAGCAGTTAAAAGGCATGAGCATTAAATCCATGCTAGATCACGGTTAATGTGGGCATGTGTAGCTGCAACAATTAGAAGTTGTTAATTTCTCTGATTTATGAGTCTGGCTTAAATGCTGATTGAACCTCTTCAAGAATAGCATGATATTGTAAATTGGTAAGCTTCGTTTCATACATCAGCTGTCTCAAGTACTGTGATCTGCAGCATACAAAATGTAAGCACCTGCTGCCTTTGTGAATGTGATGTATCAGACTGACCATTAGTTCAGACTTTTGAGAATGGAAACTTGACCAATTTTAAGCTGCTTCAGGCGACAGTACTGCTCTTAGTTGCCGTTGGTTTTTAGAAATTACCATCATCTCATTGTGGTCACATCGTTGTGCAGAACCTTTGATGCAACAGTATGTGGATGTCTTTATCGTAGTGGGCGGATCATGGTATTTGTAATTGAAAACATGATTCTCTCCCCCATGAATATCCTATATTTCCGAGACTGAATCTTCTCCTTTGGTTATCTGTGGTGGATGGTTTCAAGGTGAATAGGAACTCCTACAAGCCAATAATATGATTTCCTTCTCTTTTACATGCCACTTTTTTTATTGGGATGTTTACAAGGGGAGAGAGAGATTATAAGATTGTCAATGCAACTTTCTTGTCAAAATGCTTATTTTAACACTTAATCTGTTTCAACAAAACAAACTATGCATTGTCCTTACCATTGAATTTGAAGTTGTTTTGTCCAATTCCAGCTTTGTATTGAACAATTTGGCTAGTGAGCTAGGTGGTGTTGCCTTTATCACAAGTTTCGGATGAGCCAAGAAATATTATAATTAATGTCTCTATCATCTTAGATTAATTTTACAATAATTATGTAACATTCATTTGTAATATTTATCCACAGTAAGTTAATTGACGATAAATATATTACTTGTCCAATCCATTCACAGTTATTTCAAAGAGATTCTACTAATTATATAACTTAATTTTAGTCTCATCTGATTAGTTCCTTGATTATAACTAAGCTCCACCGTTGGAGGCAGCATCAACGAAGCATCCTATAAATAATGTAAAACAAACTCTACATCTAAAACATAAACTAGTAATCGGTAATCTATGATTCCTTGTTGGGTCTAAAGAAGAAATGGGAGTAATCTGTTCTTGTTTCGGGCGAGCAAGCCGCCAGGAAAGCTTTCCAAAGGAGCATTTAAATGATCAAAATTCTGGTTTATTAACAACAGCAAACAATAAAATCATGAAGCAAAGATGTTCACAACAAAAGGATGAGGCAAAGAGTAGAGACTTGAACCCACAAGAAAAGCAGAAGCAGCAACAACAGTTTGTCAACGATAAGGAGTACACTACTCTAAAAGATTGTCTGTTATCATCACCAGCATTGAACACCTATTACATTAGTAGTACTAATGCTGATGAACAACTAGTACACTGCCATTTAATTCTCAAGCAAAACAAGGTCTACCCTTCTCTTGCAGAGGATAATTCAGATTATGCTTCTAACTCAAGAAACAGTTTCTCTAAGCTGAGACTTCTAAAGAGTGGTGAACTTAACAGTTCTAGTGAAGTGGATGTTTCTTCTTCTTCTTCTTCTTCACTGAGAAGGAGTCAAAGCAAGAAGATAAAGAAAAGGGTGAGCTTCAAATTGCCAGAAGAGGCTGATATATTAATATATGATATTGAAGAAGAAATTTATGAGTAACTAGCTAGATATATATCTACACATATTACACTGCTTTGCTTAGTTATGTCTGCAAGTGTTAATTTCTCTGGATTGTGAATTCTCTAAAATGGTGAAATGTAAGATTAAACCAATTACTTACAGATTTTTTTGTGCAAGTTATGCAAATATTGCTTGAATAATGATAATAATAATCACCACTAGATTAGAAACTTTGCATTAGTAGCATTACTATTAAACTTTGAATTGATGGTCACTAGAGTCAAAAGGGACTTTTGAAAAGAAAGGAGGACTTTTCTCAGTTTATAACTGAAGTAACTATCTTTGGCCCCTCTCTGCAATACAATACATCCTCCTCAATAAAGAACTAAAAGTGAAGTTATTGAATTTTCAAGTCCATTAGCATTGATTACAAAGGTTTTAGCAATTACAAAAAGCAAATCCTTCATATATATATATATATATATATCATACAAAAAGGTTCTTTGGTACACATTAAAGGTTTATACATAAGAGAAGCAACACTCAAGTGGAACAGTACTCAACTAGCTTGACTATTAGCTCAATGTAGCTCGCATTGCCTCTATAAACATCAACAATAGGCTTCAGAGGAAACAAAGTGAAGAAGGTTTTACAGGTTTTTTTTTTTTTAACTAGTTTGGATTCAAGGGGACATAGACTCAAAAACCATCAACAATTAGGAAGGAAAAGCTGAGTTAAGCAAAGCTTTTTTTTTTTTTTTGCTCTTCTCTTTTGTATGCTCCGACACTTTCTTGCCTTTTTCCATGCATTGAAAATAGCACACAATAAGAGAGGAAAAAAGACAACAACAACTCTGAAAATAAAAAAGAGAAAAGCCCTTTTTTTTAATCTAATGTACGCTTTTTTTTTTTTTCCTTATAGCTAAGCAAAAGAAAGTGATGCAACTATGTGAAAGAATTGTAGCTTCTCTAGTAGCTCTTTTGCACGGTTTCTGGCTCGGCGCTCCACCCGTACAAACAGCTCCTCACTTAGCCGGTCGCCAATATGGGCATCAACAAGCACTCCTGAGACACTCCGGCAGCTATTAGCTAAAGCTCGGCTCACCTCGACTGCATCGTCAGGACAGTCTACCACTAGAGGGCTCCCTCCTTTGAAAACATCCAGCTTGTTTATAAAAAATGAGCCATCAGCTTCTACCACATCTTTGAAGTCTTGTAGGCTCGGTGCATACACAGGAATATTGAAATTGTCACGCTTCTCAGTAGTAATAAGACCCTGTCATGGGCACATTCCAAGCTTAATTATATTAACTCTGACCTTTGTTTTAGGCCTAATAGTGGAGCTATATGAAGAGAGCCCACAAGTAAAAAAAAAAAAAAAAAAAACCCCACTAGTTCAAGCTATAAAATAGATAATTTTCGTATGGTCTGGTAGTGGGGATAGATTCAGACATTATAAAATCACATGCACGAAAAATGTATACATGAATGCCTTATCATAATCACACAGTGAAACTTTGATTAAAGTAGTGTTTTGTACTTATTTTTATCCAACAAAGAAAGTAGTTTTGTACACTCTCAGTTTCATTGTTATCTCATCAGCAATGATCAAATGTGGCTTTTCTTGGTGTAGTTTTTAAGGTATGATTGTGTTTGGTGGTGCAGAAAATTTTTTTCTTTTGAATGACTATATGTCCTACCCACTTGGGAACAGTTAATTATGTTGCCGACAACAGGAAGATCGACAAACGGATGGCTGGATTTTAGTCTTGGTGAAGCATCAAACGGTTAAAGTTGACTAGGATTAATAATGACCAGTAACATTGCATAATGAAGCCTTTCCTTATTGTAAGAGACTTACACTACATGTACAATAATCATATCATCTTTTTGCATGGTGTTTTCTTGCTTTTTGGTCTGCTAAATGTGCAAAATATATACCTTAGTTTAAAGCATTATAGTCAGCAATTTAAAAATGAAATATATTTTGAATATTTTAAATTGTATCAATAAAATTATAATATGTATACATATATTATAATTTTTTTTAACAACCATTTGATAGTAGATTAATATGTTAGATTAGAAGAAAAAAGTTAAAGTGAGATTCAAACCCCTACGTCCATAAAAGTATTCAACGTATTTATTAATACAGTCACAGCGCGTAAGATTTTACATATATTATAAATTTAACCGTTGACTATAATGCAGAGTGAAATATGAGTATATAACTGTTATGCAATTAATGCATACAAGAGCGCACACATTAAAATAAGAATTGAATGCATTTGCTTTTAGGAGGGGAGGGGGAGGGATAGCAGCAGCAGCAGCAGCAGCTGCTATGATATGATGATATGAAATGATGATTACCTCTTGGACAAGATCATCCCAAGCATCCTGATAGTGGGTCCCAAATAAAAGACCTGCCCCACCTTGGTCGGTTGGGTCCACTGAAGTTCTGCCCAAACAGACAAGAAACATGGACCCACCTCTCTTCATTTCCTGTGATCTTGCTCTTAGGAAACCTGCTAAGTCTGTTTGGAATTGCTTCTTGTACGCATTTGCTGTTGCCTCACTTGCACCATGGATGTACACCCTTCCTTTGTTATATGCACTCGATCTTTTGTCTATCACACTTTCTGGCACCTATAACAATCCAAGAACATTTCTCACTTGATTAATAAAATTTAGGGATAAGTATTAAAAAAAAACATTTTCACTTAAAAATTTTTAATTTTTTTTACAAAGCCTTTAAATGTTATAAAAAATATCACAAACTAACTGTCAAATATTTTATTGTACTTTTCTTTAAAATTTATTTCACACAATACAATATTACTAAATATAATATAGTATAATAAATCAATTCAGTAACTAAATATATATCTCATAAAGCTAATATCTTATTTTCGCTTTTAAAAATTTTTATGTAAAGAAAAATGTAGAAATCAGGCTTGCCTTGGAAATCCAACTAGTGATTTGCTTTGAAATTTAGCCAAAAGCCCTGTTGAAAATTGCTTCATAATGATTTGAATAATAATGAATCTATCAAGTCAACAAGCTAGGAATCGACCCACTTGAAAATTTATGACTTTCGAAATGAGATTTATTAGTGTTAATTTAGATATTCTATTAATTAATTAAATGGGAAATGGGTTTAACTACACCTTAAAACAAAAAAACATACTCATATCATATTATATGGTCCAAAGCTCTTTCACACTAATTGATCTGTCTCTCTCAAAGACCTTCATATATTCACCCACCAACCCACTACTACTTCAAAAGATTTTTTACTTTGAGAACAGAAAATTCAACCCATGAACATTCATCTAAGGCCAATGAATATATGATCCAAAATCTACTCGTTCTTTTAATCCCAAATCAAGGACCATAAAATTGTTGGATTGACTTTTTGACCATCTAAAAAGCCAGCAAAGTCTAAAACTTAATTTAGATAATTCAATTGATAACTTATATGTCTTGCAAAAATATAGTTATTGAAAAATTTTTAATTACCAATTTTATTATCTTATTCAAATTGAATTAAATTAATGAAAATTTAATAAATTTTAAATACACGTGTTGTTTGGATGTATATATACAAACTAATAAATATAGTATTATTTGTATTTTCATGTGTGAATATAAATTGTAAAAATGTGAAATAAAGAATAGTTAAGTACATTTATATTGCAAAAACCAACCTGAGAGAGCCAGTGCAAAGAAAATGCAGAGTGAAACACATCGATTGATCTTGAAGGGAAAAGTCTCCGGTAAAAAGAACCCGGAACTCCGGCAGCAAAATAATTCCGGTGGCCAGAGGCAGCTAGACACTCTTCCATGCTGCCCCCATAATTGGCTAAGGGCGGAAGGAGTTGAAAAAGGGTGTTGAAGTCGTTGCTAGGGAGATCGGAGAAAAAAGCTGAGAACTCCGGGGGCTCCAGCCCCGATGACTCGTACCGTTTGATCATGTGCTTGATGATCACATCAATGATATAGATTGTGTTGTTCCCAGATGAACATCCAAGGTCCACCACCTGAAATGGTACCTCAGGCCACGAGTTGAGGTGCACCTTATCTAGGGTTTCTTCAAGAAGGTGAAGCATGGATCGAGCGTGCAAAGCCTGCATGAATATATATACATATGCAAAAGGGTTCTAAGTCTATTTGCACAACAATCAATTTCAAGAATTAATGCAAAATAATACTATAAAATTAATTATATTCTCATTAATTTACCATGCAACATCAATAAGTACTATCAAGCAAATTAAGATAACTTTTATATATAGATATACATTTATATAGCAATGGTTGTTTAAATATAAGAATAAAGAAAAATGGCAAGAAAATAAGAGAAACCCTATAATCTTTGTAAAGAAAGAGAACATATATAGAGACAAATAAGAAGATAAAATGAGAATTATAGGATTTAGAATTATATAGCAACCTGGGCTTGAGAGTTATTAGCATAACTAGCCTCTCCTTGGCCTCCTTTCATGCAAAGCAATTTCTCAAGCTTTAAATTAGACACAACAACATTATCTCCTAGAGGAGCCATATCTCTCTGGTAAATTTTTTTGCTTGTGTATGTAGGGGGTTTGTTAGAAATAAATGACAGAAAAATTGCAATGGAAGAGTGGTAGTAGTAGTGGTAGATGAAGAAAGGACAATGGGTGGTGGTGAATATATAGAGAAATGGAGTGATGAAGTAGGTTATGTTTGTTCTCTTTTTAGGATACAAAAGCTATAAGGTTTATGATAATTATTATTATTATTAGTTGTAAAAAACCAAAAAAAGAAAACAAAGCTAAAAAAAATAAAGTAAATTTAATTAAAGAAAGAAAGATATTGAGGTACAAAATCCACACATATGGGGCCTCACATGCAACACCAAAAAAAGTATAATATTAGACCCTCGATTATCGCCGGAGCTATAAATTTGCCGACTCTATATGATACTTACTATACTAGAGGAGTCTCTGTTGTGTCTAAAGAAGGGAAAAAAATGATGGTCATTTCAGAATTTGATTAGCATATCTGCAAACTTTAGTGCTTGTTATGTATCCATGTGACAGAAACCTATAGTATTGGCTTCATTAGTTTGGTTTTTGTTTGAGTTGTGTGCAAATACAAAAATTAAATTGTTTAATTTTGTTATATATATATATATATAGTCAAAGATTATCAAAAACAAAAGGAAATGGCGCCAAATTTATGGGTCCAACATAACATGAAATGAGCCAACAAAGTAAATCCTAATTCCTAACCCTGCAATACAATAATTGATTGCTTTCAATCTGCATAAAGAACTGCAGGGCAGTGCCATTGTTGACCAATATATATATATATATATATATATATATAATTTTACCTTGCAATATTTCAATGCATGTACGTACCACCAATCAATTATATATAAAAAAATGTAAATATTTTTTTTATAAATTATTAGCATTCAAAATTTATAAAATTTGAATAATACGATATCCAACTTTTATCTAAAATATATCATTATGATATGTAACTTTAAAATCGTAACAAAAAAATTCTCCCACTTTAGTTCAAGTTCCACTACAGTATCTAGACTAATTTTCTGATCGATAATGATGACGTGATGCTAACATTGTGGCTGATCTGCGTTGGGAAGTGCTATTGTAATATTTTGAGTTTTTTTTTTATATTTTTATACTGCATCGGGATATACAGTGTTAATAATTTTTATATATATTTATAATATTTTAAGAGTTGTTATTTATTTAAAACTAATTTTAATTATTTTATATTATTTTAAGTATTTTACGTAAACTTTTTTAGGAAATTATATTTTCGGAAAAATTGACACGTAAATAATTTAATATTAATTATTTTGACTAGTTTTATGAATTTGCATGAACTCATATACAATTTTTAAGTGCTAAAATAAAATGTATATATGTGTATTTATTTAATTAATTAGAGCTTAATTAATTTCCTTAATTTTATTATTTAATTTTTTGTATTAATTAATTAATTAATTTTAAGTGTATAAATTATTAAATATAATAAAATATTTATGTGGTGAATATCATTTGTGTGTGGGATTATATTATTATAATATATATAAGGTGGATATATATATATATATATATATATGTTTTTTTCAAAAAAAAAAAAAAAACAAAGTTCGCAGAAATTACCAAAATGTCATTGTCTCCTTCATTTTTCTTCCCAAACGGATTCCACCATTTCCAGCCACTTTCAAGCTGGTTTTCTTGCTGTTACTATGCCCCTTAGCCTTCCTCTTTCACCTCCAGCCATTTCCATCACCTAAAGCTCCAATTTCCGGCTTTGTTTGACTGGATTTTCATCAAGAAGCCGAAAATCGACTTAGCTCTGATCAAGCCATTTCAGGCCACCAAATTTGATGCCGTCGGTCTCTATCTTCTCATTGAGCTCTGGTGAGTGTGATTCCAAAAATTTTTTCACTTGATTTGGTCTAGAATTGCTTAGGTTTCAATTTCTTCAAATCAGCCATTTTGGGTTTTGAATTTTTTTTAGCTTCAATTTGATTGATTCATAAAAACTTCCTTCACAAACTTTGTTCCTGGAAGCTTAATCTACATATTGTAATTTTTTTAGAATTTTTGGAATTTATTTTAATTTTTGTGAATTTTTTATTATTTTATTAATATTTTCTAATTTTCGAAAATTAATTAATTAAATTATGAAATTATGTTTTATGGTGATTATAGGTGTTGAAAAGAATTATAGAAATTTATTTGTAATTTTTGTGAATTTTTATATATTTATTTGAAATTTATTACGTTTATGTAATTTTGAAAAATAGGGTTAATTATGTGTTAAATTGAAATTAATTGGTTAATTGAGTATATTTATTGATATTATTGAGATATATGTTGAGAAAATTAATTTTGAGTAATTATATTATTTTTGGTGAATTTTTAGATTTATTTTAGTAAATTTATATATATAGGGATATTTTGATAATTTTATACTAATGTCACGACCCAAAACAGGGGTCATGACCGGCGCTAGGAAACGGGAATTCTTTCTAATCCGGAACCCGTAGCAAGCCTAAAAATAAAATAAACATGCAATAGTAATAATAACAAAATTAAATGCAGCGAAAATAAAAATCATAAATATCACAATAGCATTAACACCAACTGGATTTAAATTAAATACTCATCTCATATATATATATAAATCTTTTAATACAATAAGTTCAAATACATAATACAACATCTCTTTAAATATTTAATGACTACTGCAGTGTCTAGATAAAATAAACTCAAGACTCATATAAGCAGTTTACACAAAGAAGTCGGGGCGGAAGAAATCCGGCGTACAGGCATGCTACTGAGGTCTAAGGAAGATGACTCTCCTGAAAAATTAGTCAACGGAGGGGAGTCAAACCTCATTGAGTGAATTACTATAATATATATACATGCATACTAAATGACAATGCATACAATCAATAGTATATATATAAATATATATACAGGCAAATACACACAGATTCAATAAAATCATTTTATATATTTATTGAAAATCATTGTTTATGAAGGATCAAATAGAACCCTAGAATATCAAAACCTCAAAACAGTGTTAGACAACACTCTAGCCATATAGGCTCACTTATTCCAAATATATTCACTTATTCCATTTAGACAGTAGACTGGCCCCGAGATACTAAGTCAACCGAGCTCCAGCAGTCTGACTGTCAGTGTGATTGGCCCCGAGACACTTAGTCAACCGAGCTCCAGCAATCACACCTCCAAACCATATCTCACACATCAAATAATCATAACCAATCAATATCCACAAATGGTTAGTAATATAGCCTAAATGCTATAAGCGCACCGGTACATACTCGGTCCTAGTGCTGCCCACTAGGTAGCACATTCTATTGATATCCTTTATTAATAAATATAAAACATACATTATAAACCATATATATACTAGAAATATACCAAAAGTAAATCAGGTATATTTCAATTATATATACATCCAATAAATTCAATCAAATTACAAATTAAGCTAGAAATATATTTAAAAATATTTTAAATATAATTTATTAACAAAACATGCATATAATTCGAAATATACAGGAAATAAACCAAAATAAACTAAAAATAAACTTAGGTAATAATTGAATTATTCATGCATAAATAATCAAAATAAAACATATTTTTCTAAATCATGCACCCTAAACATATATATATAATATAGTAACTCACACTCAGTGCGCTTCACGAGATGGATCCGACGGGCCTGGTCCACTAGGCCTCGGTCTCGGCGTAACTAAACAAACAATAACAACAGAAATCAGAATAACCCTAACAGAAAATCCTAGAACTCGATCTAGAATATTAAACACCGAATCGAAATTAGGGTTCGACCGGACATCACATTTTACGAGAATTCTATCGAAAATTCGGCAGAACCTCCCTTGTAAAACGGACATCTCTCTACTCAAAGAGTAGAGCCGACCTTGTAAAGAAACACACTTCAAAAATAAACACCACATCTCATTCACAACCTCTCGGTTGGACTCCAGACTACAATCTACCGACTGAGGTCCACAATCACAGAATAATTTCAGAAATACCAAAAATACCCTTATAACATAGAAATTCATTTTATAAGTAAAAATTACATAATTAACCTTTAAACACAGTAAAAACCAATAAAAACTCATTTTATTAGTAAAATCGTATATTATATATATAATTAAAAATAATTCACGAAAAATAGTTTTAATTAGTTAAAAATACCAAATAATTTGTAGAAATCATTTTTATACCTTAAATAACTATTAAAACCAATTAAATTACACTTTTAACCAATTTAGGATAAAATTACCAAAATACCCCTACATATATAAATATACTATAATTACTTCAAAAATTCACCAAAAATAGTATAATTATCCAAAAATTAATTTTATCAACATATTTATCAATAATATTAATAATTAAACTCAATTAACCAATTAATTTCAATTTAAAACACAATTAACCCTAATTTTCCAAAATTACATAAACTTAAATAATTCAAAATAAATACATAAAAATTCATAAAAATTCAAAATAAATTCCTATAATTCATTTTAACACCTATATTTATCATAAAACACAATTTCATAATTTAATTAATTAATTTTCGAAAATTAGAAAATAATATTAAAATATTCAAAAATACCCAAAAATCAAAATAATCTCCAAAAATTCCAAAAAAATTCATACATGTATATTAAGCTAAGGGGAACAACATTTGTGAAGTAATTTTTCATGAATCAATCAAATTGAAGTTCAAAAAATTCAAGAACCCTAATATGGCCGAAATAAAAAATTTGAAACCTAAGCAAATCAAGACCATTTAAGCTCAAACCAAAGCTAGATTCACACTCACCGGAGCTCAAGGAGAAGAAAGAGACTGGCGGTGTCAAAAATGGTGGCCAAAAACGTCGTGATCGACGGTGAAGAAGAATTCGGCTTCTCCAGCCAAAATCGATCTCCAGACGTCGAAAACGGCTGCTACAGGCGGCGAGGAAGGCTGGGGAAGGTGGTGGCACACTGGACGGCACACCAACGGTAAGGAATCGACAGTTACAGCGACCGGACTGCTGGCGGAAGGCCATCGGGGAAGAAGAAGAAATCGGGGGCAAATGTGTAATTTTTCAAAAGTTTTTATATTTGACTTATAATGTGTATATATATATATATACTTTATACTATATAATAAAATAATATTAAATTACACACATTAAATATACACCACACACTTAATATTTAATATTTTAGAATTTAATAATAAAAAAAATAATTAAATAATAATAAAACTAATAAATAATTAATAAAATATTAGGGTAATATTAAACCCTAATTAAATAAATAAGTACACATATACACGGTGTTTAGTATTTTAAAAATATGTATGAGTTCATGCAAGTCCGTAAATATATTTAAAACAATTAATAGTAAATTATTTACATGAAAATTTCCCCGAAATTGCAAGTCTCGGGAAAATTTTACGTAAAACACTTAAAATAATATTAAAAATCAATTTAAATTAAATAAAAGCTTATTAAATATCAATATTATATTTAAAAATTATTAACACTGCATATCCCGATGCAGTATTAAATATATTTAAAAACACGGGATATTACAACTAAATTGGCTAAAAATATAATTAAATTGGTTTTAATAATTATTTGAGCTATAAAAATGATTTTTGCAAATTTTTAGTATTTTTAACTAATTAAAACTATTTTCATAAATTATTTTCAAATTATATATAATATACTATTTTTCTAAATAAATGGATTTTTATTGATTTTTAGTATGTTTTAGGGTTAATTATATAATTTGAATTTATAAAATGTATTTTAGTTGATTTTTATGAATTTATTGAGAATTTGTTGAATTTTAATAATATTTTATTAAAATTTGGATTTTTATTATAATTAGCAGTGAAATAATTATTTTCAGTATTTTAAATATCTGATTTACTATATTTTGATTATTCAAGGGTATTTTTGGTATTTATTACATTTAAATGTGTTTTGTGTATATTCTGTGAATTGTGAATCTCAGTCGGTAAATTGTAGTTTGGAGTCCGACCGAGGGATTGTGGTTGTGAATTTGGTGTTATTCCGAAGTGTGTTTTCTTTGCAGGACCGGCTCTACTCTTTGAGTAGAGAGATGTCCATTTTATAAGGGAGGTTCTGCCGGATTTTTGGTAAAATTCTCGTAAAACGTGATATCCGGTCAAATCCCTATTCTAATTTTGTGTCTAAAATTCTAGATCGAGTCTTTAGAATTTCCGTTAAATTCATTCTGATTTCATGTTATCATTTGTTTGTCTAGCTGCACCGAGACCAAGGCCTAACGGATCAGGCCCGCCGAGTTTGTCTCGTGGAGTGCTAACATGTTAGTTATTGTACTGTATATATATGCACTGCATATAAGATGCATGACTTAGGATTTTTATTTTCATTATATGTTTAAACAGTAATTTAATTATAATATGATTTGGTATATTTTTGGTTTATTTTTAGTATATCTTGATATATAAATGTTTGTATATTTTCTATATACATTTAATATATCACTGGTATACTTAGAGTTTATTTTTGATATATGTATGTTAGATATTTAGGTTTATGTTTGTTATAATTTAATATTTATACATGATTTAAATGTGCATCGAACCATAATTATTTTATTAAATGATTAGTATAATTTAGGTTTATTCTTAAATAATTGCATGCTATATTATAAACCTACACTTAAATTATTTTTAAGTTTATTTTTGGTATATTTTTTATTTATTTCCAAATAAATACATGTTTTATTATTAAATTAAACCTAACACATTAGTGGTATATTTAGGGTTTATTTTTGATATATGCATGCTAGATAATTAGGTTCATTTTTAGTATATTTGTGAATATATGTTAAACACAAACACATATTTAAATGAATATTTATACATAAATGTTTTATTTAATGATTTGTGTACTTAGGGTATATCTTTTGTATATTTAAGTATATTTTTAAGAAAATGCATGTTATATTATTGTTACTCATTTAAATTGTTTTTAACCATATTAATGATTTATCTTTAGTTTATTTCATATTTTATTTGACATATATATATACCCGAAATATACTGGCTATATTTTAGGTATATTTTTGGTATATATATATGGTTGATTTTATTATTATGAATGTCGTTCCACATTAATTATTTTCAGAATAAATGATTTATTTAAGTGAAAGATATCAATAGAACGTGCTTCCTAGTGGGCAGCACTAGGGCCGTGTACGTACCGGTGCGAAAGAATAGGGTTGAGTGAGAGTTAATTTTGGGTGATTATAATTGATTTAATTGATTTGAATAAGATTAATGGTATGTTAGATAGTGTGATTGCGAGGCCAATCACACTGACAGTCAAACTGTTGGAGCTCGGTTGACTATGTGTCTCGGGCCAGTCTACTATTCATAGTGGAATGAATCTATTGGGTTGATTGAGATGTGAGGTGATAGATAGTGTGATTGTTGGAGCTCGGTTAACTAAGTGTCTTGGGGCCAATCACACTGACAGCCAGACTGTTGGAGCTCGGTCGACTTAGTGTCTCGGGGCCAGTCTGCTGTCCAGATTGGAATAAGTGTTCTATTTGGAATCAAGTGAGCTTGCATGGCTAGAGTGATGATGGGGTTGTTGAGGTTGTTATTATTAGGGTTCTATGGATCCTTCATGAATTTAATTAAACATTTTCCTACATTCTGTATATTTATAAAAGCAGAGTTTGGTCGTGTGAAATGTGTGTCTATACATATATATATATATATAAGAATGTCTGATTGTTATGGTTTAGTTTGTATGTATATATAGTATAATAATTCACTTAGTGAGGTCTGACCCCCGTCAATTATTTTTTTTCAGGAGATCCCATATTGTCAGACCTTAGTTGTAGAGTTCCTCGCTGGTGTTCTTCAGTCCCGGCTATTTTATGCAAATGTATATTCTGAACTCTGATTTATATTCTAGAAACTGCAGTAGTTGTGTTATTGTATCGGAAGAGTTTTATATTATTTTGATATTGTGTACTCTGAAAAATTTGTATTTGATTATTACGAATATGTATACATTTATGAAAGGATTTGAAGAATTATTTTATATATTGATTCAAAAAATTTTAATTATATCATACTTTTTATTTATTTATCGTATGATTTTATTTTCTTAAGCTTGCTACGGGTTTCGGATTTGAAAGAATTCCCGTTCCCTAGCGCCGGTCATGACTCCTAGTTTGGGTCGTGGCAGCTACGTTGGTCTAATAAAGTGTGGCATGTCATTGTTCTTGCATGTGTGGTGCCACATCAGACTCCACATCAGTCACCACGTTATATTTGTTTAACCCCTATTTTACCCCTTCTCTCTCTTCTCCTAATTAATTAATATTTACAATGGTTATTTTATTAATTTTCGTTACTCTTCTCTCATTCATCATCACTCTCAACCTTTCCTCTTTCTATTCTTCCTCTTTTAAACTATTCCTAGTTCTTGTTTTATCCAACTAAAATCAAAGAAATTTCTTTCAACTATTGAAACTAACACGCGACAATTAGAAAATCCCTGAACTTCGTATACAAAAAATCCAAATTTTCTTTGAAAAAAAAAATTCTGAAAACCCTAAATTTCTTTAAATAAGTAGGAGGTACATAGAGATGGTCTTCAAAAAATCCAATTATTTTTGTCAAGTTGAAGCAATCTACCTCATGGACAAACTTCAATCTAGGCATGAGGTTTTTTAACTGTCAAAATATTGATGTGAGTATGTGTGAACAAGTTATACATTTTAAAAAAATTGGAGATGAAAACATTTGGGTATGAATATGCTAAAATGTCTTTGAATTCCATAGAATCACCCATGTAACTTTCTTCAATGGGAGGATTCTTCTGTGCATGCAAGATTAATAATTGTTATCATTCGGCTACTAAAAAGATTAACAAATTGGAGAAGGAGAAAAAAGAAGTAGAAAGAAAGAATGTTAACATGCTAAGAATGTAGTGAGTTATATTTTGAGTTGTTATTGTATGGTGTTGTTGGTTTTTAGGATGATGCAACTGTTATTGTTTAGTTGGTGTAGGCTAATGAAGATTGTTGAAGGTGTTTGGGATGATTAAGGTTTGGTCTATATGTATTTATGAGCATGATATGTAAAACAAAATTTCAATTCAATGGAAAGAAAAAAATTTTGTCTCTAAAAAGTGCAAAATAAAGTGTGTTTAATGAATATATGTATATGCAACTTGTAAAGGATAATTCTAATTAAAAGACAAAAACAAATAAGAAAGATAACTAAGAACAAATTGACAAATAAGAAAGAAAAATAAGAACAAATTGAGAAGTTATTGAAGCTATAATATATTAAAGTAGAAGTTTTGTATCATATATTAAAGTCGAAGTTTTGCATTAAAATTGATACTGCTAGTGTTTCAACTTTGAAACCAAAACACATAGTTTTAACTTTAAAACACAAAATAATGATGTGTACCATCTGTAAAAGAGGAAAGTACCTAAAAAAGGCGCCAATATATAATGGTTTACATCATGAACTATAAATAAAAAGGTTTGTATCTTTAGCTATCTATTTCTTGGACTTCTTCAAATGTTGCATGTATCTTGATGGCACAACTCTTTTTGTAGGCCTGCCCCATTTTATTTACTTCATTGGCTATTCAAATGTGTTAGTACTTGCATTTTGCAATCCAACAGTTTTAATCATTTTGCTACTTTGGCTAATATTCTCTTACACTTTACTAGGTGATTGTTTATTGAAAACATCAATGCCTTAGTTACTAGGATGCTGATATCTATACTGGAATCCATAACTTTCAATAATCGTGCTCCTCTGAGATTCTTGGGTAGATATATATGATGATTCTTCGATAATCCTAGACATAAACACATAAAATAGTATATAAAATGTACATAAAACATCATAAAATAGCATATTAAGAGAACAAATACAAAACAATAGTTACAATACAAATCTAACGAGCATTAACCTCAAGCAACTCACAAAATAGCTTTACTAACCACAATTGAAATAAAATGTAACCAACATTACCTTAAACAACCGTAAAATATAACTCACATTGTTTGTTTCATATGGAAATGGAGCATATGTATTTTGCGGATGAGTTAATATGATTAGTTCCTTGCAAGAAAAAAAAAAAGAGAAAATCAAATACCATTAAAAAAATATAAAAATTCAAGTGACTAAAAGCAGACTTAAATTCACATCCATCATCCATTTAACTATAATTAGGGCTGATGATGGCATTTAGCATGCAACCCCACTAGCAGAGCCTGTGGGTTTCTTCTATGACTAGCATAAAAAATGACAAAGGCAAGATAATATATGAATAATAGTAACATAAAATACATAAGAAAAATAAATTTATGTCCTAACTATCCATAGACATTGCACTTGATTGTCATTGCTCCAGTTAAGTTCGTTCTTTGCTTTGACTTATTTTTTTATTCAACTTGTTTCATTTGTTCCTTTACTTCCTTTCATCTTATCATAATTCATTGCCCTCTTTTTGTTTTCATTTGAGATAGAGCAATAATAATAATCCTTTATGCATTTATAACTTTTTTTCTATAAATTTGGGCCATTTATAGGGTTAATGACAATACGGTACACCTTATTGTATATGTCAATTGAATAGCAAGCATCTACATATTTCTCAAGTAGTTCATTATTTTCAATTATGCACACACAAGCATGTTGACATAAGATGCCTATGAGGTCCTACTTCCTACACTCACAAACCCTCTTCTTTATGTCCACTACAAATTGACCATCAAGTCCAATAATCTACACTCTTTGAGAATGTGCAAACCCTACTTGATAATTATAAAACAACTCTTTATTAACAGTAAGCTTATTCTTAATTTTTGGACATATATCTCCCTTGAAGTTTTTCCCATAGTTTTTTTTTTAATTCATTCACTTCATAAGTTAAGATATGATCATCTCTAACATGGTTAATAATTTGCTTCTCCCAAGCATATAACACATATTTGTTAAAGTACTTGCTCAGTTTGTTCAATAAGATATCACATTTTGTAATGGAGCTAAAATAAGTTTTACTCCACTACTTATAAGGCTTGTCAAATAACCACTCATTTGCATATGGATACTTCTTTTCAATCTTATCTAACCAATATTGTAGCTTAGTATGGTAAGTAGACCTTACTGTAATCCAAAGAAAATCTTTTAATTCTTTTAGCTAACTTATAGTGTTTTTCTTAAACTTCCCACTCATGTTTGTCCAAATATGCCTGATATCCCATATCAGTATCCTATTCTAATAAGGGTTATATTCCCCCAAAGAGGAGGATTACTTGAATAAGAAGAAAGCTTAATAAAGAAGTCTATTTCAATTAGGAAGATTAATTACAAAGGAAATCTACTTCTCTCATAAACAAGGCAATCCTACATGACTAAGGAATTATATTCCTAAAAGGTTTGAGCAATACCTTCTCCTATAAATACATCTCATGTCATTGATTCTATTCTCACATTCTTATTCTCATCTCCCCATTCTCATCATACAACATCACCAAGACATCACTCTATCACTCCATCATCACATCATCCAAGCAATCACTCTTTATTTTCTATTCTATTATGCCTATTTGCTTTATTATATGTTTCCTTATACTATTACTGACTTAAGCTTCTGAATGTTTATGTGGAAAACCCTGCCTCTTTACCTGTTCTCCTCATCGATGTAAGTTCCATAAGTAAGATATATCAATTTGGAGTTATCAATGCCTAATACAAAATTTATGCTCAGAGTTTAGGAACATATCTAAAGCAGCTTGAATAAGTTTCTACACAATGAAATAAGGTTGTCCAAATGAGAAAAAAAAAAAAAGGCATAAATTGTAAATATAATAAAGGTCAAGAATTAACCTTTTGTCTATTAGACATAAACACCCATTTATATAAGTTGCACATCTTTAGATCTTCTTTTAGCATCTCTAAAAATTATGTCCATGTTTTAGTGTTTTCTATTTTCACAATAACCCTAATTGGCGAAATATAGTCATTAGGGTCTATTAGTTGTAGTAAGCAGTT
Organism: Mallotus nudiflorus; assembly: GCA_947683625.1. Classification (NCBI taxonomy): domain Eukaryota; kingdom Viridiplantae; phylum Streptophyta; class Magnoliopsida; order Malpighiales; family Euphorbiaceae; genus Mallotus; species Mallotus nudiflorus. Next base: position 706,985 of record CANTUR010000071.1, on the reverse strand, counting down.
GGTCTCCATAAGTTCCTTTAAACCAACAACCATCTAAGTAAATAAGAGGCTTGCAACTAGTTCTAAAAGCTTTTTTTTAGTCCATCTAAACATACATAATTCTTGTAAATGGGCCCTTTGGCTCTCTGAATTCCATAATGCTACCAAGATTAGTTCTCTTTTTTTTTTTTTGCATACAATCTATACTGCTCTTTCTCATCTCTAGTTATTGCTTAATGCATATTCCCTTGCTCTCCATGTCTTAATTTTATAAATTGTGTACTTGAATAAAGCTATCAATTTGCCATATAGGATCAACTCTAGACTGTTCAATGTACTTCATCTCCTTTTTAACCCCATTCACCAAGTTCATCCCCATAGTGCAAATGCACAATAAATTGTTTTGTTGATGTTGGATCTATAATATATATATATATATTAGTGTTTTTTCCTACCTATTATTTACTAATTCAATTACACACATATATTTAGCAACTCAATTTTTTAAATTTATCACTTTCCATGAAGCCCTATTATTCATATTTTTAAGTAATATTTTATGATCTAAAAGTTAGGGTTTCATTAAAATGTAAAACAAAATTTCATTATTCAAAGGGATAATTGCTATTTCTCTTGTGTTTTTGCACATTACACTACTTTATCCCTGACATTTGAAAAAATATTTATTTATCCCTGACATTTGCAAATTCGTATATTATTTCATCCCTACAGAAAGACTAATGAGTTTCAACTACTGCAAATGTCAGGCATGTATAAACATTTTTTCAAATGTTAGAGATGAAATAGTGTAATGGGACAAAACACAAGGGAAATAGCTTTGTTTGAATCAAAGTGTTCAAACCAAATCAAAGTGTTCAACTTTACCTAAATTTGAAGGCAGCATTTTCACATGTGGACTCTACCACAAGCTTTGTTTTAGCACCATCAATGACTTATAACCACCCAACCTTTACAACTTTTTTTGTAATAGTTTAAAAAACTTTTGTCAGACATAGATCTAAACTAAAATACAATATATATCAAAGAAAAACACTTTCATTTCATATACAAACACACAATTAATTATTAAAGAAAAACAAATCTCAATCCAGAGATTCAAAGAAACAAGCCTCAAGCCAGAGACCAATTCTCAATCCAGAGAATAAATAAAAAAAAAGCTTTAATTTGATTAATAAAAATAAAATAGCCTCCTTAAACAAAACCCTAAAGTACATATATATAGAAAGCACAAACCTAAAACAAGAATAAAATAAAAACCCCAGATAAATACAAAATTATATCTAATTAAATAGTTATCTAAAATATATATAAATAAATAATAATAATTCAGAATTAAATGTAGTTGTTCGTGAGATCTACCCTCCTTGTTTAAAACGGCCCGTATCAGTCACCTCCACATGTAAAAAACTTATCCTCGAGTTTATGCTTGAAAATTGAAGTCGGCCATCCCAAATATATAAATACTTTGAATATTTTAACATCTTCGAGATACAACTTGAGATAAATCTTTCAAATTGAAACTTTGATATACTAATAATTTATAAAAGAGGATTAATACTAATATAATCAAATTTTGTGAAAATCAACACATTCAAACTCATCAAAGAAACTCTGAGATTTTTGGATCTTTAATTCACCATGAATTTCTTTAGTTTCTAAATCAATTTTAAGATTTTCAACCTCACTATCAATCTTCTCTTCAATCTCAACACTAATCTCCTCCTCAATTTCAATATTAATTTCCTCTTTAGTTTCTTGAAACATTGAAATTACCTCTTTCTCTTCTTCCTCTTCTCCCTCTTCTCCCCATGTTGAATTTCAAATAACTATTGGTCAGATTTCTCATCCAAAGTATCTTTATCATCTTTCACTGCTAGCCTCCTTTAATTTTGATTGTTGGGAATAGAATTAATGATGGGTACAACGGGGCTAACTCCTCCACCTTGTTTAACATCAACATTCCTATACCCTTTGATCCTCAATAATATTTGCAATTGATTTTGTATTGTTTCCAACTACTAAGTTAAATTTTGGATTGATTGTTGCTGTCTTTTAAATAATTGATGTTGCTCGCCAAACAACTTGCAATCCCTGATCACCGTCATGGGATTGGTTGCCATCACTAGTACTAGTATTAGTCATTGATTGGGAGAAACCCACTCTAATACCATCTGACACAGCGTGTAACATGAAATAATCAACACGCAATTGATTATTGAAGAAAAACATATCTCAATCCAGAGATTCAGAGAAACAAGCCTCAATCTAAAGACTAATTCTCAATCTAGAGAATAAACAAAGCAAAAGTTTTAATTTGATTGATAAAAATAAAATAGCCTCCTCAAACAAAACCCTTAAGTACATAATTATAGGAAATACAAACCACCAACCTTAAATAAAATTATAATTAAAATAAGAATAAAATAAAAATCCTAGATAAATTCAAAATTATCTTTAATTAAATAACTATCTAAAATAAAAAATAAATAATAATAATTCAGAATTAATTGCAATTGTTCCTGAAATCTGCCCTCATGCTCAAAACACCCCGCGTCAAAAGGGGTAAAAGAGGGCTTAAAAAATATGATGGGTAGCTGACTTAGAGTTTGACATGGCACCGCATTTGCAAAAATAATGACATGTCGCACTTCCAACTCAGATCAGTCACCACCTCAACACCATGTCATCCTCGTTGGTTGAAAAGTCAATTTGAACACTTTATTGGAACTTGAAGCAAAGGTGGGGAGTTTTTTTCTTATGATTTGAAAGTTACACACCATGGTGATATCTTGGGCAAAAACTAGGTACTGTGAGTGAAAATTACCTCATTGAACTTTGATTAATTTGGTTCAATAGAAATAGAATTATAAAAACGGTAAAAAAATTTTAATAATTAATTTAATATGACTGCATACATTATATTGTCTCATCAGTTAATGCCACTTATTGATAAAATATGTAAATATTTGAAATTTAACTTTGTTAGACAACATTTTGTAAGTCTTTGGATTCTCTAGAATTATATAAATATGTACAAAAGGTGTGTGTTTTTGTGTTGTTCCTATTCATGCTTTTATTAAATAAGCTGAACAAATTATTGACTAATAATCCTACTTAGCACTTAATACGTACATAATCAACCCAGCAACTTGATCGATCATGAACAAAAGATGACAATTATATATGTTTGTTAATTATATATTTTTTATTTTTCTTTATAAAGTGAATGATTAAGAGTTGTTGTAACAACAGTCGAGATATAAGCTCTCAATAGTTATCTTTTTCTTTTCAACTTTTTAATTATGTTATTAATTAATTCTAACATTTGTCACTGTTAGAGTATACTTTTTGAGATGATTAAAGTTATAATTATTTTTCCTTAAAAAAAATTTTAATTATTTTAATGCAATTTCACAGCTATGTTAATGGGGATTAAAAGCTAAATTAATGATGATTATATAGCTTTTGATTTTATTAAACCGTCATCCAGAAATCAAGGTTCAGTCTGTTATGTACCTAACCCTATTTTCTAATTAAGTATTAACTACTAACTATAGGCTAATTAATTAATAATCTTAATTTGTTGGAATGATGTTGGTGCTTAAGCTAACACATTAAAGCCTACTCTATATACATGTATTGAAAATTGCTGCCCTTTAATCTCTAATATACACAAAAAACAATCAATCAATCAATTTGAACTTGGAAACTAATTACTAGTTACATTAGAAATGCATTAAATTATATGTGAAACTTTGATCAAATGAATATCATTGTTAACTCATTGAAAAAAAAAAAAAAAAACTACAAGAGAAAAATATTCTATGAAACAATGCTAATAATGCTATATGATGCAAAATTTTTATAGGAAAGAAAACTTTTATTAACATGTATGTTAATCATATCTAATCATATTATAGTTCTTCACACTAGTATTGAAGTGAGAATGAGAAGATATTTCGAAGTAAAATGGTTAATATTAGAAGAAGTTATCACCCGAGTAATTTATAATAAAGCATTACTTACTTCAGTTTCTAATTTATCTAAGACTTCGAATGAATAAAAATCAAATACCTTAATTCAATTTTTGTGGAATTGAAGAGATATTTTTTTATTGGTATCTTTACATCCAGTAGCTAGACTTCCATTACTTATTTCTTCATATAAAACCTTAAACTCCTCCGCATTTGAATCCATCAGAATTAAAGAAACTTTAGTTATATTAATTAAAAGAAACCATTTAATGAACGCTCTAAAGAAAGGTGAAGAAAGAACAATTTGACAAGAGACCGTTAGTTTAACAAAAAAACTTCGTAAAAATCTAAAGACCCGGAATCTTGTTCTCAGTCTTTCAAGCTTGTGCCTTCTCCTTTTTACAACTCTTTTATCTCAAAGTCTACACCACCGTAATAATCGCCGGTTCACATGAAACTTGGCCGGCCAATTCTCTTCTTCTTCTTCAACTTTTAACTTCCACAAACTACCCTATGCTATGTTATTGTGCTTGTATTTTACTTTTGTTGTTGAGATCTTATAAACCATGCAAAGAACATAACATTGTAGTTTTTTCACTTTGTTTAGCTTTGAGAATCTATCAGCTCGTTCACTAATAGGAAATTGTTCTCACACGTCATAAGTTCAAGTTATGATATATGCAATTAAGTTAAGTTAAATTAGTAGTTAAAAAATTTCTACCAACTTTATATATGGTCATGTTCAAATGGAATCAAATTATTTAGAATTCAATAAACTTTAAATATTGATGGTTTAGATAAAAAATAAAATCTATTAGCTTATTATGTTTCATTTTGACTTGAAGGATATTTGAACCCGTGATTGTACAGTTATGAATATACTTTTTACATAACTAAGTACAAAATTGTTAGATGGCAAATGAGCATATATACTTGTTTTTCTTGTCATAAATCGATTCATATATATCTTATCCTAATTTTAATAAAATTCGAATCAAAACCTTTTGCTAAAATTTCAAACATCAACTAGAGTGTAGACCATTTTGATAATGATGATGATTCGTAACTTTGTAATTTTCTTTTTTGGATGAATATATGTTTACAAGTTTAAGTTTTCAAACAAAGAAAAAGTCCAAAAGTGTATTATAGGGTTAAAAGAAAAAGAAGGGGGGGTGGGGGGGTGGTGGAATGGTCAAAAGAGATAGTAGTTAAGCTAGTGTCATGTGTTCTTGTCTGTAATTTCTTGCATGGCCCCCATTTTCGATCTTACATTTGGAGGAGGAGGTCAAGATCAATCCCCTCATCGAAAAGCTTTCTATCCTTTTACCACTTTTCTTTAGTTTTTAAACTACAGATGGGACCTTCTGCCTATTCCCAAGGCTATACTCAAATTTCCCATAAAATTCAGCCATTCTTTGGGTCTTCTCACGCCCATGGCCAAGTCTGGCATTGTGGACTTGCCCTTAGCCGAAATCTAACATACCTTAATTAACACGTTCATGATCGAGATCTAACATATCTTGGCACACCTTTGGATGAGGGTTTATGCCAATTCTAAAGTGAAAAAATTTAACCGAAAGAAAATACAACTCTCTTAAGATAGTTAATTGTCTTGTCATTTAATCAGTGGCACAAATCAATTGATTAATGAGATTCTTACAATTTGTATAATATATAAATTTGTGTTTTATTTTTATTGGTTAAATATAAATTAAAATAAATATCACAAATTAAACTATTAAATGTAATATCCGAAATAAATAAGAATCTTCCTTAATTAATTTGCAGTTAAAATTTTTCTTAAGATAAAAAAGGGAGTAAAGACCTCTCTAATTAACTTTTTTTTTTTTAACAACTAGTACAAATAGTTAAATTTCCAATATTAAAAGAGGTAGAAGACTTAAATTCTACTTTTTTAAACTGAATATTCATATCTTTTACTAGTTGACTTACACAATGTGCATGTTCAAGAAACCCTTGAATTATGATATTTTTACAAACACACGACCGCATAGAATCATCTTATCTTCATCGATATACTTGAAACAAATTAAGGAAGATCAAATTAATTTAGACATAAAACCATGTGATGATCATGTGATTGATTATTTTTGCTAGAAATGCAATTGAAATGCATCGAAATGTGGCCCTTTATGCCCTATCGTAGCCTGGTGCACATACATATATATTTTAAATAGCACAAAGTATAGGTGCTTAACTTCCTTTACATAACTGCAATTTTGTATTCTACACTTTATCCAAAGCATGGTTCTGTAACACTTGCAAGGAACAGCCTTCCAATAATGAGTCAAACCCAGTAATGGCTTGGTTTTGGATTTATCAGGCAAATTGCAAACATGGGTTTGATTATATTCAACTTAAAATAAAATATTAATCAAGAAAGAAACCTTCCATAGGGCTATACATGTATATAGCCCCTACACATTTTCTATACTAATTATTATGAATTATCTTATTGTTTATGGTTGAAATTGAGGTAGTAGTGCTTGAGTTTGATTGGATCGCAAGGCAGATATAAATATAAAACAATGTAATCTGCCCATACTTGACATTAACAAGCAATCCAAATTAAAACTAGGGCATTAATGACAATGGTGAACTACCAGAAGCAACCAAAATGATAATGTATATATATGCATGATACATCTATGAAACCTATAGCTGTATGTAGCTGCTGCTTCAATGGTATTGGAAATTGTAGAAAATGCATGAAATTTAGGGCTTGGCAGATCGCAGATGATAATATTTGATTAGATAAGTTGCTTCAATGCTCATTGAAGAGATTTTATTTTATTTTATTTATTTATTATTATTATTCATCATGTTCTGATTCAGAAAGGGTACTCTGACTGCTGCATGTACAAGTTTAGAGTCACAAAGTACATTTGCTTCTGATTGGACGATATCAACTCATGCCCATATGTAAAATCATTACCTTTTTCATCCTTATCCCACTTGTTATCATTCTTTAAACTGAATCATTCATCTCTTTTTTATGTTGCTGCGCCATCTTCTCAATCATATCACATCATATCTACAAGTTAATCTTTTCATGGAGAGTACATGTGAAATGTGTATCAACCAAAACATAGTCAATAGCTCCACTACCACAAAATCAAAGCCGGCAAATTTGCGCACATGAATTGATCCATAGGGTAGTGAGCATGTAGCTCGTATTGCTTTGTCCAGATTTTACTTGGCAAAGATAATGACAGAAGGGGTGCTTTTGGCGAATCAAAGAATAAGTTGAGATGTAGATCACATGCCTCCAACCTTCGGTCTTATTCCTTACAAGTTCACCCACAAATGTCATTCATCAAAAGCCAAAATTGACCAAGTGGACATGATGGAAATTTTGTTGCCATGTCCATGAAGTTTTTAAAGTTACTAAAAGAAAGCATGTTTATGTGCTGGTGAAGAAATTAATATAGGAATGTAAGAAGGAACTATGCATCAAACTTAACAATGCCATAGGATTAAGAGGTTGATGATAGTCATTGCAGGTGTTGATGCTCCAGTTGTTGCCTATCTTGGGTAGGGTTCTTATACAACCATATCATATGGAGCTATTCAAAATAAAAATTTCAATAAAAGAATCAAGTAGACTTGTACCACCAACTGGACCAAAGCTAACAAAAAAAGTTCTAGCATAATAACATTTATTTTCATACCTATTTTATAGATAAAAAAAAAAGTGCGGTAGAAAACTAATTCTATAAATTTACTGGGCAATGATTCACGGCCCACTAAAAATTTTGACAAACTGCTATAGAATAAATAATACACAGCTGAACTAGTGCTAGTATTGTACAAAGCATGAGTGTCGAAATTCACCCATCATGTTTCTGCAGGCCCCATTTGATATAAGATTTCCTGTATTTACCCAACAAGGAACTGAAAAAAAAAAAGAACTCAGGAATATCCTTGAGAGATGCTAAGTGAAATGGCAAAAGAAAGGGCAATACAATGAAATAAGTAAAAGGCAGAGTAAACTATGACATAGTAACATAAACTTGATTTAAGGACTCAACCTAAAAGCAGTATGCGACTAATCTCCAAATGCTCTGATACAATAGCAATGACATGCATTTCAAATGCATAATCTCTACACATACTCCTGCAACCCACCATTCCTCTCATTGTTAACACAATGGTTATCAAGTAAGAAATCATAAGTCAATCACAAGCAGTTTTCCCAATAGCTCGCATAGTTCAAAGAACTATGCTCCATGCTCAAATGAGTCATTGCAAATTAAATATCAGCGTATGTAACAAATATAACATAGGACTGAAAAAAATCACAAAAGAGGGAAGAATGGAAGATGCACAAGCACATACAATATAATATACAAAAGCTATCATTTCATATTAATGCATATTCTTCTCTACATGACCTCCATAGTATCAGCAAAAGGCACATTTGTTGATTATGTATGGCTGAAGTTGCAAGAAGATGCAGTACAAGGTTACCTTATCAAAGGTAGCACCATAGAGATACCAAAACTAAGGACTTCATTATCTCCCAACAAATGTGCATAAACGACTAACTGCAAACCGGTTGAAAATATCCTTTCAATTGATCATAGAACCATCTGCAGAAGGGGAAAAAACTTAAATAAGAAATATAAAGGGTCAAAGTTACTAATAATGAAAAAAATATCATACATACATATCGTCATTATTATGAAGCTCTGGTTTAGAGGTGATTTAGAACAGTCAAAGGAAAGGAGTAATTCATCTATAGAAGAGGCACATTCTCAATCAAACAGAGCATTCCCTCAATGGTTTGATGAAAATAATGCCATCCTTTTGATAATAGTTCAGGAAAAAGGTTGTCTAATAGTTATACCTAGCTATTGTTTCCAGTTTCATCAATCTCATAAATGTAAGAATCAATATGACAACAAAGAAATTACTAATCTATCTCCAGGCAACAGTCGAGCTGCTTATCCATGGGAACACAAAGTCAAATTTCCTTTCAAAAGTAAACTAATTGGCTGAAGCAGAATTACAGAGAACAATATTTATACATTTTCTGAACTGAAGCTCCCACAATATATCCATTCTCACTGTTAAAACCTGAATGACTAAAAAGACAGGCAAAAGAAGTCCCTGATATATAAAACATCAATGTAAAACACTATTTATACATTTGTCTGAACTGAAGTTGCCCCAATACATCCATTCTCACTGTTAAAACCTAAATGATTAGAAAATCAGTGCAGTCATCTCAGAGAGTGAATAGAGGGCAACCTCCTAGGTATTTACTATGAGTTAAGCATGCCCTTGAATTTGACAAATAGGCGACAAAGTGTTTTGACACAAATGATGAGAAGAGTCAAGCATTTACTTTTGCTCTTGAAAACAAATGTGAAGGAAGAAAAAGACAAGGGGAAAAAAAAGGTTTTTCCATAATTGATGTCAGAAAAAATATCAGGATAATAAACCCAAAGAAATAAATTGCATTCTCACATCTAAAATACATGGGCATAGATGTACACATCATGTGAAGAAACAATTTTTTCACAAACAATTGTAAGCCTTGGGCAAGAATTCACAATTAAGAGATGAAGAGCCATACTTGCATAGAAAAACTGGCCTTGATTCTTTTTTACCCTCAGTTCCTAACTGACTCTGTCTTGCACTGCTTTCTTGAAACTTGGTAGGAGGGAGAACTTCACATGGACCTTGAATCAAGCCAGCCATTATGCTGCTCTCATGATTAGATTCATATACCTATAACAGAGAAACATGAAATTAAATTCTCATGAAAATGCAACATCTGTCAAAATGCAAGTTCAGTAAAGGGGAGGGCAAAATTAAATTCAACCAAAGGATTTCACTACCTAGAAATTGACACACTACCTTAGAGCAAGATTATGTAAGTGTATTGTGTGCATGGAAAAACACATCCCTATGACAAACAACCTAGTAATGTCATCCAACAACTCAACTATTGTGTGAATAATCACATTAACCTATGACAACTTCAGATGTTAGATAACCACAAAAGTAGATGAGACGATAGTTCACCTCATTGGTTTCAGGAGCACATGGGTGGCCCACTGCCTCAGGCAAATCACCAGGAAAGTAGCACTGACACACAATAACCCACTTTGATCCAGTTTCAATATCTTCCCACATTGCCTGCAAGCAAAAGTCACCCTCTCAATATAGGAAACTCTTAAATGAAGACAATTACCAAAATGAAGTGAGCCTAGTACATAAACAACTAAAGAAATAAATCAACTCCTCTCAATTGCATGCAGTAATAGACAAACAAATTAGTGTCATACAGAACTAACTTTTAGTAGTGAGAACAACCATTGCAATAAGCACATGGTGAAATAATCGGTAGAATACTAACCTGAAGCTTAGAGGGTATCAGTTTCCCATGACCTGAACGAAAAAGGGCATGATCCAGTACTTTATATGTTACTCCTCCAACAGAACAAGACTCATAAAATGTTTTTCCATCTGCAACTCTAAGTACATTGCCAATCCATTCAACGTTGTGGACGCCATCATAAGACACAACAGCATGTTTTCTTGCCTTGTCAATGGCTTCAGAACCGCCAACAGAATTTGCACGGATTACGCCTTGCTCACTTTGCTTCAAATCTAATCTTGAAGGACTATCATTATGGTCTGACTTTTCGACCTTATGAATGTCCTCAGTAGTCTTCACAGGAACTTCACCAATGTTTGAAAGTTCTCTTTGGTTAATATCTTGTAAGTTGTTAAAGGGTTTAAAGTTTTCAGATTTGTTACTAATGGTCTCAGATAATATAGCAGGAGACAGCAATTTTGATTCAGAAGCTGATTTCTCATCCTGTACACTAGATTCAGACATTTGAGTTAGCTGAATGGAACTTTCACTTGATAAGCCAACAGAAGAAGAATCAGGGCCAGCACCCAAAGAATTTCCTGAGTTATTTAGGAAATTTCCAGCACACGTCCCTTGATCCATATCGTTCACACTTGATGTGACACTATTCCCTGTAATCTCCCTTGCATTGGTTGTTTTTGAATTAGATACTGATTCTGCACATGTGCCACTAACAGTAACAGATACTGCAGGATTTTGTAGACCAGAGCTGCCATTTGCTGTTAACTTCTCTTGATTGACCTTTTGATCCACAGTTTCATTTTTCTTCTCTGATGATGGATGTACTCCAGCTGGATTAGAAGGCACTTTGGGTGGAGTTATGCTTCTCATGACACGACCATATTTAGGTGGCAAAGGCTTCCCATTGCTTAAAGCTGTGCACCTCAAACAGTGCCACTCACCACCCCTAGGTATTCCTTTCTGATTTACTGCTTCTAAACATTTTAAGTGAAATCCTTTCTCACAAGCATCACAGAGGACAACAGTTTCCACCTCATTGGCAGCAACTCTGCACATTTGACAAGTTAAAGGCTTATTCATATAATCCCTTGAAGGTGGAGTCCATGTAGGGTGCTCAGGAAGTTTTGGTTGCAGCAACTTCTGAACAATTTTAGCAATTTCATTGTGGTTATTGGAAAATGATGGGCGCTGAACATATTTTACACCTTGGATAGGTTGATGTATACTTGGTAAATTTGCAGGTGTATTTTGAGTGTTAGGTGGTCTAAAAGCTTGATCTCTTGCAACTTGAGCAGCAGCCTGTGACATAGCCAAATTAGTAGTTCCCTCAACCTTGGCAACACTATGATTCAATGCCTTATTTTCTGGTGGAGCTTTACTTGAGGACACAGAATGAGATTGCAAGGACCATGCTGGAGTGTTCATCAATGGCTGATTTACAGATGCATTTGCTGCAATTAGATAATTTAAAGAGTGTAAGCACCTCAAAACATAGCAAAATCAGATGACGATATTGAACAGTTTCTATTCCACCTCTGAAACAGGGGCATCATTTTGAACCTACCACTTAACCCAGTTTCCCCTCCCTGTGTTGTACATGAATTGACCATACAATGTTCAACAAATCCAAGCATCATAGCTACAATATAAAGTAAAAAAAAAAAAAAAAGAATGACAATCATTCCTAATCCAGAGAGGACAAAAGAGGTCATGGGAGAGAGGAAAATGGTGGATTACCTTGTGTTTGTGGCGCATAAGAGGTCCCATTTGATCCTCCCTCTGACTTAAAATGTGTTTTTTCAACTCTGTGAACTGCCAACACAGATGAGTCCCTTCCTGGATGGCTGTTGGGTATCCCTGGAGATAGCATTGTAGATGGTCTCACGTCACTGGCAACAGGATGATGTGTTACAGATGTAGAAGTTGGTGCTGAAACATGCCCTAGAGCTGAAGAAGTGGGGAGCCCTCCAGAATGTAAGGTTGCATTATTGGGTTTATCTGGAGGAAACATGCGAATAGAATGGGAAGGCCCACGAACTTCAGCCATCGCACCAAAACTAGGTTGCGAGATTTGAGGTGTATATGTAGCAGATGGTGCAACAAATTTCTTTGACTCTTCCATCTGGAGAAGCGTGAAAAAAAAAACTTGCATCTTTAGTTAAAACAAAATTTTAACAGTTCAACAAAATCCAACCAAATGGAGAAAGATAGTTAACTAGCTCAAACAGAAGCGAGAAGCTAGTGTGAAACACTCATGAACAAAACTACAGCATTAGCTGGGAACCCTGAGCCTAACTTTTAAGGCTCATATTTTTTTCCTCAGCTGCACAGTTAGTCTTCAGAACGGCCTAAAAATCCTACTGCTTTATAACACAACAAATAGTAGCCTAGACACCTAATAAAAAACCAATAATTTTCTCTTTCATTCTCACTGCATAGCAAACTAAAAAATTGTTGTTTTCATGTCCATTATTCCATATCAAGAACTGTTGGCTGATGAAGCACACTCCATTAAGGGCTTGATACAAATAATTCTGCAAGTTCCTACTTAAAAAAAGAAATTTATATTTTAAGACCTAAATTGCAGCTCTCTTCCAAATCCATTTATCCCTAGCAACAAAAAATAACCGCTACAAAATTACTAAAGCTCTTGTCCTCACAATCCACAAACGGTATATGTGGTAATGTCTGAAAAAAAAAAGTCAGCTCAATATATATACTAACACCAATATATCATGACTTTCTGCAGTACAAGTGTAAAAAAAATAACCAATTGGATTGAACAAAAAAAAATTACCAGTTTTAAAATTTCCACTAAACCAACCAAGATATGATAAAAACTTAAACCCATGAAACAAACACAACACCAACTAAATCAAAACAAAAGAAATCAAAATTTTTTTTTGAAAACTTCACATGGAAATGATCATTAAAATTACCTTCTTTTTAGCAAACAAGACCTTATCTTTAATCGAAACTCTAGTACTGGGACCTCGAAACTGACCCAACTGTTGATCTTTTTGTTTCCAATTAAGCCCCAAATCCTCAATAACAGTCACAATTGCATCCTTAGAAACTAAATCTTTAGGTGCTAAATCCTGACAAATCTCTACCAATTTCGACCTAGCTTCCGCCATTAAATTAACCTCCGCTTCCGTGGGAGTCTTCCCGCCTCTCATCCCAGCCATCGCAGACAAGACCAAAACAATCTCCGCCACCCTCCGCATCTCCCCAGTCTCATTCTTGGCCTTTTTCACGGGAACAAACCCTAATTCTCGACTTTCCTCCGCATTCTCCAAACCCCTCTTCGCGTTGTTCTCCAAAATTGAATCGCAACCATTTCCTAAATCACCATTACCAACATCATCAGAAGAATCCATGGCCATTCAAAGAACAAATCCCATGTGCGATGAGGGGGACCTGCAAGAGAGAAAACCCTAAAGAGGGAAGCTTTAGGGTTTAGAGAAATTTGAAAAAATTGAGACGTTGAGATTAAAATAGAAACGTTTTTGGCGGGTAAATTTTTATGGATTGTTGTGGGTATGATATTAGAGAGAATAGAAAAGGAGAAAAAAAGGGTGCGATTTGAGCAGAAGACTGATTTATGAGATTTTTGCGTGTATTTGTGAATCGGTTTTTTATTCTTTTTTATTGTGGTCTTTTTGTTGAACCGGGCGGTTCAGTATATCAACATAATTGGTTGCTTGGGGATTAATTACTCTACCATTTAATAATCTAGGGATTTTGTCTTTAGTTGGGTCAAATCTAGATATCTATACTTGAGTTGGCATTTTCTTTTTTTAATAGTATAGACAAGTAATTAAGTGGCAAAGCAAAATAAATTGAATTGAAAACGGTAAATAGTAAATACACCAACAATAATTGAAATCATATTATTAAAAAAATATTTTCGTTTAAATGATATTTCAGATTTAAATTATAATATATACAATTATGTTATCAAAAAATATATAAATAGAAAATATTTAAATTTTTATTAGTTATTCGGTTAATGAACGAAATATATTCAAGTGGCTTGTAATATATTTATTAAATAATAAATCGTTTTTTCTTGTTTGGTTAAAAAAATTTAGCTGACAAATGTAATATATTCATTAAAAAAAATTAATAAATTATTTTTTCTAAATCAAGCCATTTGTATTGATTTTTTTTGCTAGAATTAGATCAAATAAAATGATACATACTTGTGTGTATATATAGAAGGAAAATTTTACATGTATAATAAATTTATTTATTGTCAAACTGTTTAAATGAAATAATTTCTCATGTCATTACCAGACATGATACTTATAAAAAGTTATCGGTTCAAATCCTCCCTCTCTTTCACATCCGTGTTCTGAAAATAAAAAATTAATTTTTATAAGAAAGTCTATTTATTACTTTTAGTTCATGTACAAAGGCATATTGTATATAAGTATTTTTATAAAAAAAAATGCAAAATACAAAAGAGATTTTTCTTTTTTTTTACCAATGGGGATGGGGCCTATGGGTTCGAACCGTCATGGGAGCAGCTTAAAGCAGCCGCCTTACCAATGCAGAGGAGATTCTCGAAAGTGAAAATGAAAGAAAAAAAAAAATTGCAACGATTTCAAAACACATGGTATGTCTAGTATGAATGTTTGCTATATGCCATTTAAAAGATTGTGCATTCACATTCTTTTAATGGGTACAGTTATTTAAGTTATTATTATGCCAACAAGCAATGGGAAAAAAAAAAAAAGGGAAGCTGAAGTATAAGACATAGGAAATGTAATAATTATCTTTTTTAACTTGAAAATGTAACTACTGTAAGTATATATTTTTCACATATAATCTGCAACTTGTTTCAAAAAAAAAAAAAAAACTTTAGAGTGCAACTATTTTCTTTATATTAACAGAACAGAAAAAGTTGATCAAGTTTCACCTAGTGATCACAACTCTCCCATTTGCAAACAAGCCAATTGCTTAATCTAAAGAGGTTTTGGACATGTGAAATGCAAGAAAAGTTCACAATACATCAACTTCCACAACAAATGAACACTATTTCTCCCATTTTAGGCTAGCAAGGATAAGAATTTACTGTTTTTATTCAACAACTTCCAATAAATCGCAACGATACTGACTTGAATTGCCCCGAGTGCCTAACATAGCATTTTACACTACAAGCATATATACACCTATCATAGCATGAGAACCTATCTAATCTTTGTACATTAATAATGTATCACAGAAACATCTAATTGTGGATTGAGTGCTACCGACTGAGAAGGAACTGATTTGTGAGGGAAAGATTGCTGCAAATCATCATCATTGAAGCCATGCAATGTATTTCAGTATGGTGAAGTGTAAAACCATGAAGAATTGGCAAAGCAAATCCCTTCATGAGGCGTGTGTTCACATATGGTATGAATATAGTTTCAAGAACAGCAAAAGCTAGTGGCTGCAAAATAGTTCAAAATAATTAGTGAGATTATTTACTATTTAATACTTATCCTAAGAACGAGAGAAGAAAATTTCTGGAAGGATGCCTCCACTGCACTGCTTGATGCGAATGTTGTCATTACGTGACAAATTGTTAGCATGCATGATAGATTATTTAAAGCTCAGTTTATTCAAACATTCAAAGAGTTATACATATTCTAACAGGTCGAATTATTCCCAGAAAACATAAATACCCATAAATGCACATTTATTATAGCTACTAAATTAACGACCAAGACCAAGAGGTTCATATCACTTTGCCTATCTTTCAGCTAATAGGGTGATTATATTTTTCAGCCTCAAAGTAGCGATATTTTATCAAGACAAATTAGTAAAGATGTTAGTTAAACATGGAGAATATTAAATTACTAAGTTGACTGGATAGGTGCAAACTCCAGACAATTATAAGCAGATGATACCAGAGCCAACATGTAATCAGTAAGTGTCAACATACCTGTAGTACACGCATATGAAGGTCCCCAATATTGCTCCACTTATATGACACGGTAAATTTTTTTAACTTGAGGACACCAGCTAGATTATTCCTTAAAATATGTGGAGAACATGAAGCTTTAACTACCTATAACAACAAAGAGCACCAAAGGAGTGTCAATAGCATCAACCTGATAGTCTTCTGATCTCAATTCCCAAACATGACAAAGAGAGTATCAGATAAATCATGAAATAAAAATCACCAGCAAGATCTATATGGTAAATCATTTACTTTCCCATGCTTTATAAATTACTTAAAATTTTGTGTTGCCTTATGGCTATAGAATAATATGCAAGAATATGAAATGGTTGAGTAAAAGGTAACGAAAAACAGTAAAGGAAAACCATACCAATGAGACACATGCAACCGGTATAATTTCGTTAGCATCCAGAACATTGACCGTCACATCCAAGTAAATGGTGGCATTGATGTCATTCTCTACAATTTTTATCACTGGTGGAGAAGTTAGTGATATATTAAGAGTCATGTCATCATTTGGATACTGCTTGTACAGTTGAGGATATATGAGTCTCCATGTTGCAGTGTTTAAAAGGGAATGATTTGGAAATCTATCCACAACCCAATGCATATAACCTGCCTGACCACAAAAATTAGACAAACAAGTATCAACTTAACTGCTTAACCGGAATAACATTATGCAAATGCACATCTGTACACACATGGGCATATCCGATACACAAGGGCATGCACTACAAATCTATTGAAAAATAAGAACTTACATTAAAGTATACAACTGCAGCAGTATTCAGAACATTTTCATGTAACGAAATTCCAATCATCTTAGTCGGACAGTTAAAGGAACCAGAAGCTTGCATTTTTCTATATTGATATTTGGGAGTTAAAACATTATCCAGTGCCATGAATAAACCATCAACATCAAATTCAATGGAAGCATTACTCAACACAGGATCATCCACAAAAGTAATATTCATTGCAGAAACATGATCCACAGCGAATTGTTTTGGCAGTGATTGTAATCTAGAGTCAAGTTTTGATATCCCTTCTTTGATTCTCTTGGAGATAGCATTTTCTATTGCAGATGATATTGGCCCTCCAAAAGCATCAACCACCCTAGAAGATTAAGGATAAAAGTTGCAGTAAGAATATAATTTCTTCAACACCTCATGATGGATAGCCAAACAGTGGAATTAAAGCACAAATATATTAAGATAAGAGTGGTTATCACTTCTTGAGTAAAAATTTGAAAGCATTTATATCATTTACAAGTTTTTGCAGCTGATAGATCACCTAGAACAAAAAAATAAAGAAGACAGTAATAGTTACTTAAAAACTATATTGGGATCATATCCTGCAACGTACTTCTCCTAACCTGTTATTTACAACACTCTGGACTAAAACAAAGGCACAAATCGTAGCTTCTCGGAAAAAAAAAGAAAAAAAAGTTTAAGTGGGAGGATTGCTTACACTTGATAAAGCCAAGATGCTCCACCATCCAACTTGATAGAGATATCTTTCACATTACAACCACAGTCCAAAAGAAACAACTGAAGAGATCCATCTTGTTCTTTTATAGTAACAATAAGCCCCACTTCCATATCTTTAACCTTTAAAAGTAACAATTGTCAATCTTTATTTTGTCAATTAAAAAATTGAAGAGGGTTGTTTTATTCCAGATAAGAAACACAAAATATATAAAATTTAAATGACAAAACTTGACACCTTTCCGTTAAAGCAAATACCAAAGGAATTGGTAACAGAAAGTATTATTAATATGTCATTTTCTGTTATTCATATTGTTACCATGTCAAGTGATGAAAGCTAATTTTTCAAAAATTTAGACCTTTTCTATTTAGGTTTTTTTTTTTTTTTTTCCCACTCTGATGCTTGTGGTTCTCCAAACTTATATTCTTCTCTATGGTGACCAGGCAGAATTTCAGATCCACCACAGTGATCAAGCAGAATTGCAGATCCTTATCCCCAAAGAATTGCCAAGGGCTGACATAATTTGATCAGAATGATGCAACAAGATTACAAGAATCATTCTACTAGTAACCTTTTTCATCAAGCTGTGTCCTTGAAACAAATTACAAATGGCAATCGGAGGCTTAGCTATCCACAAGGCTGCATTATTTTCATTAGAAGTTATGAATGGCCTAGCAAAGAAAAGCAGTAAATATGCTAAAAAAGAACTCTTTGTTGTGTCAAAAACACAGTTGTTAAGCTACTCTTCTGCATTTTGCAGATTTAGGAAGATTATTTTGTCAAAAGTCCGTTAAGGATTTGACAAGCTGGATTCTGAACCATCTGATACTATGCATATATCTCTTATGTTACAGTCAAAACTATGAAATTAGAACGCCATTATCAGCAAGTAAATATACTCTGTTTCATTGAATTATGCAAGTAAAACAAATAACCTTTTGCATCCTTTTAGTTCCCACTTTCCTATATAAACTGAATTCTAATAGACAAAGTTCTAGTCAAGCTTGATAAAAAATTGAAACAAGGAAGCACAAGGCTAAAAAAAACTAAAGAATTTATAGCCAGAAGCACTAACTAAATTAAAAAGAAGTAAAGCACAAAACCAAACAAGGAACTTTATGGAATTTTCATACCTGAACTGAGGCCCCTCCACTATCAGATATCACAACGATCCAGTTCTTATAAGAATACTTCCAATTCGTGGTCAAATCAGCAGTAGCACCTGAAGCAACTAAAAGAATACCAGTCTGTCCAGTATCAACCGAAGAATTACCAATACTAACACTATTTATAATGATGTCTGAAAGAACAACATCAACTTTCCCAAGAAGTGGGATTTTCAGAGACTTCTCTATAACTGGCAACTCAAGTGGAATCATAGAAGACACAGCCTTCTTTATTAGAACATCCTTGGCAAAGTCAATACCTTTATCAGATAAAAGCACAGAAATGAATCCATCTTCGTTGGATTGGGTACTTGCAGGAATCAATAGAAATGATAAAACCAGGAAGAAAAGAGGGCGTGCCATGAAATTTAGGAAGATACCCATGTAAGAAAAATGATTAAATCATTGATGAGAACATTAAAATCAGGAGATAGAAGCAGATTATTGAGTGAACGCAACTAGAAGAGGTGAAGCATGAAGAAAAGCTGATTAATCAATAATAAAAAATTTTGGAGTTTTATCCATTACTTTGCTTTATTGTTAGCTTGGATTTTTATTAGTGTTATTATTATTATAAACAAGAACCACGCGTATCAAAGTTCGTTACAGAACATCACCGGTTAAAGAGTTTTTTTTTTTTTGTTAAAAAAAAAAAATTGTTTTTTTAATATTTATTTGACAGTTACAGTTGATTTTTTTAGTATATAGTTACTAAATTTTTTATAAATTAAATTTTATTTTATTAATGATAACTATTTGATGATTTAGTACACCCTCATCTAATAGTCAATAGTGATAAAAGTAAAATGAAAACAAAATTACTTTAGAATTCTCAATTTCTTTAATTTTAAAAAAATATTTAAATTTCCAAAAACACATAGTCTCTCAGAAGATAGTGTTATGGATCGGTTTACATATCATGAAGATGAACATGATGAAAATGGTAAGAATCAAATTCATAAAGTGTTTAATCCGATTAGTATGCCTCAACGATCTATAATAAGTTCTCAATCTAAAAAACTTCAAAAAGCCTTAATTAAACACTCTGAAGCTTAAGTTAGTAATAGGATGAGAAAAAATATAATAAAGTGAATAGGTATAATAGAATAGAGTAAGGAATAAAGAGTTATTGCTTGGATGATGTGGTGATAGAATGATGGGATGATGTTTTGGTGATGTTGTATGATGAAAATGAGGGAGATGAGTGAATATGAAAATAAGAATGAATGACATGATATGTATTTATAGGAGAATGTATTGGTCAAACCTCTTAGGAATATGTTTCCTTAGTCTTCTAGAATTGCCTTGTTTATGAGAGAAGTAAATTTCATTTGTAGTTAATCTTTTTAATTGAAATAGACTTCTTTATTAAACTTTCTTCTTATTCAAGTAATCATCCTCTTTGGGGGAATATAATGATATTGTTATGGAATATCAATATATATATAGACACCAATCTTTTTTTTTTTCAATCTAATTCATGTGTTGAATTCGGCCATTGAAGGTTTCCATGGACATCAACGTTTTGGACCTAAGGGAGATAAAGTCCAATACGAATTAATAAAAGTCCAAATTACTAATGGATTTAATTAAGTATGTAATGGGCCACTTTTGTGTAGACTTGGTCCAATTTACGCATGTTAGAGATTTTGTCAAATTTAGCCTAGTTATCATGTTGTCAAGGGAATCCTTCTTAATTAAAGATTTTTCTTTATAAGAGTCTTTTTCTTTATAGGAGTCTTAGTTGTCATATTTTGAAGGAATCCTATTTAATTATAGATTTTCCTTTATAGTTATTTTTAGGAATAAGTAAAGAAATCCTTTCCTTCAAGGATTAAGTTATTTACTTGTCTATATAAAGGCCAACAATATGTAAGACCAATGACAATTCAGATTTTATATTTTTATTAAAACCTAAGGCTATTTGCTTTATTTTTTGTGTTCTTGAATATAATACATACTTATAGGAACATTCAAGTAGGTTGATCACCTTTCTTGTAGAGTGTTTCGAAATTGGAGTTTAAAAACAAGTTTTATTTATTCTAATTCTTTGATCATTGTCTAAGTAATATGAAGTCTAACCTATTCTTAGAGAGTTGTGCCGAATTGGTTCTTGGGGTTTTCATATTAATGTTTTGTGAGTCCGTATATCCAAATGGTTCTCAAGCTTGACTTTGGAGGTTCCATATCAGACAATTTTCCTCTTTAAAATTGAAAAACTAGTTGTCAATCTGCACGATATGTGGACTGTAAATAATATGTATTTTTTAAAATAATTAATTAAATAATTCGAATAAATTAAAAACTACAAATTAATCGAATATTAAAAAATTAATATAAAAGTGAGAATTTTAAAATTTATAATAATAATTTTATGTGATCATTTTTTATTGAGAGTATATATATATACATTAATAATATGGTGTATTCTATGATTACTTTATTTTTTACAAAGTAAATTTTATGTTATTTATAATCACCATTAAATGATGGAAAACACCTTCATCTTATAGTTATAAACACAAAGAAAAAATAAAGTGTTCAAAAAATAAAGTAACTGTAGAATAATAATAACAATAATATAAAAGAAAAATGAAAAAATTTGAGGAATTACATATTTTTTAACTTTTTACTTTAAATAGAAAAAGAAAAAATTTTTTTAGTTGAATAAAAGAAAAATGTTTAATAGTATATAACTAAAATAAAAATTTTATAAATTAAAAAAATAAAAAATTCAATGATTTTATATATAAAACTTGAAATAAATACTGAAATATGCAATCAAACACTTGTTAAATTTTGGTTTTCATAATTTAGATCTCATTTAATGTATTTAAATTTGAATTTTGTACAATATGATATTATTAAAAAATAATTATCATACCACTACTTTTATTAGAGAAGTTTTATTATTCATAATATATAGTCAGAAATTAATTAAATTATTCCTATAATTTTTCAAGAACAGTCAATATGTTACGGCTTAGAAGGCGCGTGATTCATGTTTTGTTAGGATCGAAGAATCTATCAGCAAGATTCACATTCCCTGGAGTTTGGCAGGCCATGTTTGAATGCAAGGAGTTTACCAGGCACTGCTAAACATTTTTTACGTTTGTTGTTTCATTGGAAAAAGATCCAAATGTTAGCACCGTATTGCCTGCAACAACAGCATACACTTATAGTTGAAGTGCGCAGCCTTTATCTCAACAGTAACATGCTTCAAAGCACTATACCTTTTAAAAGAAAGGGCCAATAATTATTTTCAATTAATCTTAACAAACACTTTCATAATTTTTTTAGAACCTTATTTTGCGCTGAATTGTCCAGTCGAATAAAATAAAATAACATCAATGAGAAAATAATGTGTTTTATTATCCGAAAGGACAAACACCAGAAATTTGAGGGCTTCTTACACTTCTGTGCCCTTTCATTGTTTTGTTCCTAACCTAATTTCTTCAATGGAAATGGCTGCAACTTCAACTCCTATAACAAGACAGACACCTTTCTCTCCACCCAACTTCAGGAACCTCCTATGTTTCCATGATTCATTCACACATTGCATGATATACAAGAATACTATTACAGACATATAACAATGGTGATGAAGTGGGAAAATTGGGAAAAAAAAAAAAAAAAAAACACGCTCAACAAACTGAATGGATCAAAAACCATATAATAAGGTCTTCCCGGTCATTTCAAGACCTCATCAATTGGCCACTCCAATAGTTCTGGTGTTACTCTAGATGTTCTACACGATGCAACTGTAGTTCTTTGTCATCAATTCACATGCATCTGATGATAAAAGGCTTCGCCAATCGTATCATAAAAAGTAATCCGGTGCTGGTTTTTTGGCAGGAGTACCTCTTGATTCCTGCATGTCATTTTAACTTTTTGAGTGCACCACAAATGTTTATAATGTAAAGGCAACTCATTGTGGAGGACAAGCAACATCAAATAATTTCTTTAAGATTGCAGTGAGGAAACAGCTATATAACAAACCCTTGTGCATTTCAACACTCCCTCACAGCAGTCTGTCAGTGAATTACTTGGTTTCACAAGTTGTACACAATATGAAGCTCACATAAATGGGCAGAATCCATTTGGTTGAAAACATAGTAATAGATCCTTACGGAAGCAATTGCCAGAGGAATCTATGTACCAACCTGTGGAGCTGCATCAAAAACACGAAATCTCTTGTCCAGGTTCTCATCCAACTCCAGAATTGCAGCCACATTACCACATCTGCATAACTCCAAGTGAAATCAATTAGTCAAAAACAAATGCAAGGGGATAGTTCTAGATGGTCCATTACCTGTAACAGTAGTTTGGAGCCGACCAGACGGTGACTATTTGATTATTGAACATCCATTTGTATCCTTCCATTACCAACTGATGTGCACGACATATATAGTCAATATTGTTTGAGTGGTTGAAAGAAGTGACCACACTGCCACCAAATAAATAACCAGCACCGCGTGGACTCAAACCCCAACCATCGACAATATCTTCAGGATCTGACCATAAAAGATCACACATGGCACCATCATGAGGTACCTCTTGCTTTCTATCAATTGTTCGGATCTGGCAAAAAGAACTTTTTTAGTTTTTTCCTAGTTAAACATTCATACATGCCAATAGTCAGGATGAAAGCTCTGACCTGATCCAATGTTGATATGGCAGGAGAGAGACCACCATGAACACTGAAAATCCGGTTCTCAATGAGAGCTGACAAACTGTAATGAACCAACATTTTAACAGGATGGGAAAATGAGAACAATGAAGAAATAAAATCTACGTTTTGAGTGGATATTAGATAGGATAGTTGGAATTTGCAACATCACAACAAAAGGCAACATCCAAACTACACAGTTTTGACACCTAGTAACTTAGTAGCAGTATTCTCTAGTCACATAAAGTAACACATGCAGTACCCATTTATTTAAGACACTAAACAAAGAAAAGTAGTACGTCTATCCAGACATACCTCAAGAGCAAACAAAAAACCAGGATACCAGCCGGTTGGATGATACAAATGGTATGTCTAAAGCATGTGATTTAGTGCAAAGGAATATAATGTAAAATAAAATCTTCATAGAAATTACAGGTGACTAACTTATAAACCTGTAAAACTATAGTCTTCTCATACAGCAGAAAATATAAGTGGAATTGATTTTGCCAATGCTGCACAAAAAATGCATTTGTTCCCACTTATGACCTTCTTAAGTACAACCACCAAACTTAAGTTCATGGTCACCATGCCCAACCAAAGAAATT
This sequence comes from Mallotus nudiflorus, assembly GCA_947683625.1. NCBI lineage: Eukaryota > Viridiplantae > Streptophyta > Magnoliopsida > Malpighiales > Euphorbiaceae > Mallotus > Mallotus nudiflorus. The sequence continues at coordinate 682,763 of CANTUR010000071.1, read as the reverse complement.
TTTCACATAAACCACAAGTTTTGGACTTACTAAATCAATTACAATTAATTATTTGTGGACATATAGCCACCCATCCCCCACAAAATTATCTGTGAGCCCACAGTAAATGCATAAATTCGACCTTGATAACATACAGGAGCTCTGTGTTCTACATGATTGGAGCCACCATACCTTAAGTAATCAAAAATATCAGTGCAGTATCTCCAGACATTCACAGAACCATATTTACGAAGGCACTCATCATAAAATCCATACACCTGTGAAGAAAATATTACTGATTAATATCTTCAATGAAAAGAAAGTTAACAAGACAACTAGCTAATTCGAATAACCTGCGTTATCTGACGGCTCTCATGGTTCCCTCTGATGAGAGTTATTCTATCTGGATACCTCACCTGTTCAGAGGAAGAAACAACAACATGATAAAATGAATGAAGAAAACATAATAACTAGATGAAGAGGGTTGTATGTTTAACACATATAGTTATCAGATTCCTTAGACACCCCACTCCCCACAACATTCCACAATCCAGAATGCAATTCCAGTTCGTAGTTCATTGGAGTAGTTGATCACAATGGTTTGCAAACTGAATCACTAAAATTGGGATCCCCTTTTTTTATTATTATTTTCTTAATAATTTTCTGATTTTTTATATGAAGAAGGAAAGAAATCTACTGAAGCTTACAATGAGGAAAACGCAAAAGGAAAAAAAAGATGCAAGAGAAAGAACAAGATAGCAGTACTGTTATTGGAATAGAAAAAAAGGCAAACAAAAATGGCAAAAAGAGAGAAAGTTTAGATGGAAGAAGAGTTTCTTCAAAAGTAGTCAGAAAAAGGAAAAACAAAAAGACATCAGGAGACAATTAAGGTAGAATAAGGAGTTTTCTCAAGAGTTGTGTATTCTGTTATGAATTTTTACAATAGTGTTGTAAAGAAACTAATAAAAAAAATAAAATTAGATTATTTATTAGTTATGTTTCTAAGTTTTAGTAAAATTATTTGGGATATTACATGTATAGAATCCTAAAAATATAACAATTAAGGAATAAAATAGTCTACAACCCAAAAAAAATGCAATTGACACAGCCCATACCTACTAAACCTACCTCCCATATACCCTATTTTAGCTAAGCATCATACCATGTTACTGTACCGCGATCCGAGATGAACCGCGTTCCGAGTAACTTTGGTTTAACATATGTAATCTGCTGACACTCGAGATCTAACATTTAAGAGTCAAGTTAATTAAGGCATAGTTATTCAACTCATATCAATAATCCTGACACCATAATAAATAATTTGACGTCAAAATGAATTCATCAGTACAAGCAGTAAAGTCAAGTTATGCAAGACAGTTACAGAACTCATATAAATGAACCCAACAAAGTAACAAATTGGGGACCAAATAACTATAAATAGTAGAATAAAATTATGTCAAAACTCAAGGAGACTTATTATAGATGTAGTTTATTGGTTTTCGTTGTCTTCATCCATCTTCAAGTTGTAGAAGTTCAGCTGCTATCATTATGAAGTCTCTTGCTATTAAGGATAACATGTGCTTCAAAAGCTTTATGTTTCTACAGCTTTTATGTCAAAACTTACATGCAAGGCCTTGTATGGTCTGCATTAGACAGTATTTCCTGAATTAGAAGTGTTCTTTATCAAGTGCATTGGAATTGAATGCTCCCTCTATTCCTTCTCTTCTTCCCATTACATCATATATCATTTCCTTAAACTGATTGCTTCCTATTCAAGGTAGCGCCCTAACAACCATTCATTAAGTGCAATTCTATGTGAACTTCCTATTCTATTGGTTATTCAGTTTTCCACAAAGCTTTGAAACCTTCTGAAAACTCTAGAATGTAGATAGGAATTTAACATGGCCAGTGATTCAGTTTCCACGCATTCTTATACTGCACCTACCAATAATTTATATGATGCTTTGCAATGACTTCCAAAAGTCTTGCATGCCAGGAGAAAAAAACATTTTGACACAGCCACTGATTTTGTGCAACATGATTTCCATAAATAACTTATGTTACAAAAAAGGATCTGATTCAACAAAAAATTGCAAAGAACTCTCAAGGGAGTTACATCATAGATGTGATCCTTCAAACAAATTTATCTAACTTCAAACGAATCTTGTCAGAAACAAATAATGGAGAGAGTTATTTAAACGCCATAAGAGCACATTAAATTGGAAACCGCAAAACAGCAGCCGCTACATAACAAATATTCTGCTTATACATTATTCAACTAGTACAAGTTCCCACCTAATTGGAAAATAAATAAAGAACAACACTTTCAAAAAAAAAAAAAAAAAGAGTATTAACTGTCTACATATAAGAATTGAATACTACCTTAAGGGCTAGCAGTAGCAGAAATGTCTCAACGGAATAAAATCCTCTATCAACAAAATCTCCAAGAAACAAATAATTGGTCTTTGGGCAATCCCCTCCTACCTTGAAAAGCTCTTTCATATCATAAAACTGCCCATGGATATCTCCACAAATCTACTCACAAGAACAGCAATCAAATGTCAATATACAGTACAGCTCCCAAATATTCTGACAACACTAGTATATGCTCAGGAAATTGAATCTACATTAACGAATAAAACCCTAATTCTACTTTCATTCAAAAAAAAAAAAAAAACTTTACCACTACAATACAGACTAAAAAAATTGAGCTATTAGCTGAAAATTGGAAGACACAGCAACCTCTAATCTAAATAACAACCAACTAAAATTACCAACAACGCCCAAAAAATTCGAAAAAAAAAAATTGGAACGAAGTAAAGATTGGAAACTCTGTGAAAACAGTCAAATGGAAAAGTGAACACTAAACTGTGACGGGAGCATCGACGCGTTGAACGTTGGATTCTTCGACGAGAATTTCCATAGCTTTAAGACAAAGAGCTTTCACTTCAGATTCTTTTAGTGGCTCGCATTTCTTTAGCTGCTCTATCTGTCTATCTAAATCTGACATTTCCTCTCTCGCAATTTCAATTTCTTTTATCTCAAAAATCAAAAAACCCTAAACGAAGAAAATTGGGTATTTCGTTTGAACCTCTCAGTCTCTGTCTCTCGCTCCCTCTCTCAGCATACTAAACTGTCTCTCGCTGCACTGGTTCTTATGTGTCAGTAATCGCTCACTATACTAAACTGCCTCGAGGTTTTTTTTTTGCTATGATGCCGTTCAGTTGCTGGTTCTTCCCACTTTTGTGCCTGATGTTTTTCAGTAAATTTACTTTTTGGCCCACATTTTGTTTATTGGTTTCTTTAATTTATTTGAAATTTTTATATTAAAAATTATTTCACTTTTCTTTTATCAAAAATAAAATTTAATCGAAAATCTAGAAATTTGCATGTTTTAGATTTTTTTTTTTTATGTTTTTAGCCATATAATTTTTTTTTTACATAAGCGTAGGTGGCATGGTTTAGCGCGTACTTAAATATTTAGTGATCACGACATTGTATTAGTTCACTAGGAAATACAAAATAAATTTAGAGTCTAAATTGGAGAAATTGTCGCTACCCAAATAAAAGTCGGGACATATTATACAGCAATTAGATTACATAGAGTTTCTCAGAAACTGTCCTTAAAGAATGGGTTAAAAACTAGGTATGGGCTCTCAAAATACTCACTCAACCTTGTAGTTAGCCCCCGTGTGTATTTTTCATTTTATCACCTTTAATTATTTAATTATTTTTTTTATTAACATGCAAATTATAATTTCCTCCAATTTTACAATTTAGTCCAGATTTGCACATTAATCTGATTTCATACTTATTAAGAGTGGTTCACTATACTTATTTCAAATAAACAAAATACTCATAAAAATAAGCTAAAGGGATAGCGCCTCTTTGAGGAGGCATTACCTAACTAGCAGACGAAACAACAACTTTCAAACCTCTTAAATATCTAGTAAAGTAAAATCATATACAAATGACTAAAGACTTGTAACTATACTTAATGATTTCAATGATCATATCATAAACATAGCATGGAACAAATGATGAAACCAAGAAACAAGCAAGTAAGTAAACAAGGAACTTATGCAAATCTACAGCTCAATGTTCAAGAAAAAGATTAAGAGTATTTATGCTTTATAAGCTTTCTTATTAAAATGGTTAGCCCTTAGAAACAACTTTTGATCTCTATCTTCACTTGAATGTAAGACTTTTTCTTTCTTCCTTCCAAAAATGGACTTTTAAGCTAAATTTTTCTCCTTTCTTTCTCAAGAACATCCCCCCCCCCCCTTTTTTTAGAGCTCTCCCCTCTCTTTTCTGGTTATTTTTTTAAATTGCTAAACCTCCTTTACTCTCACTCTCATACCCCTTTTTTAGCCTCTCATACTTTTAACAAGACACCCATTATTACCTCTTATCATTACCCTTTTCAGTTACCTTTTTTGCTCTTAAAAATCTCATTTTCATGCAATATATTCAGGTCTATAAGGTGTGGGGTCCATCTCACTTATCCACCATTGCCACTTTTGCCTTAATGATGGTGTAAGTAGCTGGTAAAGAGACATCACCTCATAGAAGTAGGCACTCTTTGATCAGGCGTTGCCTCTTCGACCTTGACCTATGGTTGGGCCTTTAGGCCAAAGTGGGTTTTGGACAATTTGGACTAAGTTTTGGTTATAGGCTTGAGCTTAGTCTTTTAGGCCCATTTTAAAAAAGGTTTTAGGTTTTTCTTGCATTCCAGCTTTGCGCGTTCTCATTATTGAGCTTCGTTACAGGCTTATCAAACCGAGCATCCACAGTTTACCCTCTATTATGGGCTGATCAAACTAAGCATTTATAGTTTGCCCCTTATTTTTTTTTTTATAATTTACCCTTTTCATTTTTAAAAAAAATCAAATTCATGTAATCAAATTTTTAAAAAAATCACCAAGCACAACAAAAGCAAGTAAATAATAAAAGGATATATTTGATCTCCGAGATTCACCCAGAAAATGAATTCTTTGAAATTCATGCTGTTATCTTCAAGTATACAAACTTGAGATGTTGAATTTTGCATTATGATACTTTGGTTAGAAAAACTCTATAACTAATAACATTCCGATACTTCAATAAAAAAACTTTGAAACTAATAGCATTTTAATACTTTGATTAGAAAACTCTAAAACCAATAACATTCTAATACTTTGATAAAAAAAATTCTAGAACCAATAGTGTTTTGATGCTTCAATCAAAAAACTTTAAAACTAATAGCGTTATGATGCTTTGATTAGAAAACTCTAAAATCAATAACATTCTGCTACTTCAATCAGAAAACTCTAAAACTAATAGTGTTCTGATGCTTCAATCAGAAAACTCTAACACCAACAACATTCTGATACTTCAATAAAAAAAACTTTAAAACCAATATCATTTTGATACTTTGATTAAAAAAAACTCTAAAACCAATAGCATTTTGTAGGTACTTCAATTAGAAAACTTTAAAACCAAATAGAACATTCACGTTATCAACCTAGGTGTTCAAAATTGAGAGGTTGAATTCCTTCAAAATCTGTGTCGTTAACCTCGGTGTTCAAAATCGAAAGGTTAAATTTTTCTCCAATAATTAGGAAACTCACGCCGTTAACCTTGAGTATAAAAACCTGAGAGGTAGTCCTTCAAAAATAAATGGGAAACTCACACCGTTAACCTTGGGTATACATAACAAAAAGGCAATCCCTTAAGAACAAATAGGAAACTCACGCTGTCATCTTCAGGTATACAAACCTGAGAGGTTAAATTTCAAGAATAAATAGGAAACTCACATCGTTATCCTCGAGTATACAAACCCGAGAGGCTAAATTTTAAGAATAAACAGGAAACTCATGTTATCATCCTTGAGTATACAAACCTGAGAGGCAGTTCCTAAGAACAATCTTGTTATACGAGATGGGAGCCTTATAGTCACTTTGGATTTCAGGCGAGGTCAACTAAAAATGCTATATAGCCTTTGGGGCGTTAAATTAAGACAATTAAAATAAGTCATGTAGCCTCATTGGCATCATGCAAAATCAACAAAATAAACCATGTAGCCTCACAGGCGTCAAGTGAAACAACAATAAACAAAATGTGCATTAAATAAGATTAAACTAAAAATGTCATATAGCCTTTGGGATGTCAAGCAAGGTCAAACCAAACAAGCAACATAGCCTCATAAGCATCATATAAAGTCAAACAGAATGTGTCATATAGCCTCTAGGGAGTTAGGCCAAGACAATAAAAAAAAGTTGTGTAGCCTCATTGGCATTAGGTGAAATCAATAAAACAAGCCACGTAGCCTTGTAAGCATCAAGCGAAATCAAAAGGACAAACCATGTAGCCTCGCAAGTGTTAAGCAAAATCAATAAGACAAGCCATGTAGCCTCATAAGCATCAAGAAAAATCAACAAAGCAAGATTGCATCCTATACATTAGAACTATCCCACTTTAAAAATACATTTGAAAGATTCAATGTTGATGTATGCATAACCGTGATCTTTGAAAATTCTCAAAAGTAATTTGATAACATAAGCTCGTGTGGTGTGTGTAACATTTGTAGAAGACATGCATTATTCTAATGCACCTAAGCATGAAATCTAAAGATGTCTTTTGCAAAAACAATTTTGTGTATGCATGAATTGATCAAGAAAACAAGCAATAGCCAAACACTTTTTCTATTTAAAGTTAATTTTTAGGAATTGGCCCTTGTTATATCAAAAAATCTGAAGTCAAAACTTGAGTCTATTAAAGACTATCATTGAGACTAATTTATCCAAATGGAGTAGAAATTATGACCCTTATGATCAAATTAGGATTATAATAACAACACATGCCCCTAGCTCAGTTGCTTCCTAGGAATGTCTTACTGTCGTAAGATGGTGGTGCTTGACCCTCAGTACAGAAGGAATGCTCTGTTTACCCCTTAGTTGATAGACCTTCTCACTTTTACACCACAAAGTAAAATCTTATGATCTTTTGAACTGCTCTTCTTAGAATGAAAATGCAACTAATTTTATTTTATATTCCCTTTTTTACCTAAGTCGCTCCCTTTCTAGGAGTTTTTGAACCTAGATGGGCCTTTCAATTTTTTCTTTTTTTATTTTCCCTTTTTTGTCTAGGTCGCTCCCTTTTTGGGAGTTTTTGAACCTAGTTAGGTGGTTGCAATTTTCAAATTGGGATGATGATTAACCACTGTTATATTATGCTTGATGTCCATGTTGTCACTTTAGCTGCTGAATGCTATTACCATCGATCATCAAATGTTGATGTCACTTACACTATCGATTGTCGTAAAACTTATAAGTTCATATTTAACACTTCACATGCTTACATTATGTTGGTTATGTCTATCTTCATAGGATTACTCATTCATTATAATTAGGCGTGCTACCTTATGCTTATTATTGATCAGCCCTTTGCAGGTTTTTTGACTAACTATTTTTCATTTCACAATTGGTGAGAATTTTATTTAAGAATAAGGACTTTCAAAGAATTGCTCAGAATCAAAATTTCAAATGTTGGTGGTATAACAAAGATTTTCCTTTTTCTTTCCCCACATTTTCTTTCTTTTTTATTTTTCTATTTCTTTTTCTTTCTTTTCTTTTTTCCTTTTTTCTTTTCTTTTTTTCTTAATGAATTTGAAAATTTTGTTTCAGGAAAAACTAAGGTTGAATGTACTCCAAGGAAAAGTTTGAAAGTTAATTTTGACATTTTAGTCCTCTCATTTTATATATTTTTTTTCAAATCTCTCTCTTATTCAAGCATAAGATTGTAATCACAATTATAACATATTCATACTCATGTAAATTAGACAATCAAACATTCATTAGCACTAAAGACAAAATGGTGTAGCAAAATATGATTTTGAGATATTATAGCCTTAACTAATAAATAATTACTTATGAATGTCCAAATTCAAGTCAGCTTCGAGTCCCACTCCAAAACGGTACATGTTATAATGCAAAATAGCATAGTTCTTTAGGGTAGTTATGATTTATTTTTCTTTAGTTTTTATTTGAGTTTGTTTGATTATACATTGTTATTTTTATTTCTTTTATTTATGTTTTCCTTATTTTAATTTTGTGTTTTGTAGGTTTTCTTATACTTAATCTATGCATGGAAATGCATTTAGACACTTTATAATGAAGAATGATGCAAGGAAAGTAAAAAGAAGCAAGTGCCAACTTGTAATAACCCTGGTTATTAAATTATTTTAATATAAAATGAGATTTGCAATGTTAATAAATTTTAAAAGTCAACTTTAATTATTTTATTATTTTGTGGTTAATATTCATTATTTTATGTTTAATTATACTTTTCTATGTAAATATTTTATTTTGAAATTTATTATTTTGGACATTTAATTTGCATTATTAATAATTATTATTTTGAATAGTATTATTTTAATAATATTTAGTTATGTGCATTATTACTTTAATATTATATTTTTAAATAAATTACATTAATTGTTTTATTAGTATTATTATTATATATTGTTATTTTATATATATATGTTAATGCATGTGTGTTTATATATATATGTGTATATATATATGAATGTATATTGAGTAGTTGAGATTGATTTATGGTAAAGTATTATTATTATATTATAATGTTTTATTAATATGATATATATATATATACACACACACACACACATGCATGCATACAAAATAAACATACATGCATGCATTAAACACTAACACACTCACACAGCATATATATATACATATATACATTTATAGAAGAAACGCAAAATACTATTCATGTCCCATTTTTTTTCTTTCTTTCTTTTTACGGAAACTTCCTCTTCTTCCCTTCGTGCAACCCGATCTTCAACCCTCACTGTGCCTCCCCAACATCCGGCTGGCCATCCACCACTCCCTGTCGCCTTCCGTCGTCTTCCTCTTCCTTCCCTGGCGTCAGTAACGTCCGTTTTTAGAAAGAAGCCGAAACTCCATTAAATCCGGCCAATCTTCTTTCCGAACACCATTTCCTTCGATTCTAGTGTCTTTATCTTCCTCTTGCTCCAGTGAGTCCTAATCCAAGCTTAGTTTAAACTTAAACCTCCATTTTCTTGAGTTATGTTTGATTTTTATTTATGGAGCATTAGGGTTTCGAATTTTTTTAAGCTTGACCTTGATGAATCTTGCAATCTTCCTTCACAAAAGTTATTCCTGGAAGCTTAATCTACTTCCATGAATTTTTGTGTGATTTTTGGAATTTATTTTGATTTTTATGAATTTTTGAATATTTTAATATTATTTTATTAATTTTCATAAATTAATTATATAAATTGTGAAATTGTGATTTTTGATGTTATTAGTGGTTATTATTAATTTTAGAGTTGAGTTTATAATTTTTGTGAATTTTTTGTAATTTTTATAATTATTTTTAGTTTATGTCAATTTTGAAAATATAGGTTAAATATATATTTTGTTAGAAGTAGTTGGTTAAATATATATTTTTGTTGATATTGTGGAGATATATGTTGAGAAAATAATTTTTTTGTATTTATATAATTTTTATTGAATTTTTTAGTATTATTAGTATTTTATGTGTATTTTTAAATATTAGGGTTAATTTGGTAATTTGCTGGTAATTTTAGTTGAATATTATGTTTAATTGATTTTTATAATATTTGAGATATAAAAATAATTTTTACAAATTATTTACTATTTTTAACTAAATAAACTAATTTTCAAAAATTGTTTTCAAATAATATATTATATATTATTTTGATAATAAAATGAGTTTTTATAAATTTTTGTTATATTATTGGGCTAATTAAGTTAATTGGATTTATAAAATGAATTTTTATTAATATTTGTGTAATTATTGGAAAAAATAGATTTTTAATAATATTATAATATTATTTGGGAAAATAATTATTTTGGTGTTTAATGTTAAATATACTGTATTTTGATATTTTGAGGGTATTTATGGTAATTATTGATTTTTAATATATTTTATTGTATTATTTGAATTTTGGTGAATTGTGGACCTCGGTTGGGGAATTTTTGTAGTTCGGGATCCCAACCGAGGGTTGTGTGAATTTTTATACTCGAAGTGTATTTTTCTTGCAGGATCGACTCTACTTTTTAGTAGAGATATATCCATTTTACAGAGGAGGTTCTGTCGAATTTTCAGTAGAATTCTCGTAAAACGTGATACCGGGTCAAATCTCAATTCCGTGTCAGTCTGTATTTTTGTAATCCTAGATCGAGTCTCTAGAAGTTTAAGTTAGAGTTTATTCTGATGGTTGTTATTTTATTTTTCTAGTTGCATTGAGACCGATACCTAACGGATCGGGCCCGCCGAGTCTATCTCGAGGAGCGCATACCAGTGATTTATTATACTGTATATATATGCATTGCATATAGGATGCATCACTTAGAGTTTTTCATTTTCATTATATGTTTTTAAAAGTGATTTAAATTATAATATTTTTGATATATCTAGGGTTTATATTTTTATATATATGCATGTTAAATAATTAGGTTTATGTTTAATACATTTTAGTAAATATACATGTTTTAAATGTATATTTAGTCATAATTATTTTATTGAATGATTAGTATACTTTAGGTATATTTTCAGTGTATTTTTTGTTTATTCCTAAAAAATTGCATGCCATATTATTGACTTACACTTAAATTGTTTTTAAGTTTATTTTTGGTATATTTTTTATATATTTCCAAATAAATGCATGTTTTATTATTGATTTAAACCTAACATATTAGTGGTATACTTAGGGTTTATTTGTGATATATGCATGCTAGAAAATTAGGTTATTTTTTGTATATTTGTGAACATATGTCAAACCTAAATGCATGTTTTAGTACATATACATATTTAAATGAATATTTATGCATAATTGTTTTATTAAATGATTTGTGTACTTAGGGTATATCTTTAGTATATTTAGGTACATTTTTAAGCAAATACATGTTATATTATTAAAATGGACTTAAATTGTTTTCAATTATATTAATGGTTTATCTTTAGTATATTTCATATTTTATTTGACATATATATATACCTGAAATATACTAAGTATATTTTAGGTATATTTCTGGTATATGTATGGTTTATTTTACTATTATGAATGTCATTCTACATTAATTATTTTTTGAATGAATGATTTATTTTAAATGAAGGATATTAATAGAACGTGCTTTCTAGTGGGCAGCACTAGGACCGTATACGTATCGGTGCGATAGATTTAGGTTTGAGTGAGGAATTAATTGTGGAGATTACAATGTGATTGATAATGATTTGATCGATATGATTGAGATATGATGTGATTAATAGTGTGATTGTTGGAGCTCGATTGACTAAGTGTCTCGGGGCCAGTCTACTATCCAGAATGGAATAAGTGACCTATTTGGATTTAAGTGAGCCTATATGACTAGAGTGATGATATGATTGATTGAGGTTGCGATTAATAGGGTTCTATTTGATCCTTTATGTATTAAGATAAATATTTTCTGCATATATTATATTTATTAAAGCAAAGTTTGACATTTGTATGAAATGTGTGTATATACATACATATATAAGAATGCCTGATTGTTATGGTTTAGATTGCATGTATATATAGTATAATAATTCACTTAGTGAGATCTGACCCCCCTCAATTTTTTTTCAGGAGATCCTATATCATCAGACCTTAGTAATAGAGTTCCTCGCCCGTGTTCTTCCGTCTCGGCTATTTTATGTAAATGTATATTTTGAACTTTGATTTGTATTCTAGAAATTGCAGTAGTAGTGTTATTGTATCAGAAGAGTATTATTTTATTTTGATATTTAATATTCAGAGAGTTGTATCTGAACATTGTATGAATATATTTATTTATGAAAGGATTTGGAGTATTTATTTTATATATTGATTAAAAAAAAGAAAGAGAAGAAAAATTTTAATTCTGTCGTACTTTTTATTTATTTATTGCATTATTTTATTTTCTAAGGCTTGCTACGAGTTCTAGATTCAAAAGAATTCCCGTTCCCTAGCGCCGATCATGACTCCTAGTTTGGGTCGTGACACAACTCGTGACCATGGGGATGACTCGGGATAACAGATAGCCGTACCGACATAACACAATGGTGTCGACTCATGACAGAGAGCAAGTGTGTCGAGTCAAGCCTAACTCGACACAATGGTGTCGACTCATCCTTCACACTCTTTTAATGCACCTTTTCCCATTTACATCCATTTGAAAAAAGCATAAAGTGGGATGATGAGAAGCCTATAAATATATAAATTTGGCTCTGTTTTAGGCATGAAAAACACTTAGTTTAAGCACTAGAAATAATTAGTATCTTTATTAGATTTATTATTGAAAAAGAAGTTAAAATGCTTAGTATTCAAAGTCATATCTAAGGATTGAAGGAAGATATCAAAAGGACCTACTATAAATCAAGTAACTTCTTAGAGAGCATTGAAGAGTTTATCAACACAATCATTCTCTCTTTTCTCTATTTTTGTTACTTGATGTTTAAAATACTTCTTTGTTGTTATTTGACTATGAATACTATATATTTTGGCTAAGTTTTTGCTTGTTAGGATTACAATGATGAATTAATCTAAGAACTACATTTTTATCTTTTATAATTCATGATTGATTTAATTTTAATCAAGTTTTGGAATGTGTTATGTATGCTTGATTACCATATATAACTTGTTAATCAAATGTTCATAATGAGAGTTGGGACATTTTGGTGGAAATGTAATTGAATTTATTTAAAGGTTAGGAAAGTACTTGTGTTATGACCCAAAATGGCAAGTCATGAGCGGTGTTAGGGAACGAAAATTCTTTCGAATCTAGAACCTGTAGCAAGCTTTAAAAATAAAAACACATGCAATATTAATATAAAAATATGCCAGAATTAAAAATTTATTTAATATAAAAGAAAATCTTATTATCATATCATAATAAAAATATTTCATACAAGAGTCAGTTACAAAATTTCAAATCATAATAACACAACTACTGCAGTTTCCATAATACAAACAATAGTTCAAATATAAAATTTACATAATCTAGCTGAGGCTGAAGAAGACCGATGTATAGTACTATTGGGGAGGTCTGAATAAGAAGAAGATCCTATAAAAAAAATATTGAGGGGAGTCAAGCCTCACTGAGTGAATTATTATAATATATATACATACAACCTAAACTCATATATAGTTAAGTATCAGTATAATAATATACATATACAGGCATTCCACATAGATGTTAAAATTCGCTTTTATATAATAACAAATGTAGAAAAAGGTTATTTGAGTGAATGATCAAATAAACCTAAAAATATCTGTAACCTTAATCAATAAATCTTACTAGCCAATAAGCTTACTTAATTCTAAAATAATTCTCTTTTCCATTTTAAGACAATAGACTAACCCCAAGACACTAAGTCAATTAAGCTCCTGCAATCTTACTGTCAGTGTGATTGGCCCCAAGAAACTAGATCAATCGAGCTCCCACAATCACACTACTCTCTCACCAAAATTCTTAATAATTGAATAATCAAGTTCACATCAAATGATTTCATAACCTCAACCCTAAAATCTAACGTACTGGTACGTACACAATCCTAGTGCAATCCACTAGGTAGCATGTTCTACTGATATTCTTCAAATAAATCGTATAAATATTGGAAATAATAAAATGCATAGTGTAAACATAATGACATCCATTTTAAAAGAATATATCATTTATATACTAAATATATACCAAGCATATATTAGAAATATACCAATTGTATACTAGAAATATACTGAATATATACTAAAAATATTCTAAATATATATGTCACATATATACCAAAATATACCATAAGTATACCAAAAATATATTAAGAGTATACCAAACATATTTGTCATATATATACCAAAATATACTAAAAGTATACCAAATATATACATAATCATTTAGTAAATAATTTATGATCAAATACATTATCAAAACATGGATGCTCATAATAATGTATTCTACAGACAATGCATATATAAAATAATAACTCACAGTTGTGCACTCCTCTAAATAGACTCGACTGTCCTGGTCCAATAAACATTGGTCTCGGTGCAACTATAGAAAAATATAATAATAACAATATCAGAATAAATTCTTAACTTTACACTTTTAGGAATTCTAAAGAGTGACTTATTCTAAAACACGACTCGACTAAGAATAAAAAAACTCAGGATTGACTTGACGTTACGTTTTACAAGAATTCTACCGAAATTCAGCAAAGTCTCCTCAGTAAAACAAACGTCTATCTACTAAAAGTAGAGCCAATCTTGCAAGCAAATACACTTCAAATAATCACAAAAGTATAACACCTTGGGTTGGGTCCCGAATTATACAATTTCCCAACCGATAAACACAATACGCAACAATCAATAATTAATAATAATAAAAATCATTAAAATCCATAAACATTAATAATAAACCATAATATAATTTATTTAAATAATAAAAACATTAAAGCTAGTTATTTTTCCAAATTAGTTAATAAAATCTCAATAATTTATATAGTATTAATAAAAATCCATTTTTTGATTATTCAAAATTAAATAGTAAAATTCATAATTAATTATTTAAATAGTTCAAATATGTAATAAAAGTAGTTAGAAATTCATTTAATCACAAAAATAGTAAACAAATTTATTATTTGAATATAATTCTAGAAATTATTATTAATTAGTTAAAAATAGTAAATAATTTGTAAAAATTATTGTAATACTAATTATTATTTCAAAATTATTCAAAACATTCTAATTAATAATAATTTCAATTAAAACACCAAATTTACTACTTTATATTAAATTTTTTTTAAAATTAATTTTTTACATAAACTTTCAAAAATTCATAATAAATAATCGGAACACAATTTCGATAAACTTCCTTACAAATTATACTCCAAATATTATAAATAATTTATTAAAAATACAAAGATTTTCTGGCGAGGGTCACCAGAATAGTGACTCGTCGGAAAACTCAAAACCCAAAAAATCAAAATAATTCTAAAAAATCCAACAAAAATATATTTGAATAGATTAAGCTACACACAACAACTTTTATAAAGGTATTGAACTTAAATCACAAGAAATTAAGATCAAAAAAATGAAAAAAATGAAGTTGACCTAAACTAAAATTGATGATAACTCACAATATAGACAATCTAAGCTTGAACCGAGGTAATAACTAGATTGCCCGGACCTAGAGGTTTCAAATGAGCCCGAGATCATGATCTCTCGCCACCGAAATTGCCATTGGTGATGAGTTGAAGCTACTGATGCTGTGCTCTGTGTCGTGCTAGAAACCAGGGAAAGAAGAGACTCTGACATCAGTGGAAGGAAGAAAGAAAATAGAAGAGGTGATGGTGAGCTATGGTGGTGGTGCATGATGGGGTTGGGTGGCGCACGGTTCAGCTCAAAACGCAGAGGAAGAAGAAGAAGAAAATTGGAAAGAAAAGAAAAAGAAAGAAAGGGAAGAAAGAGAAAAATCCCAAAAATTTTTATGTTTTTTTTTTATAAAAATAAGAAAAGAAAAAAATTATTCACACCCACATATATAAAATACTAATACTAATAATAATAATGACAATAATAATAATAATAATAATAATAATAATAATAATAATAATAATAATAATAATAATAATAATAATAATAATAATAATAAATTCCTCTACGAAATAAAATATTTAAAATAAAATAAATAAATAATATTAACAACAATTACGATAATAATATTAATAAATGAATAAATAATCATATACACACTAAAATTAAATTATACATAAATAATCATAATATATAAAAATTTAAAATATTATTAGCACTGCATATCTCAAAATGATTTTTAATAATTTAAAATATTAGGTCATCATAACTTTGAGATAAGAAATCCACTTTAAAGTGTTTAAGAATTAGCATAGTATTTAATGGTTTTTTGTTTATCTCTGTAATGTCATGAGAATGCTTGTAGACTCTAAATGAAAATACCCTTAATTGAAAATGAGAATTATTTTTAAGGATTATTGGCTAAAATCTCTAATCATTTCACGTATTTATGTGTTTGTTTATAAATATAGTTCTAGATTGATTCTTAATTGTAATTCTAATATACATCACTTTAATTTGTTGTAGCATTCCTAGTTTAATTAGAGTAATTTATAATTTTTAGTAATTTTAGGATAGTTAAAACATTTTAACATAGTACTTTTATATCAATTGCCTATCCATTTAAGTATTTGTCCGGTTAATATAAAATTTACTCAAAATTCCCTAGTGTTCGATACCCTACTTGCTCTTTATTTAGTCTTAGAGAATAGGGTTTAATTTGACTCATATCAGTACAACTCTTTCAAGTCCCTTATGCCCATGTCCTTTAATTTGTTAGCCATAGGTGAAATGCAAGCTTCTATGGCTATAATTAGCAGGTTTGATTCTACAGGTTTATGCTTCATTTGAGTCAATTTTCCTCTCTGCCTATCTAAAAAGCTCATGAAGGACTCATTAGGTCTTTGCACTATATTCTATAGCTCACGAAGAGAAATTTCAGTCTGAGAGTTTAGCCCATACTGTTTGATAAAGACTGTACACAGCTCCTTCCAGTCTTGTTGGACATGTGCATCTAGAGTGCAATACTATTTGTGTAATATCCCGAGTTTTAAAATATTTTAAACTACATCGGGATATACAGTGTTAATAATTTGTGTACATATTTATGATATTTTATGACTTTATTATCTGTTTAAAGCTAATTTAATTGTTTTATATTATTTTAAGTACTTTATGTAAAATTTTTCCGGGAATTATATTTTCGGGAAAATTGACACGTAAATAATTTAATACTAATTATTTTGACTAGTTTTATGAACTTGCATGAGCTCATACGTGATTTTAAAGTGTCAATAAAATACGTATACGTGCATGCATTTAAATTAAAATTAGGGTTTAATTAATTAATTAAATTAAATTTTATTATTGGTTTTAATATTAATTAATTAATTATAAGTGTATAATATATTAAAATATATGTGTGGTGAGTATTAAATGTGTATGAGATTTTATATTATTATAATATAAAGTGTGGATATATATATATATACATATATACCTAATTATTTATCAAAAATCAGAACTTAGCAATATTTACGGTTTTGCCATTATCCCCTTCCTCTTCTTCCCAATCGGTTTCCGTCACCCTCACCGCTGCTACTTCCATTTTCAGGCCATCGGTGTGCCATCCTGAGCTCCACCCTTCCTAGCTAGCGGCTCCGCCACCCTCTCTTCTCTTCTCCGGCGTCGTTTCATCCTATTATTATCGAAAAACCGAAACTTCAAGCCATCATCGATCAAGCCGATTTCGGCCACCATTTTCGACACCGCTGGTCTCTATCTTCTCCTTGAGCTCTGGTGAGTGTGATTCCAAGCTTTGTTTCACTTAAAATGGTCTAGATTTCCCTAAGTTTTGATTTTTGCAATTTCGGCCTATTAGGGTTTCTAAATTTTTTTAGCTTCAATTTGGTTAATTCATGAAAACTTCCTTCACAAAATTTGATCCTTGTAGCTGAATATTCATGTGGTAATTTTTGTAGAATTTTTGGAATTTATTTTAATTTTTGGGTATTTTTTATTATTTTATTAATATTTTCTAATTTTTGAAAATAAATTAATTAAATTATGAAATTGTGTTTTATGGTAATTATAGGTGTTAGAATGAATTATAGAAATTTAATTATAATTTTTGTGAATTTTTATATACTTATTTTGGAATTTATTAAGTTTATGTAATTTTGAAAAATTAGGTTAATTATGTGTTTAATTGAAATTAATTGGTAAATTGAGTATATTTATTGATATTATTGAATTATATATTGAGAAAATTAATTTTTAGTAATTATATTATTTTTTGTGAATTTTTTATTAATTTTAGTGAATTTATATATATATAGGGGTATTTTGGTAATTTGACACTAAATTGTTTAAAAATGTAATTAATTTGGTTTTACTAGTTAATTAGGGTATAAAAATGATTTCTACAAATTATTTAGTATTTTTAACTAATTAAAACTAGTTTTCGTAAATTATTTTTAAATTATATATATAATATACGATTTTTCTAAATAAATGAGTTTTTATCGATTTTTAACATGTTTTAGGGTTAATTACGTAATTTGGATTTATAAATATATTTTTATTATATAAGGGTATTTTTAGTATTTTGTGAATATTCTGTGAATTGTGAACCTCGGTCGGTGAATTATAGTTTGGAGTCCGACCGAGGGATTGTGATTGTGAATTATGTGTTTATTTTCGAAGTGTATTTCTTTGCAAGACCGGCTCTACTCTTTGAGTAGAGAGATGTTTGTTTTACAGGGGAGGTTCTGTCAAATTTTTGGTAGAATTCTCGTAAAACGTGATGTTCGGTCGAATTCCTATTTTGATTATGAGTATAGTATTCTAGATCGAGTCTTTAAAACTTTTGTTAGATTTATTCTGATTTATGTTGTCATTTGTTTATTTAGTTATGCCGAGATCGAAGCCTAATGGACCAGGCCTGTCGGACCCATCTCGAGGAGCGCAATAAACAATGAGTTGTTATTATATATATATATGTTCTAGGATGCATATTTTTAGAAATGTATGATTTATTTCATAAGTTATGCATAAATGGTTTATTTTTGGTATATTTTAAATTATATGCATGTTTTGATTAAACATTTATACTTAAAATATTTTTAAATATATTTCTAGTTTATTTTACAATTATATCAGATTTATTTAATGTATATATACTCGAAATATGCCTGATTTACTTTTGGTATATTTTTAGTATATATATGGTTTATGCTGCTATTTATTTCAAATTCATGCATCATTTATTTTTATGAATGTATGTTTTTATTTAATAATGAAGGATATCAATAGAACGTGCTACCTAGTCGGCGGCACTAGGACCGAGTACGTACCGGTACACTGATAGCATTTAGGCTATATTACTAACCTATTTGTGGATATTGATTATATTGATTCGATTTGATATCTGATGTGAGATATGATTTGAGAGTGTGATTGCTATAGCTCGGTTGACCAAGTGTCTCGGGGCCAATCACACTGACAGTCAGACTGCTAGAGCTCGGTTGACTTAGTGTCTCGGGGCCAGTCTACTGTCCAAATAGAACAAGTGAATATATTTGGAATAAGTGAGCCTGTATAGCTAGAGTGTTGTCTGACACTGTTTTGAGGTTGCGATTTGCTAGGGTTCCATTTCATCCTTCATAAACGGTGATTTTCAGTAAATATATAAAAATGATTTTGTTGCATTTGTGTGTATTTGCTTTTATATATATTTATTATATATACTATTGACTGTGTGCATTGTCATTTAGTTATTGTCACGACCCAAAACAGGGGCCATGACCGGCGCTAGGGAACGGGAATTCTTTCGAATCCGGAACCCCTAACAAGCCTAAAAATAAAATAAATCATGCCATAATAACAGTAACAATATAATATGCAGCGGAAATAAAAATCATAATATCATAATATTATTCACATCAACTGGATTTAAATCAAATCTCATCCCATAGATATATAATCTCTTTAATACAAATCCAGTTTCAATATAATACATCTCTTTAAAATAAAGTACATAAAATCCAATACTTTAATTCACAACTACTGCAGTGTCTAGATAAAATAAATAAGACTCAAGTAGACAATTTACATAAAGAAGCCGGGGCGGAAGAAATCCGGCGTATCGACCTGCTACTGAGGTCTGAAGAAGTTGACTCTCCTGAAAAATAGTCAACGGAGGGGAGTCAGACCTCACTGAGTGAATTACTATAATATATATACATACACACTAAGTGATAATGCATACAGTCAACAGTATATATAATATGTATATATACAGGCAATTGCACACAGATGCAATAAAATCATTTTATATATTTTCATTAAAAATCATCTTTTATGAAGGATCACATAGAACCCTAGAATATCGTAACCTCAAAAAATAGTGTTAAACAACACTCTAGCCATACAGGCTCACTTATTCCAAATATATCCACTTAATCCATTTGGACAGTAGACTGGCCCCGAGACACTAAGTCAACCGAGCTCCAGCAGTCTGACTGCCAGTGTGATTGGCCCCGAGACACTTGGTCAACCGAGCTCCAGCCATCACACCCAAACCACATCTCACACATCAATAATCACATCAAATCAATATCCACAAATAAGTTAGTAATATAGCCTAAAGCTGTAAGCGTACCGGTACGTACTCGGTCCTAGTGCTGCCCACTAGGTAGCACGTTCTATTGATATCCTTCATCATTAATAATATAAATCATTCATTCACAATAAATGATGCATGAATTTAAATGAAATAGCAATATAAACCATATACATATACCGAAAATATACCAAAAGTAAACCAGGTATATTTCGAGTATATATATATCAAATGCATTCAATCAAATTATAAATTAAGCTGGAAATATATTTAAAAACATTTTAAATATATTTTATTTACAAAACATGCATATAATTTAATATATACCAAAAATAAACCAAAAATATACTTAAATACAAATCATATTATTTATGCATTTTAATCGAAATAGAATATATATTTCTAAATCATGCATCCTAAGCATATATATATAGTATAGTAACTCACCTAATGCGCTCCACGAGACAGGTCCGACGGGCCTGGTCCACTAGCCCTCGGTCTCGGCGCAACTAAACAAGCAATAAATAACCGACATTAGAATAAACCTAACAGAAATCCTAGAATTCAATCTGGAGTATTAAAATATGGAAACAGAATTAGGGTTCGACTAGACATCACGTTTTATGAGAATTCTACCGAAAATCCGGCAGAACCTCCCCTGTAAAATGGACATCTCTCTACTCAAAAGAGTAGAGCCGACCCTGCAAAGAAACACACTTCGAAAAACTACACAAGGCACTATCAAAATCCCACGGTCGGACTCCAAACTACAGTCCACCGACCGGGGTCCACAAACACAGAATAATTCCAGATATACCAAAAATATCCTTAAAATCTAGAAATACATCTCATAGGTAAAAATTACATAATTAACCTTAAAACACTGTAAAAACCGATAAAAACTCATTTTATTAGTAAAACCGTATATTATATATATAATTGAAAATAATTCACGAAAAATAGTTTTAATTAGTTAAAAATACTAAATAATTTATAGAAATCATTTTTATACCTTAAATAATTATTAAAACCAATTAAATTACATTTTTAGACAATTTAGGGTAAAATTACCAAAATACCCCTATATATATAAATATACTTAAATTACTTCAAAAATTCACCAAAAATTATACAATTATCCAAAATTAATTTTCTCAACATATTTATCAATAATATCAATAATTAAACTCAATTAACCAATTAAATTCAAATAAAAACACATTTAACCTAATTTCTCAAAATCACATAAACTTCAATAATTCAAAATAAATACTTGGAAATTCATAAAAATTCCAAATAAATTCCTATAATTCATTTCAACACCTAATTTAACCATAAACTCCAATTTCATAATTTAAATAATTAATTTCCGAAAATTAGAAAATAATATTAAAATATTCAAAAATACCCAAAAATCCAAACAATCTCCAAAAATTCTACAAAAATTCATACATGTAGATTAAGCTACTAGGAACAACATTTGTGAAGGGAGTTTTCATGAATCAATCAATTCGAAGCTCAAAAAAATCAAAAACCCTAATGTGACCGAAATTGAAAATTCGAAACCTAAGCAAATCTAAACCATTTTAGCTCAAACCAAAGCTAGAATCACACTCACCGGACCTCAAGGAGTTGATGAAGACCGGCGATGTCGAAAACGGTGGCCGGAGGAGGGAGAAACGGCGATGGATCAACTTTCGACCAAAAGAGGAAAAATGAAGCTGCCGGCGCCGGGGAAGGGAGCTGCTGGCGGCGGGGAACGGCTGGGAACGGCGGTGGCAAGCCGGGAGGCACACCGACGGTAGGTGGCCGGAGTTGCAGACGGTGAGGGGTGAGGTGGGTGGTCGGGCGCGGGAGAAGGAAGAAGGAGAAGAAGAAAAAGAAAAAAAAGAAAGAAAAAGGAAAGAAAAAGAAAAAGAAAGAAAAAAAAAAGAAAAAAGAAAAAGAAAAATAAAATAAAATAAAATAATTAAATATTAATAAAATAATAATAAAAAAATAAATTTTAATAATTTAATAATAAATAAAATAATTAAATAATAATAAATAAATAAATAAATAATAAAATATTAGGGTTATATATATTAAACCCTAATTAAATAAATATTCACACACAGAATTTATTTAATAATTTAAAAATACGCATGAGTTCATGCAAGTCCGAAAATATATTTAAAATAATTAATATTACATTATTTACGTGAAAATTTCCCCGAAAATGCAAGTCCCGGGAAAATTTTACGTAAAATACTGAAAATAATACACAGTAATTAAAATAGATTTTAAATACATATTAACTCGTAAAAATATCATATAATGTACAGAAATTATTAACACTGCATATCCCGGTACAGTGTAAAAATATTTTAAAAACACGGGATATTACAGTCTTCCCCCCTTACAAGAATTCGTCCCCGAATTCCAAAAAAAAACAAGATTACAGAATCAGGAAGGAAAGAGATACGGGTAAGAAGCTCGCATCTCAGCTTCAGTCTCCCACGTATGCTCTTCAACTCTGTCGCTGCGCCACAGAACCTTGACCATCGGAATCTGCTTCGATCGCAACTGTCGAACTTGAAAATCAACGATCGCCACAGGTTCTTCCACAAACGTCAAATCTTCACTCACTTCCACACTGTCAGGCTGCAACACGTGTGAAGGATCTGAGATATACTTCCTCAACATCGAGATATGAAATACTGGATGCACTTGTGACATACTCGGAGGCAAATCCAACCGATATGCAACAGTGCCAACTCTCTCCAGAATCTCAAACGGTCCAATGTATCTTGGTGCTAACTTACCCTTCCTGCCAAATCTCATCACACCCTTCATCGGAGATACTTTCAAAAAAATGAAATCTCCAACCTGAAACTCCACATCTCTGCGCCTAGGGTCCACATAACTCTTCTGTCTGCTAACTGCGGTCTCTAATCTTCGCTTAATCACGGCGACTTTCTCTGCAGCATCCTGAACCATCTCTGGTCCAGTCAAAGCTCTCTCACCAATCTCATCCCAACTCAGAGGGGATCTACACTTCCTTCCATACAACGCCTCATACGGTGCCATACCAATACTGCTATGGTAGCTGTTATTATATGCAAACTCAACGAGTGACAAATGATCATCCCAGCTACCTCCCAAATCCAGGACACACATCCTCAACATATCTTCCAGTGTCTGGATCATCCTCTCAGACTGGCCATCTGTCTGAGGATGAAAAGCAGTACTGAAATCCAACTTAGTGGCCATCGCTTCTTGCAACTTCTGCCAAAAATGAGAAGTAAACACCGAACCTCTATCTGATACAATGGACACAGGTACTCCATGAAGGCACATAATATGCTTCACATACAACTTCACCAATCTAGCAACTGAATATGTGGCTTTCATAAGCAAAAAATGTGCAGACTTCGTCAACCTGTCTACGATCACCCAGATAGAATCGTATCCATCCTTCGAATGAGGTAAACCAACCACAAAATCCATAGCTATCCTTTCCCACTTCCACTCGGGAATAGGAAGAGGCTGAAGCTTTCCAGAAGGCTTCTGATGTTCGGCTTTCACTTGCTGACACGTCAAGCACTTAGCAACATAATCAGCGACATCCTTCTTCAATCCATCCCACCAGTATAGATCTCTGATACTGTGGTACATCTTAGTAACACCTGGATGAACGCTGTAGGCTGTAGAGTATGCTTCTTCTAAAATCTCTTCTCTCAAGTCATCCACATCTGGAACACACAATCTACCACTGATCCACAACACACCATCATCATCGAGTGTGAAATCAGTGAACTTCCCTGCTCGAACATTCTCTGCAAGCTCTTCTAGAATAGGATCTCGACTCTGGGCTGCTTTAATCCTATCCCTTAGTACAGATCGCACTTTAAACTGAGCTAACAGTCCACCTGATCTACTAATCTTCATCATCAGACCTTGATCCACCATCAGATGCAATTCCTGGATCAATGGTCTCTTCTCAACACCGATGTGAGCAAGACTACCTGAGGACTTCCTACTCAAGGCATCTGCTATAACATTAGCTTTACCCGAATGGTAAAGAATCTCGCAATCATAATCCTTTAACAGTTCCAACCATCTCCTCTGCCTCAAATTCAAATCTCTCTGCTGGAAAATGTACTTAAGGCTCTTGTGATCAGTAAATATCTCACAAGTCACCCCGTACAAATAATGTCTCCAAATCTTCAAAGCAAAGATCACTGCAGCCATCTCAAGATCATGTGTAGGATAGTTCTGCTCATGCTTCTTCAACTGCCTCGAAGCATAGGCTATCACCCTTCCATTCTGCATCAACACACAACCAAGACTAATTCTAGAAGCATCACAGTAAACTGTGAACTTATCCACACTATTAGGCAAAGCTAATACTGGTGCTGTGGTCAATTTCTCCTTCAACAATTGAAAACTATTCTCACAAGCTTCTGACCACTCGAATCTAACATTCTTCTGAGTCAAGCGAGTCATAGGGGCTGCTATTCTGGAAAAATCCTGCACAAACCACCTATAATACCCGGCTAAACCCAGAAAACTTCGAATCTCTATGACAGAAGTTGGTCTAGGCCATTCAGATACTGCCTCAATCTTCTGTGAATCAACCTGAATACCTTCTTTAGACACTACGTGTCCAAGAAAAGAAACACTCTCCATCCAGAAATCACACTTCGAGAATTTAGCATAAAGCTGATGATCTCTCAGTGTCTGTAGTACAATCCTCAAGTGATATACATGCTCTTCCATACTCCTCGAATATACCAGTATATCATCAATGAAGACTACTACAAACTGATCCACATACGGTCTGAATACCCTGTTCATCAAGTCCATAAAAGCTGCTGGTGCATTAGTCAAACCAAAAGATATCACCAGAAACTCATAATGACCATATCTAGTGCGAAACGCTGTCTTAGGAATATCGGCTTCACTGATACGTAACTGATGATAACCCGACCTCAAGTCAACCTTAGAAAAGAACTGTGCACCCTGTAACTGATCAAACAAGTCATCTATCCTCGGAAGAGGATACTTGTTCTTCATCGTCACCTTATTCAGCTCTCTGTAGTCAATGCACAGTCTCAGGGTACCATCCTTCTTCTTCACAAACAGGACTGGTGCACCCCAAGGAGAAACACTAGGTCTGATAAAACCCTTATCCAACAACTCTTGCAACTGCTCCTTTAACTCTCTCAACTCTGCAGGAGCCATACGATAAGGTGGCATAGATATAGGAGTAGTACCTGGAACCACATCTATACAAAACTCAATCTCTCTGTGAGGTGGTAAGCCTGGTAACTCCTCGGGAAAAACATCAAGAAACTCACAAGCAACCGGAACATCTGTGAGTGACAACTTCTCCACTGACGTATCCCTAACCAATGTCAAATATCCCTGACAACCTTTCCTCAACAACTTCCTAGCTGTAATAGCAGAAATAAGATTCTGAGGCGCTGAACTCCTATCACCAACAAACTTAAAATCTTCTTCACCAGGAATTCTAAAAGTCACCTCCTTATTCCTGCAATCAACCACGACATAGTGCTGAGATAACCAATCCATTCCTAGAATAACATCAAACTCCATCACATCCAACAAAATCAAATCAACGGGTAATTCTCTACCTCCCACGAGAACTGGACAACCAGAAAGAACAATATCGACGTCCAAGGAATCACTCAGAGGAGTGGCAACAGACAAAGGAAAAGCCATCCTCGAAGCTTGCCAACAAGATTTAGAAGCAAAAATAGGAGAAACAAACGAATGCGTGGCACCCGGATCAAACAAAACCCATGCATCCAGGTAACAAACAGAAACAATACCTGCCATGACTGCATTAGATGCCTGAGCATCCTGCTGAGTCAGATGAAAGACTTTGGCCTGACCTCGACCTCCCTATTGACTGGTAGAAGCCTGGCCAACACCTCTGGCACCTCCTCTAGTACCTCTACCACGACTCTGCTGTGGAACAAACTGAGTAGAACTCTGATGCTGGGCTGGTGGTAACTGAAATGGCACGGGTGCTGCACTAGCAATCGACTGCTGTGGGAATCGCAGAATCTGCTGCTGCTGATACCCGGAATAAGGACACGATCTGGCAAAATGTCCTGTCTGCCCGTATCTGAAGCATGTCAACGGTGTCAGATAACACGGTCCCTGATGGACTCTACCACAAGTCTGACAAACACTGGCCGCTGATCCAGAACTACGACCACTGCTGCTGCTCGAAGCACCTGACCCAAATCTGAACGATCTACGCTGACCTCCATAGCCATGTCTACTGCTCCGATGCACTCGCTGCTGCTGTCTCTGACTCTGCTGAGTCGAACCTCGCTGCTGACTACTCGATCCAACATGAAAACTCGAATATGGAGTAGCCTGCGATCCACTCGACTGAACTCCCAACTGGTAATAATCAGGCATCGCTCCCTGCCTAACTAACCTCAGCTCAATCTCCTTAGCTAGCTCAATCACAGACTCGAGAGTAAGGCCTGCTGTAGGCATACCAACAAAAGCTGAACCCAAACCAGTAACGTATATAGTAACAGTGAAATACTGATCTCGCATCAGATCCTCGGCATATCTACCCAACCGAAGAAACTCTCGGGTATACTCCTCTACAGATCGATCTCCACGAGAAATACTGGTCAAATGAAGACGATAGCTCAAACGAAGAGGCTCTGGACAAAATCTCCTCATGAATCGCTCTCGAAACTGAGCCCATGTCATCGTCATCATATAAGGCTGGATCATCTGAATGAACCAATCTAGAGCTGGTCCCTCGACAGAAAACTCGATGATCATGATCCGCTGGTACTCGGTATGAGCAGTCCGAGTCCTAGTCTCAATCGCATGCAGAAAGTCTAAAGGATCAGAAGTCCCATCAAAAGCAATCCTGCCAACTCGGGCATAGAACAAAGCTGCCTCAGGGCCAGACATACCCTGTTGATAGGCAGGCTGAACAGGCTGAACAATTGGAGGAACAGGAACATCAAACTCAGACTCTACAGGCTCCTCGTCCTGTAACTCTCTCTGCCTACGGCGACCTGCCGCTCCTCGAGGTCTACCTCTACCACGACCTCTACGTCTAACTGGCTGCTCATGAGGTAAAACCTCATCCTGAAAAGACTCATCATCCTCGGCCTCAACGACCGGTGGAGCGACATGCGCTCGCCTCCTCATTCTGAAAAGACAAATGGAAAGATTCAGACAAAACAGACAACGGAGGAATAACGCTGAAAACTACAGCAAGGAATACTCATCAAGACATACTCGAACCTAATACACTGCAGTAGTCCAACCGAAAACACAACTTTAAAACTAGGGCCACAACTCACATAACTAAGCCCTGACACAGAACTCTGCTCTGATACCAACTTTGTCACGACCCAAAACAGGGGCCATGACCGGCGCTAGGGAACGGGAATTCTTTCGAATCCGGAACCCGTAGCAAGCCTAAAAATAAAATAAATCATGCCATAATAACAATAACAATATAATATGCAGCGGAAATAAAAATCATAATATCATAATATTATTCACATCAACTGGATTTAAATCAAATCTCATCCCATAGATATATAATCTCTTTAATACAAATCCAGTTTCAATATAATACATCTCTTTAAAATAAAGTACATGAAATCCAATACTTTAATTCACAACTACTGCAGTGTCTAGATAAAATAAATAAGACTCAAGTAGACAATTTACATAAAGAAGCCGGGGCGGAAGAAATCCGGCGTATCGACCTGCTACTGAGGTCTGAAGAAGTTGACTCTCCTGAAAAATAGTCAACGGAGGGGAGTCAGACCTCACTGAGTGAATTACTATAATATATATACATACACACTAAGTGATAATGCATACAGTCAACAGTATATATAATATGTATATATACAGGCAATTGCACACAGATGCAATAAAATCATTTTATATATTTTCATTAAAAATCATCTTTTATGAAGGATCACATAGAACCCTAGAATATCGTAACCTCAAAAAATAGTGTTAAACAACACTCTAGCCATACAGGCTCACTTATTCCAAATATATCCACTTAATCCATTTGGACAGTAGACTGGCCCCGAGACACTAAGTCAACCGAGCTCCAGCAGTCTGACTGCCAGTGTGATTGGCCCCGAGACACTTGGTCAACCGAGCTCCAGCCATCATACCCAAACCACATCTCACACATCAATAATCACATCAAATCAATATCCACAAATAAGTTAGTAATATAGCCTAAAGCTGTAAGTGTACCGGTACATACTCGGTCCTAGTGCTGCCCACTAGGTAGTACGTTCTATTGATATCCTTCATCATTAATAATATAAATCATTCATTCACAATAAATGATGCATGAATTTAAATGAAATAGCAATATAAACCATATACATATACCGAAAATATACCAAAAGTAAACCAGGTATATTTCGAGTATATATATATCAAATGCATTCAATCAAATTATAAATTAAGCTGGAAATATATTTAAAAACATTTTAAATATATTTTATTTACAAAACATGCATATAATTTAATATATACCAAAAATAAACCAAAAATATACTTAAATACAAATTATATTATTTATGCATTTTAATCGAAATAGAATATATATTTCTAAATCATGCATCCTAAGCATATATATATAGTATAGTAACTCACCTAATGCGCTCCACGAGACAGGTCCGACGGGCCTGGTCCACTAGCCCTCGGTCTCAGCGCAACTAAACAAGCAATAAATAATCGACATTAGAATAAACCTAACAGAAATCCTAGAATTCAATCTGGAGTATTAAAATATGGAAACAGAATTAGGGTTCGACTGGACATCACATTTTATGAGAATTCTACCGAAAATCCGACAGAACCTCCCCTGTAAAACGGACATCTCTCTACTCAAAAGAGTAGAGCCGACCCTGCAAAGAAACACACTTCGAAAAACTACACAAGGCACAATCAAAATCCCACGGTCGGACTCCAAACTACAGTCCACCGACCGGGGTCCACAAATACAGAATAATTCCAGATATACCAAAAATATCCTTAAAATCTAGAAATACATCTCATAGGTAAAAATTACATAATTAACCTTAAAACACTGTAAAAACCGATAAAAACTCATTTTATTAGTAAAACCGTATATTATATATATAATTGAAAATAATTCACGAAAAATAGTTTTAATTAGTTAAAAATACTAAATAATTTATAGAAATCATTTTTATACCTTAAATAATTATTAAAACCAATTAAATTACATTTTTAGATAATTTAGGGTAAAATTACCAAAATACCCCTATATATATAAATATACTTAAATTACTTCAAAAATTCACCAAAAATTATAAAATTATCCAAAATTAATTTTCTCAACATATTTATCAATAATATCAATAATTAAACTCAATTAACCAATTAAATTCAAATAAAAACACATTTAACCTAATTTCTCAAAATCACATAAACTTCAATAATTCAAAATAAATACTTGGAAATTCATAAAAATTCCAAATAAATTCCTATAATTCATTTCAACACCTAATTTAACCATAAACTCCAATTTCATAATTTAAATAATTAATTTCCGAAAATTAGAAAATAATATTAAAATATTCAAAAATACCCAAAAATCCAAACAATCTCCAAAAATTCTACAAAAATTCATACATGTAGATTAAGCTACTAGTAACAACATTTGTGAAGGGAGTTTTCATGAATCAATCAATTCGAAGCTCAAAAAAATCAAAAACCCTAATGTAACCGAAATTGAAAATTCGAAACCTAAGCAAATCTAAACCATTTTAGCTCAAACCAAAGCTAGAATCACACTCACCGGACCTCAAGGAGTTGATGAAGACCGGCGGTGTCGAAAATGGTGGCCGGAGGAGGGAGAAACGGCGATGGATCAACTTTCGACCAAAAGAGGAAAAATGAAGCTGCCGGCGCCGGGGAAGGGAGCTGCTGGCGGCGGGGAACGGTTGGGAATGGCGGTGGCAAGCCGGGAGGCACACCGACGGTAGGTGGCCGGAGTTGCAGACGGTGAGGGGTGAGGTGGGTGGTCGGGCACGGGAGAAGGAAGAAGGAGAAGAAGAAAAAGAAAAAAAAGAAAGAAAAAGGAAAGAAAAAGAAAAAGAAAGAAAAAAAAAGAAAAAAGAAAAAGAAAAATAAAATAAAATAAAATAATTAAATATTAATAAAATAATAATAAAAAAATAAATTTTAATAATTTAATAATAAATAAAATAATTAAATAATAATAATAAATAAATAAATAATAAAATATTAGGATTATATATATTAAACCCTAATTAAATAAATATTCACACACAGGCTTTATTTAATAATTTAAAAATACGCATGAGTTCATGCAAGTCCGAAAATATATTTAAAATAATTAATATTACATTGTTTACGTGAAAATTTCCCCAAAAATGCAAGTCCCGGGAAAATTTTATGTAAAACACTGAAAATAATACACAGTAATTAAAATAGATTTTAAATACATATTAACTCGTAAAAATATCATATAATGTACAGAAATTATTAACACTGCATATCCCGGTACAGTGTAAAAATATTTTAAAAACATGGGATATTACAGTTATGCATGTATATATATTATAACATTTCACTCAGTGAGGTCTGACTCCCCTCCGTTGACTATTTTTCAAGAGAGTCATCATCTTCAGACCTCAGTAGCAAACCCTTACGTCGGATTTCTTCTGCCTCGGCTTCATTATGTAAACTGCTTATCTGAGTTTTATTTTATAATCTAGACACTGCAGTAGATGTATACAGTTATGGAGTTTATATAATTATTTATGTGAGTTATATATTTTAAATATTTGAACTGGATTTGTATTGAAAGTTTATTTATATGAGATGAGATGTTCGATTTAATATCATTTAATGCATTATTATTTTAATAGTTGTGATTTTATTTTCATTGTAAAATATATTATTTATGTTATTACGATTATTGCATATTTTTATTTATTTTAAGGCTTGCTACGGGTTCTGGATTCAAAAGAATTCCCATTCCCTAGCACCGGTCATAGCCCCTGTTTTGGATCATGACAATTTAATAGCAACTCCTTCCAAGGACAATGGAAAATGTTTGACAATTTAAGCTTTAGACAACCCAGTGGCTTTTATATAGGTAACATATTGCTTCAGGTGCAGATGAGAATCATCAATGCCAGAGTATTTCTTCATGTTTGGAAACTTGTACTTCAGGGGCAATAACTCTTCTTTCTCCAAGTCCAAATCCAGGTCAGCAAAATTTAGATTAAGCTTGTGGTTCTTCATTACATCCATTTGCCTTTGCATGTCCTTCATCCATTCAAACTCAATTGGACTTGTTAGTGCTTTCCTTTTTAATGGCTCCTCAAGAACAATTCTAGTTCCAGAGCCTTCTTCATTAGAAGGCATCTTTCCCATCCTTCCAATAACTATATCCCTAACCATGTGTTGCACGTCATCCCCGATATCTGTTAACAATTTTTTTAAAAATCTTCAACATCAAAATTAGAGGGTCCTGCCATTCTGCTCCCTTGTGAAGTGGTTTTAATTTTTTTTATTAGATTGATATTGGTGGGCTAAATTTACCTTTGATCTGCTTTTAAACAAAAAGAGGCTTATGGTTAGGAAAAATGCTCTTTTTTAAAAAATTAAAATAAATGACATGTATGCATGAAATGCAAGATTATTTATTTATTTTTTATTTTTATAATGTAAACAAATATAAACAAACAAACAAACAAACAAATAAGTAATGAATTTAAGCATTATTACTTCCACCCTTATTCCTCTCATACATATATTTGAAAGTGAGTTTTTTATCTTAAGATTTTTTGTCTGGGTTTTAATT
Organism: Mallotus nudiflorus; assembly: GCA_947683625.1. Taxonomy (NCBI): domain Eukaryota; kingdom Viridiplantae; phylum Streptophyta; class Magnoliopsida; order Malpighiales; family Euphorbiaceae; genus Mallotus; species Mallotus nudiflorus. The sequence continues at coordinate 650,630 of CANTUR010000071.1, read as the reverse complement.
ATCAACGAGGGATAACAAAATTGACGTATGTAAGATAACTCTTAAAATGAACAAACGAGTAACATACCTTTATATAAAAACAAGGTCCATCATAATAGGTTATAGAGGCATGAAAGGCCTACTTTGACATAGTCCATTTACAATGGGCCAAGATTATATGCCAAGGTCCATCATCTAGCATCAAACACATGCATTTTGGAATATCCTAAAGGAAGTTGCTAGGTCACTACATGAGCTGAGTCTCGAGTGCAAAAGGATTCGATTCTTACAACAATATACCTCCATCACGTTTCCACACTTAAGGGTCCATACTATTAGTGATATGTACTAGGTCAATCATGTATGACCATATTTTGACTTTGTCATTTTATTTAATAAAAAGACATTTTTCATTATCATTTTGTGTTATGATAATTACTTGAATAGTCAATTCTTACTAAGGTCATCAGTATGTGACTTGATAATAAAACCCTTAGATTAAATATGAGTTCTATTCAAATTATCCCTAGTCATAACAATGTATTATGACTAGAATGGTGTTGATTGATGATTATATTTTACTAATCATGAATATGAGATATTAAGTCAACTCATAGGTACTTATTTGAGAAATAAAGTGTTGGATTGACCCATCATGAGAATACCACGTAGATAATTGTCATAAGTAATTCTCATCATAGTAATATTGGCTGAGTCCTTTGACCTTAAAATCACCATGAATTTCTACATAACTATTTTGTATTTTGACATAATCTTACATTATCTTTAACCGAATGATAAAATAAGTTATTGTTGGGTATAAAATGAGTTATATGAGGAACGTGAGTGATTGAGAAGGAATTTTCCCCTCATTTAATATAAGTAAGATAGTTATGGGTGTAGACGGCGAGGTTTAACGTGCGTCCAAGATTTTAGCAACCGTGACACTGTTTAAACTCAGGGCTCTAGAGAACACACTAATCATTGTCACAAAGACATGGTGTGGAGATGAGGAGTCGCCACCTAGGGTAATAACTAGGACAAATCGAAAAGGTGGTACTCGATTCCCTAAAAGAAAGCTAGCACTACAACCAGGAGATTCTAGATACGGAATACCAAGTTCTTTCAGTCTTATGTTCATTTAGAATTACTTTATGAATTATTATCTTATTCTCTATTTATATGCAATTTCATATAAACCCTAAAAACAATCAACTCCAAGGTAAACTAGTCATGAAATGTACAAGTAAATAATGCATTTAATAAATCACATAATCCCTAAGTTAGTCTAATCTACATGGATTTTAAATAAATGAGCTAAATCTACATGTTTTAATTTATAAATGAACCTAAAGACCTAATTCCTTTTGATTTTAATTAAATGAACTTAAGTCTACTAATTTTAATTCTAAATTTGAGCTTAAATCTACAAATTATGAAATATTTAAATTAGTGAGTTTAATTCTACATGTTTTAATTAAATAGTGATCTTAAATCTACAAATTATGAAGAAAAGGGCTTAAATTAAATGAGCTAAGTCTAAATTAATTAAATTAAATTAGGTGGGCCTATGTCTAATTAACTAAATGAGCCTAATGATATTTCTAATCTAAAATCTAATTAATTATGGGCCTAAAGGTATATTTTAATTAATTAAACCTAATTAATTATTAAGTGAGATAGGCTAAAAGAATTACTAAACTTAAATAAATAAATAAAAGTCTAAAATGGGTTTAATGCCTAAAACACATAAAAATAATAAATAAAACCCAAAAACAAACAAAAACATAAAAAAACAATTAAATAAGATCAAACAAATAATTAAATTAATCCTTACTAAAACTCTAATTTTATTAACATGCAATCTAAATTAATCTACTTCATCCATTGATTTTAAATAATTACCTAATTAAAAACCTAATTTTTACTAACCAATTTAATCAACATAAACATGCAACCACACATATAATTTTATTACTCACACTATTGAGGCTATTACATTAATTCATACAATAATTAATAAAATAAAAAATAAAGAATAAAATAAAAATAATAAAAATAAAAATAAAACCCTAGAAACTAAGTCTTTACGAGGCTTTATCCATAGTCTTCCATGGATTCTCATGAATTCATCCCTCTGACATAATCACCATGTGTTTTCCTCCATAATCACTACAAAAAAAAGATAAAATAATGATTAATGAATGAATTATGATAATAACTTGAGAAAATAATAATAATAAAATAATAATATGAAAAAAATAAATAAATAAACAAATAAATAAATAATAATAAGAAGAAGATGATGATATGTTTATGAATGATTTAGGGTACTCCTCAGATTGGTAGTTCACCGTTCTTGATAAATCTTCGAATCTTGCCCTTCAAAAATTCTCTGTGAATCTTGAATTAATTGTTAATAAAAGGAATTTTTGTAAAAAACTCAAAAGAAAATCACGGTTCCTTCTTCCTCCTTTTTTTTTTCTTTTTTTTTTCTCCTTTCCTTCTCTTCCCCCACTTTTTATATAATAGAATTAGGAAGTCTAACCCTAATTCTAATATGATTCTAATTACTAAAGTATAAGATTAATACTTAAAATTATATTTAGGAATTTTAAACCAGTTAAGACTGAGTTAATTAGAAATTTCAAACCAATTAAAACTGAATTAAAAATAGGAAAACAGAGACGGAAGAATTCAATTCCGACCGGGATTGTGTAATTTCGATCAGAATTATGGAATTCCGATATATATATATATATATATATATATATATTAACATCTAATTATAAAAAGGCCCCTGAAAGAATTTAAATTTTACAATTAGATCCTAAAAAGAACTTTGTGATTTAGTCCTTGAAAAAATTAAATCCTTCCTTTAAAAGCTGCATTTAAACCCTTAGAATTTTTAAAGATTAAGTATCGAAGAAATTTTCATCAATGGAGTTCTTTGTTGCATTTATAACACATCATCCCGAAATTGGGTGTCTACAATGGGTCCCTTGATAAGATAGACTGAGGAAAATGCGTGGCCATGCTAAAGTAAATTGATAAAGAGTTATCATTCTCAGTCTACTTAGAATCAAGAAATTATATGATTGAATTCTATAAGGATGACATAATCTATGCCTTATATTCAATTAAGATACCATGTGACAAAGGGACTAGAATATTCATTGTATATTAGGTTATGTCGGATTATTGACTTCACATGACTTAGGTTATCATAATATCTTGATAGAGGCCACTTATGACTTGTAGGCCTAAATAGAGATTTAAGGCCCACTGCCAACGTCATATGAACCTACAGGGTTACACACTTTGAATAAGCCCAAAATGAATATGGATTTAACAATCCCAAATAAGCTCTATGGAAATAAATAAATAAAATATTTATTTATTTATTTAAGGTAAAGGTTATTTTAAACAAATAGAATATTTTTGCTAATTTAATTTTAAAAAAAATTAGAATAAAAATAAGTGAGAAATTACTAAAAGGTTGTTTGGTAAGTGAAACCCTAATTTAAATGTTTATAAATATGTTATATTCTCTAAGGTTTCACACACTCTCATTATTTTGCCACCAAATTCACTTTCTCTCTTTTAGAAAACAAAAGACATAGTTCTTTTTAATTCTTGATTTGTGAAAATTAAGAGAAGGTTCTAACATATAAGTATTCATTTTCAAATCAAAGGTTGTTCATGTGGACACTTATGGAAGACAAATTCTTTTAGAGACATCTCAAATTCGAACTGCTAAATTAAAAGCTCGAGGTAGTGTGTCACCGAAGTGAACCTCCTCTATTCCTTCCAAATTTCTTGCCCCTTCTGCATTTATGGTAAGAAAATAAAAACCCTAAATTTAATTAATTAATCGAATTACTTATATCCGGGTTCGAGTTTGTGATTCAAGTTTTATTTTTTCACTGCGTATGGAATCTTGAAACCCAACAGTGGTATCAGAGCTGCTTGTGATTTGATTAATTTGATTCTGTATATGTGTGTTTGAGTGATTTATTTTTGAAAAGGAGTTTTCAAAAATTTTATCCAAACAGTTTTGATTTTGTGATGATTAATTACAATATGTATTAAAACAACATTAAACATTTATTTGATTAATGTTTATAATCATTTAATATGATGAAATAGTGAACAGAATTATGATTTTTTGTGTTATGTATACTATTTTAAGAAATCGAACTAAGTATTCTATTTAAACAGCAAATTCAATTTTCGTTTAATGTTGAAATATGAATATTTTGATTATACAGATTTCTGTCAAGGGCAGTATGTTCAAATGTTAAACATATTATATAAAATAAATTTTTTTGGAATAGATTAATTATTTTGTAGTATGATTTACGAATAAATTAGAGTTAATGGTGGCAACTGTTGAAATGTTAAACATAAAAAAAATGATATGTTTTGAACAAATCAATCAGATAGTAATTTAATTATGAAAATTATTTTCGTTTTAGGGTTTTGGCAACAACTCATTCAAGGACCACCACCTGGGGTGCTCCCCCAAACCTCGCTAGGGGCATTGCCCCTTGGACCCTACAGCCCACAAGGGGCGCTGCCCCTTGACCTTGAATAGCCTCATCATGCATTTTGTTTATGAACATAATAATTTAATTAATTTATAAAGTGAATTTTTTGGAATATGTGTTTATTGTTAAATGCATGGTGCATAGCATGACCTTTGAACTAATGTGATTGGATTTTATTTTATTAGGTTGTAATTTTTAAATACGGCCTATGAGTCATTTTATTTATTGTAATTATTTTATTTTTTTTATTAGATAGTAATAGAATAGTTTTAATTACAACATGTAATGTAAAATAAAGACTTAATATGCAAATTCAAGTTGAAGGCCCATGATGGAGATCCAAGGTAGGAGCCTAAGGAGGAGGTCCATGGTAAAAGATGGAGATCCAATTTGAAGGCTAAATTTGTATTAGTTCTATCACCTAGGTTTGACCTTTGATCTTCATATTGGCTTATGAAGATCAACTTAATTATGGGCCATGCTATGTCATGTTTATCTTATTATGTTAGTATGTTATGCATGTGATGCCATGTATGAGATGCAATATAACAGTAACTAAATAAAATAAAAATTAACTAAACCCCCATTTAATATTAAGTCATTAAAATGCCTCCCATTAATCAACACTTATCAAGATTTGGATTGCTATATATAGGTTATACCAAATGATTATGTATAAAGCCATCTAAATAAGATAAGATGGATTATGGTGATATCCATATGTTTGAGATGATTAGACTTAACTAGGTTATTAAAATAGTTTTGGACTTAGGGCATTTAATAAGATATGCCAGTACATGTGATATCCTATAATTATCCAAGAATTACATGAGATGTAATCAGTAAAGTGTTACCTACCTAAATAGCCACACTTTAAGTGATAAGCCAAAGCTTACTTGAAATAGGGTTAAATATGGATCTTGGCCCACTAAGAAATTTTAATTGTTCAAATTATTTTGAGGGTTTTATAATTTATGAAAATTTAGTAGGATTTTTCTTATGCCTCTTTCATAATAAAAATAAATGTACTATATATATATATATATATTTCTTGTAGATAATGACATTAAACACTGCACCTACCATGTCACTACGATCAATCCTTGAGAAGGATAAGCTAAATGGGACTAACTTTCTTGACTAGTACAGAAACCTAAGAATTGTTCTTAAGCAAGAAAGAAATGAATATATCATTGATCAACCTATCCCAGAGGAACCAATTGCTAATGCTCCTAGAGCACAAAAGGATGCTTATAGTAAGCATTTCAATGATTCAATTGATGTCACTTATCTCATGCCTAGATGCATGGAGTCTAAGCTTTAAAAGCAACTGATGGAAATGAAGTCTTATACTATGATAGGCCATTTCAAGGAAATGTTCCAAGAGAAAGCTATAATCAAAAGGTTTAATACCATCAGGGCATTGCTCTCCTACAAGTTGACTGATAGTGGCTCTGTCAGTCCTCATGTTCTTAAGATGAAGGGTCATTTTAAACACTTAGACAAGCTTGGTCTCAAGATTGAACAATAATTATCTGCTGATATCATTCTCCAATCTTTGCTTAAAGCTTATGATGGTTTCATCATGAATTTCAATATACATAGTATGGACAAAACTATTTTAAAGTTGCATGAGATGCTTAAAACTGCTTAAAAGAACATCAAGAATTCCACCAAGGATGTTCTAATGGTCAATAAGGGATAGGGTATGAAAAGGGTTGGAAAGGGCAAGGGCAAGGCTCCGAAAGGCTTTCAAAAGTCGAAACCAAAGCCCAAGCCTAAGTTCAAAGCTGAACCCCAAGCAAAGCCACCAAATGAGGGAATATGCTTTTTCTATGATGAGTTAAGTTGTTGGAAAATAAATTGCAAGCTATATATGAATGATCTGAACAAGAATAAGGGTAGTGCGACTACCTCCTCAGGTATTCATATTATAGAAATTAATTTGTCTGAGAAAAATGCATGGCCATGCTAAAGTAAATTAATAAAAAGTTATCATTCTCAGTCTACTTAGAATCAAGAAATTATATGATTGAATTTTATAAGGATGACATAATCTATGTCTTATATTCAATACAGATATCATGTGACAAAGGGACTAGAATATTCACTATATATTAAGTTATGTCAGATTATTAACTTCATATGACTGGGGTTGTCATAATATCTTGCTAGAGGCCACTTATGACTTGTAGGCCTAAATAGAGATTTAAGGCCCACTGCCAAAGTCAAGTGAACCTATAGGATCAGACACTTTGAATAAGCTCAAATCGAATATGGGTTTAACAAGCCCAAATAAGCTCTGTGGAAATAAATAAATAAAATATTTATTTATTTATTTAAGGTAAAGGGTATTTTAAATAAATAGAATATTATTTCTGATTTAATTTTAAATAAAATTAGAATAAGAATAAGTGAAAAATTATCAAAAGGTTGTTTAGTAAGTGAAACCCTAATTTAAATATGTATAAATATATTATATTCTCTAGGGTTTCACACACTCTCATCATTCTACCACCAACTTCATTTTCTCTCTTTTAGAAAATAAAACACAAAGTTCTTTTTATTTCTTAATTTGTGAGAAATTAAGAGAGGGTGTTAGCACACAAGTATTCATTTTCAAATCAAGGGTTGTTTGTGTGGATATTTGTGGAGGACGAATTCTTTTAGAGACATCTCAAATCTAAAGTACTAAATTAAAAGCTCGAGTTAGAGTGTCATCAGAGTGAACCTCCTATCTTCCTTCTAGATTTCTTGCCCCTTCTGCATTTGTGGTAAGAAAATGAAAATCCTAGATTTAATCAATTAATTGAATTACTTGGATTCAGGTTTGGTTTGTGATTCAATTTTTATTTGTCCATTGCGTATGGAATCTTGAAACCCAGCATATACAATGTGGATAAGTATGTGTTATGAGTGATAATAATCAAATACTCCATCACTAGATTTTAATAAAGTATAGACAATAAAACAATGACTATCATTGGGTTATTTGGGACTGTGCTCATTGTGTGACAATGTGCAGTGAATGCAAAAGAAATAAAAGAATAATTAAAAATAATAAAATACAAAACACCAAAATCAGTTTCTCTATCCTTAATGGAGTCGCCATTGTAAGCGGTGGGCTTTAGCATACACCCAAATATTTGGTGATCACGACATCGTGTGAGTTTAAAGCCCATGAAGAAATACAAAATAGGCTTAGAGCCCAAATTGGAGAAGGTGTTGCCACCTAAATGAAACCCGGGACACACTGTACAATAACTGGATTCTATGGAGGTTTTCAAAAGTAGTCCTTAGAGAATGGGTTCAGAAACTGAGTTTGAGCTTTTGGAATGCCCACCCAACCTTGCAGTTGGTCGCCATATGTGTTTTATATTTTATTACCATTAATTATTCAATTATTTATTTATTAATATGAAAATTATAATTTCCTCCAATTTTACAATCTAGTCTGAATTTGTACATTAATCCGATTTTATGCTTATTAAGAGTGGTTCACTATATTTATTTCCAATATGCAACATACTTATAAAAATAAGAGTAAATAATTAAGTACACATGCAAAGAAATGAGAGAGGAGAATAGATTACAACTCTTTTATATACAAGAAAGAGTAAAATGAACAAAAAATAAACTAATAAAATTACATCTCTAACATGTAAATAACCAACAAGATAAATAAAGGTAAACAATTGCAAAGATTAATTAAGGGATAATCATTTGGTGACCCAAAATCATTTTGAAGTTCCTGAAATGAGCAAACATCCATCTCTACAAATATATAAATCCTACAAAAGGAAGCCATAAGGTTAATCCATCGACTAAACATAAATGAAAATAATAAACACATTATTATTTTAACTAAACAAAGTAAATAAATGACTACATGAAGGTAATTGAATTAAAAAAACATGAAAATACATATAAACTTAAACTACATGAAGCAAATAAAGAAATTATAATAAAATTATGCATGACTCTATTGAAGTGGTGAATGCCTCATCAGTGAGGCATCACCTCTAGGCATAGAGGTGACACCACATCACCTCAAGCAAAGGGGGTGGCGCCTCTTTGAGGAGGTGTTGTTTGACTAGTAGACTAAAGAGAAACTTTCAAACCTCTTAAATCTCTAGTAAAGCAAATTCACATGTAAATGACTAAAGACCTATAACTATACTTAATGATTTAAATGATCATATCATAAACATAGCATGGAACAAATGATGAGTCTAAGAAATAAGCAAGTAAGTAAATAAGAAACTTATGCAAATCTATAACTCAATGTTCAAGAAAAAGATGAACAATATTACTACTTTATGAGCTTTCTTATTTAAATGGTTAGTCATCAGAGACAGCTTTTAAACTCTATCTTCACTTAAATGCAAGAGTTTTTCCTTTTCCTTCCAAAAATGGACTTTTAAGCTACCTTTTTCTCCTTTCTTTCTTAAGAATGTCCTACCTTTTTTTTAAGGCTCTCCCCTCTCTTTTCTGGTTATTTTTTTTAAAGTGCTAACCTTTTTTACTCTTACTTCCATACCCTTTTTTTAGCCTCTCATGCTTTTGACAAGACACCCATTTTTACGTCTTATCATCACCCTTTTCAATTACCATTTTTGCTTTTAAATGTCTCATTTCCATGCAATATATTCAAATCTATAAAGTATGGGGTCCACCTCACTTGTCCATAATTACCACTTTTGCATAATGCTGGTGCAATTGGCTAGTAAAGAGCAAAGAGGCGCCACCTCTTTGTAGAGGCGCCACCTCTTTGTAGAGGCGTCACCTCATCAAAGTAGGCACCTTTTCAATCAGGCATTGCCTCTTCAGCCCTAATCTAGAGTTGGCCTTTGTGGCAAAGTAGGTTTTGGCAATTTGGGCTAAGTTTTGGTTCTAGGCTTGGGCTTAGGCTTTTAGGCCCATTTCAAGAAGGTTTTGGGATTTTATTGCATTCAAGCTTCACATGTTCTTATCATTGGGCTTCGTTATGGACCAATTAAACTGAATATCCACAGTTTACCCCCTATTATAGGCTGATCAAATTGCATATACACAGTTTGCCCCCTATTACGGGTCGATCAAATCGAGTGTCTACAAGAGGTAAATATCATTAATATGAAATATAGTCCATAAGACTTCAATATAAATAGATTAATCAAATGCAAATTCAAAAAAGTTCAAAAATCTAAAAATAAGCCTAGTAAATAAAAAAAAAAATTGATGTCAATATTTTGTTGCTTCTATCTTTAATTTCCTCAACTACTACTTATGTTTTTGAAAATTTTCAAGTCAATTTTAGTTTTAGGGAAGCATATTATTGCTACTCAAATCGAAAAAAGATAAATTAAATTATGAAGAAAGCAGAAGAAATTGTTGTTTATGCAACCATATAAAGAGGGAGGAGAAAAACTCCTCAAATAATAATATAAAAGCTATTTAAAACACTTTCAAATCTAATCTTAATTTTAGGAAAGAAATAGTAAAGATGTCTCACATATTTTCACCATTACTATAACAAAATTATAAAAATAAGTATAATAAAAAACTCAAAAACAATCCAAAGATTCATTTGAAGAAAAATAAATATATCTAAGAGAAATAAAAAAAGGTAGCTAAAAATAAAAAAATAAATGAAATATGCATAGATCTAAATTTTAAAGATAATATCATAATAAAATTAAAAGTGGAGATAGTGTAAGCACCCAATTCCACAATGCAATTATGCAAGCAGACGACGAAAGCCCTTATGATGAAATTAATCAAGAAATTGATCTTTAGTGTTGATATTTCATGATTTAAAGGATTAGATTGTAACATTTTCAAGCTTAAATGCAAGAATTATAAGTTTTAGGGTTTAAACTGGAAAAAAAATCAAGTTTTGGGGTTTTTTTGGAAATTTGAGTTGGCATGTCAAATGCCAGCCAACATTAGCCAAATGTCGATAAGAATTTAGCCTAATGTCGATCGGCATTAGACAAATGCCAATTGACATTTTGCCTAATGTTCATCGGCATTAGACAAATGCCAATTGGCATTTCACCTAATGTCGATCAACATTATGTTTATTTTTTTCCTTTTTTTTGCAAATTTGATCTTTTTCTCATGTCTGATTGGTCAATTAGATGTAATTAATACACTTAACCCATTCTGTGTGTTTAAAGAAGTCTCCAGACTTAGTTCAAAATAAATCATATCCTATCTTTCTTTTCAAAAATTAAAATCTTAGATGCATGCTACACAACTAAATCCTACATTCGCATAGAAAAGGTTGGCTCCCTGACTTTAAAAGTAGAGGGAGAAGTTTGCAAGAGAGGGGGTTTTTTTGAGCGGTCTTATTCTTCTTCTTCTTATTCCTATTCTTTTTCTTTTTTGAGAAAAATTATTAAAAAGGTTTAAGATTGATTTTTATTAAAAGCAACAAAGATTTTTTTCTTTATTTGTGGAGCCTGTAAAACCTAATCATTTACAAGAGGCCAAAAATCTCAGTTGCTCATTTTGATTTTTAACCCTAAAAGACTAAATAAAACTATGTTCTATTTTAGTCTAGAGATCGTGAAAGAGTCATTCAGAGCCAATTCCAAACAGTGAAAATCATAGTCTGAGGGGCCATTTAACTGCATCTGCACAACATCTTCTACTTTTTTCTTTTATTTTCCTTTATTTTAATTTGATTTCTTTATTCTATTTTTAGGGATTCATTACTGACTAAGTTTTTATTTTTGTTTTGATTAATGTTATGTGATGCTCTGGAGGGGAGGTTGGAGATATGTGATTTTTTGGCAGTAACTATTAAAGAATCCATGGAATGCCATAAACTAAAGTCTGTAAAACTCTTGTAGGATTTAGGATTTTTTTATTTCTTTGTGTTATTTGTTCATCTATTTTTTATGGGTTGTAATTGATTTTCTTTTAATTCTCTACACCGTAGGTTGTAATAGCCCCAATAGTGGGAAAATAGTGGAATTTTAATTCTCTACACTAAAATTGATTAGTAATTAGGGTTTCATTTCGTAAAACCTCATAAAATTAATGATGGCAGTAGTTAATTAGGTTTCATGAAATTGATTTAGGATTTTTTTTAGAAAATCATTAAAATGTATGTTTGATATATTTTTTTGTATTTTATTTGTTTTAGGCTTGTTTTTTTTAATGTTTCTATCCTTTTGAGTCCCAAGCCCACGATTAGGTCCATTTCACTTAAAATAGGCTTATAAATGGTTTAGGTTAATTAATTAATTAAAACAAATGTAGGCCAATTTTAGGTTAATTAGATTTAGACCCATTTTAATTAACAAAATCAATTTAGATCTAGCTCAGCCCATTTAATTTCATTAATTTTAAAATAAATAGACTTAGGCCTACATTTCACCTAAAATAAAATCAAGTTAGACTTAAGCCCACTTATAAAATTCAATTTCTTTAAAAACTTAGATTTAGGCCCATTAGAGATTGAAATAAGTAGATTTAAGCTCACTAATCAAAATGTTGGCCCACCTTTAGTCAATTTTCATTTGTAAATAAAAATTATAAATCTAGCTAACTTTCAATAAAATTAACCTAGTTTAGACTTAGGGATTATGCGCTTGAATGCATTTTTATGTGTGATTTTATTGACTATATGCCTTAGGGTAAGATGGATGTTCAAATAGGGTTTAATAAAATTGCATAATTAGAGAATGAAGTAATAATTTATAAAGTAATTCTAAATGAACATAAGACTAAGAGAAGTTAGTATTCTGTTCCTAGAATCTCCTAGTTGTAGTGTTAACTTTCTTTTAGAGAATCGAGTATCACCAATCGAATTGTCCCAGTTATTACCCTGGGTGGCGACTCCTCTTCTCCATGCTATGACTTTATGGCATAATAGTGTGTTTCCTAAGGTCTTGACCCTAAGTAGTGTCGTGGTTGCTAAAATCTTGGACACGCGCTAAACCCTACCATCTACAGTGGCAACTCCATTGGGGATAAGAGATACTGATTGTACTTGTGTTCTTTCAAATTATTTTATTGATTATTATTTCATTCTTGTATTCAATATGTATGTCCCTATTAAATCAATGTCGATGGTTTATGATTCTATGATTCCACTAGCTTCATAGAGTTGTAAATTGGCTAACCATCACTTTTAGCCTTAACTTTGTTCAAGAGATTACCAGGTTCATCTGACCAGAGTCTGTAACCTAAGTCCTAAAGGGGGGTAATTTTCTCTTGAGTTGGTAAAGGATGCCAGACCCCTCTGACCTTATCCTGTAACTCAACATCCATAATGGAGGGCATCTTACTAAGGGAACCTTGACCTTTTCATTATACTCCAACCATATATAATGGCTTAGTTACTTTCCTTAGGATCTACCCAAATTGCTTGTATGATTTTTTCCATGAGGTATTTCTATCTATAAAAGCCCAAGCCTATATTTTTAAAGCCCACTTAAGCAAATAAAGATTGGACTAGACCTTTATACTTAGAAATGTTGTTTCTATACTTATTACCATGAGGTATTTCTATCTATAAATGCCCAGGCCCATACTTTTGAAGCCCCTTGGGGTAATGAAGATTAGGATAGACCTTTATACCTAGAAATGATATTTCTATGTTTTACTACTTTGAGAGAGATTTGGCATGCACGTTGGTCCCTGATATCCCTCTTTGATAGTAAGGCCAAGACTAAAAATCCTAAGGAAAGAAACTCACCATTGAATGCATATGTGGGAGGAATAAGGTTGGAAGGTTTATGCTTGCATGTTGCTTGTTGATTTTTTCTTGATACTTGTTACGTGCTATTTGCTTGCATGTTACTTGTTGCATAAACATATGCATCATGCATATATACATGCATTCCATGCATTATACTAACACCTTGTTTTGCAACCATCATATATTCATTGGGGTTTTATTATATATGGGGATGGAATGGTGGCATATTAATCAGAGCATATCTAAGCCTAAGTCAATAGCTCAAGAGATCCTTCAAGAACTGGAGAAGATTCCTATCAACCCGCTTTACCTAGAAGCTGAACTGGCTCAGACTAAACAGACATAAATGGAACAACAACCAAAGATGTGGACCCTAGAGGATATTATGGGAGCTTTGATGGATGACATGAGAGTTATGATGCAAGATGAACTTAGGCAAGCTCTGGTTGGACTAGTGCAACCTGTTGTCATACCAACGCTTGTTATTGAACAACCACCTGCTGTTGCTATTGAACAACCACCTACTATAGGAGCTTTACCTATTATTGCAGCTCTTGCGCCTATTGTTAGTGCTCCACCTGTTGCTAATAATGCTGGGGGCAACCTATTGCTAGAAACATACTTGCTACTGATGTGAGACTAGAGGACATCGAGAACTACATGGTAGAGAAGGTGAAGAGGGAATCACTTGAATTGGTTCATGATTATAAGTCCAAGTAGTTGCAAGCACTGACTTAGAAAATGTCCAAGATGGAAGAGCTGATTAGAGGATAATGAATGGGGTACTCATTCAACTTTGATAACATGCTGTAAATGGAGGGAGATAAGCTACATGAAAAATTCAAGATGCCTCAGCTGTAAAAATTTGATGGGAGAGGATATTCAAGGATTCATCTCAACCAATACACAATAATTATGAGCACTACTAAGGTACCATTAGCAATAGTTGCTAGGCTATTTATGCTATCTTTAGAGGGAATGGCTGCAAACTAGTATCACGAGCTGGAAAAATCAGTTCAGGCTAATTGGAAGGAATTATTTACTGCCTTTTTGAAATAATATGATTATAGCACTAGATTAGAAGTGTCCATCAGAGACTTAGAACTGACAAAGTAGAAACCCAATGAATCCTTCTCTAATTTCCTTACCAGGTTCATGAACAAGGCAAGATTGATGAAGAACAAGCTGGCTAAGAAGGATCAGGTTAAAATATCACCTAATCTGGTCAATAGATTACAGATGATGAACCCAAAACATTCATAGACCTGTATGATGATGGTCTATAAGCAGAAGATATTGAGAGTGAGAAGAAGAGAAATACTAAAAGTATCAAAACTCGAAATTACCTAACTAAGGGCACACAATAAGGAAGTACTAGCCGAGCTGTGGAGGTGCACACAATTCAATAACCTCAAAGATTCTTCAACTTTAATCAACCATTCTCCAAAGTCTTAGAAAGGCTAATCCAGAAAGGCCTGCTTTGACCCTTAATCTTTTCCAAACCATTGAACCCAAATGTCCCCAGCTATGACCCTAATAGTTACTGCAAATTCCACTAAGTTACTAGCCATTCCACAGACAACTGTATCTACCTAAAACATGAAATCCAAAACCTTATAAACTCTGAAAAAATCACAAACTCTGAAAAGTCCAATTCCAACCCAAACACCAGAATTAACCCTTTCTCAAACTACGAAAATGTCCCACCACCGGCCACTATGATGATCAACTCGGGAGTTAATAAAGAGGAAGTGCTAAACTCTTTTAAAAACCTAAACCCTACAGCCAATGGAGAATCTCTTGATACCTCTAGAGGAGTAGAAGATTTACTGGGACAACCCTTAGGAAAATTTAATTGTAAAGTGTTATATTCCAAATCACCCTCTTTTAATATCCCTATTGAATTAGTTGAGCCCTCAGGTTAGGGGGATGAGTTTGATGATAAGCCAATGAAAGAAGAGAAAGAAGCTAAAACTTTCAAGTAGCCACCCGAAGGAGTTGAAGATCTGTTGGGAAAACCTTCGAATTACAAAGTATTTTATTTTAAGCCTGCTTAAGCTGATATACCCATTGAAGAAATTGTGTCTACAAGATGAGATGATGAGTTTGAAGATGAACCTTTAGCTCCTGAACAGTCTCAAGAAGGAGTTAAAGATCTTTTGAACCAACACTTAGGTAAGCTTAATATGGAAGAGTTGAAAGGGAAAGAAATATGCACAATGGAAGTATGGAAATATGGGAAAAAAGATTAAATCATTAGAGTTATTGACATCTAGTATGACTCTGATGAAGAAAGCTCAGGTGGTCTCGATGTCTAGAGCGATGATCCTAAGGTGAATCATGTCACTAAAAGTGGAAAGAATTACAAAGCAGTTGAAAAGAAAATTGAGAAAGTCGCACAAAGAGAAGAAATAGAAGATATAGAAATAGAGGAAGATTAGAAAGAAGATCTGATTTTGGAATAGTTAAAGAAGGCTAAGGCAAATGTCAACATTTAGGAACTACTGATGCATTTAGGCAGCCATAGAAGAGCTCTTATCAAAGTTCTATTAAACATGAACATTGAAACATCAACCACACCTGAGGCTATGGTGGCAAAGGTGATAAAAAAGAAACACAGGCCGATAACGATCTCAGATAATGACTTGCCTTGGGAAGGGAGCAACCATAATAAGGCATTGTTTATCCCAGCTGAGGTAAGGGGAAAGAGAACCAATTTTGCTGTGGTTGATAATGGTTCTGCTATTAATGTGTGTCCTTTAAAAATCCTGCCTAACTTAGGTTTGAAAGCTGAAGACTTAACATATTCAAACCTTATAATCAGAAATTATGATGACAGCACTAGGAATGTAAAAGGGACATTCCAAGCTTTAGTTAAAATAGGACCTATGGAATCAACTATTGAGTTTACTGTGTTGGATATACCAATTACTTATGCCTTGTTAATGGGAAGGCCATGGTTCCATGCCTTGGGAGGGGTACCCTCAATTGTGCATCAAAATATAAAATTCCTTTATGAAAGAGAGGTTATGACTATAGAAGCTAAGACCAATGCTGCCGTGGCAGCCATATTGGATAAATAGAAGCAAATGTGTGCACCCCCTGGTTTCTAAATTGTTAGGATATTTGATGGAACTGAAATGGATCTGAGAGTAGCAAAAATGATAGAGAGCATGAATTATCAGCTTGGGCAAGGGCTGGCGAAGAATGAGCAAAGAAGCCCTAATCTCCCAAAGTTCAAAAGTCAAGGCAACATAATTGGTTTGGGTTATGTTGAAGAAATAAAGTTGATAAGTAGAAGATTAAGGAAGAGGTTTAATGCCAAGCAAATGAAGCTCTCAAAGAAAATTGGGCCGATAAGTGAGAATTTCATCAGGCCAGGGGAAGACAAATACTATTTAGGAGTTAAAGAATCGGTCAATGTTGTTGGAAAAGATGTTCGTAGGTTTTAAATCTTCAAGGAGCAGATTGTGGAGAACCTGGTGAAAGACAATAAAGAGGAAGTGATGAAACTTGCAGTAGAGAGGATGGGCAATACTGATGTCAAAGAGCTGTTGTGTTTGCCACCTGAAGAGGAGCTACCCTGGGATTTAGCCATTGTTATTAGTGATAGCTTTATTAATGTTTTTTATAATGAAACTGATGTAATAATGTTCGATCTATTTGAGGATGAAAGCTCTATTTTTTCCATGGTCAATAATGGATTTGCTTATTTATGTTATTTGCATCCTAATAGTTCTGTGCATTATAAATTTAATCATTCATACATGTTTGACATTAATTCAATTTAATTCAATTCATTTAATATGGGCATAAATGATAATCCTAAGAACATTTATATATCACATAAGGTAACTCCTGAAAGGAGGGACACTTTGAAGCTCTTGATAAGTTCTTGGCTCAAATTAAGAGGTACAATTTGAGGCTCAACCCAAAGAAGTGCATTTTTGGGGTTACTTTAGGAAAATTATTAGGGCATATAGTTAGCAGCTGAGGAATTGAAGTGGATCCAGATAAAGTGAAAGCTATTCAGGAAATGATGATACTGAATATAGAAAAAGAAGTAAAAGGATTTATTGGCAGGTTACAGTATATTAGTAGGTTTATCACAAAGCTTACTAATATTTGTGACCCTATCTTCAAACTCTTGAGAAAAAACCAACCTGTGAAATGGAGTGATGATTATCAAAAGGCCTTTGACATGATTAAAGAATATCTCATCAGTCCACCTATACTAAAGCCACCGAGGCAAGGTAAGCCATTAATCTTATTCTTGGCATTAGAGGAAAATACAATGGGGGCAATGTTAGCATAAGAAGGACCAAAGGGGATAGAGCATGCGTTGTATTATCTCAGTAAGAAATTCTTACCATATGAGGAAAAGTATGACTTGGTAGAGAAGAAATGTTTAATCATGATCTGGGTAATAATGAAAGTGAGGCATTATTTTCAGTCCTACAAGGTTCAAGCTATTTTAAAGATAGATCCCTTAAGGTACTTATTTTAGGTGCCTGCTTTGACTGGAAGAATGTCTCAATGGTTAGTACTTCTGACTGAGTTTGATATAGAGTACATCACCACGAAAGTCATCAAAGGAAGGGCAGTAGCAGAATTCGTAGCTTAAAATGCAGTAAAGGGTGATGAATAATGGAACTTAGAGTTTTCGAATGAGAACTCGACAGTCATAGAGCATCGTGAGTGGAAGCTTTTCTTCAATGGGGCTATAAATAATAAAGGAGCTGGATTAGGAATAATTCTTGTTACACCAAAAAGAGAAACCATACAGATGGCTAAGAAATTAGATTTTAAAGTGATGAATAATATGGCCGAGTATGAAGCATGCATCTATGAAATTGAAGTAACTCTAGTAGTTGGGGCAAAGGAATTGTTGGTTTATGGGGATTCAATGTTGGTTGCTAGCCAAGCTAATGAAGAATGGGAAGTGAAAAAAGACAAGCTAAAACCCTACATTTGCTATTTGAAAGCTTTAGCAAAAAACTTCAATAAATGCCTCTTTATCCAATTGTTAAGAGACAATAATAAGATAGCATATGCATTGGCAACACTCTCTTCAATATGGGATAATGTGACTGGATCAACTATGAAGCCTTTGGTGATCATGAAATCAAGAGCTCCGTGTTATGGAGGAGAGCAGATTATGAGTGTTCAAATAGGGTTTGAAGAGAATCCATAGTTTTATGATATTCAGAGGTTTATTAAAGAAAGGAATTATCCTGACGAAGTGACCTCAAAAGAGAGATATGCACTTTGTGTTCTCACATAAAACTATGCAAGTCATGATGAAGTATTGTATAAGAGAATATTGAGTGGTATGCAGCTTAGATGTCTCCAGAGAGATGAAGCTGAAGAGGTGATGAAAGAGATTCATGTAGGAGCTTGTGGTTCTTATATGAACGGGATGATCCTGGTTAAGAAGATACTCAAGCAAGGGTATTATTAGATGAGTATGGAAAAGGATTGTATCAAAATAGTGAGGCAATATCATCAGTGTCAGATTTATGGGAATCTTAACCATTTACCTCCTATGGTGCTAAATAGTTTATCGTCACCTTGGCCCTTTATAGCCTGGGGGATTGATATTATAGGAGAAATAAGGTCGACAACATCAAATGGGCACAAGTACATAGTTATGGCAATAGATTACTTCTCCAGATGGGTAGAGGCTGAATCCTTCAATGCCATGAAAGTAAAACAAATGGAACGGTTTATTAAGAAAAGCCTTATATGTAGTTACGGGGTTCCACATCACATTGTGACAGATAATGGTGTCCAATTTTAGGCAAAAATAGCGAACTTATTGTAAAATTATAGGATCAAACATTTTAAGTCTTCACCATATCGTCCTCAAGCTAATGGAGTGGTAGAAGCAGTTAACAAAAATATCAAGAAAATCCTCTCTAAAATGGTCAATACTTACAAAGATTGGTCTCAGTTTCTTCCTTTCATTTTATAGGGATATAAAACTACAGTTAAAACTGCCATGGGCCAAATTCTATTCTCCTTAGTGTATAGTTATGAAGTAGTCTTACCTATAAAAATAGAGATCAAATCCTTAAGAGTTGTCATGGAAGCTAAAACTCTTAAGAGCAAATGGGCACAAAAGAGATATGATCACCTTGTATCTTTAGACGAGAAAAGGATGAGTGCTTTGTTTCAGTTAGATATATCAAAGGAGAATAGCAAGATCATTCAACAAGAAGGTTAAGCCTAGAAAGATAAAAGGTGGGGACATAGTGTTAAAATAATCTAGAGTATTTGATCCAAGAGGAAAGTTCAGACCAAACTGGGAAGGGTCGTATTTAGTCAAAATTGATTTTGCCTAAAGGAGCTACAAAGATATCAAATCTAGAAGAGAATGAATTCATGGAGCCTGTTAACCTGGATTACCTTAAGAAATAATACCTGTAAAAAATAAAATAAAAGTAGTATAAAGAAAATAAAGTCTACTGATTATAAAACCTGAAAAGGCTAGTCAGGAAAAAGTTAGGACATTCCCGTTGTTCAGAAAATCTATATAAAAGGTTGGTAAGCAAAAATTAGAGAAAAAAATAAAAGAGATGATCCTGTTGGCTAGAAAACCCACAAAGAGCTAGTTAGGCAAATTAGGGTAAATAAATGAGAGAGAAAAATATTCAACTAGAAAATCTGAAAGGACTAGTTGATAACAAGAGTTATATCATGTGATGTAATAAATATATTCATTTTGGCCCTAATTAATGAAACATAATAAAATTTAATTTTTGTTTTATCATTGCATGTTTTATCTTATTTATAATGCATAAATACTAGAAATGAAAACAAAATATGAAAGCTTAAAATCAACTTTATAAGACCATTTCTAAGTGATGTCTTTGTTTACGACTAGTTATATAAAGCCTGAGTCCCCATGTATCTAGAAAATCCTGGTGGCATAACCCAAGTCCTACATGATTAACAGAAATAGCAAGAAAGCTTAACTCTTCATGTAGTTAGATTTATATGAGAAACAAACCAAATAAAACAAAAGCCCACTAAATTGAAAACCCAAAAGGGTGGCTTAGGCAAAAGTTAGGGCAAGCCTGCTAAGTTGAAAACATGAAAGGGCAGCTTAGGCAAAAGTTAAGGCATTTTAAAAAAAAACCCTCCATTCATTTATCTAAGTCTGATTTAGGGAAAGACAAAATAGTTCAACACAGTACACACGAATAGAGTTCATAATATAATAGTATAACAGGAATAGTCTGAATACAAATAGCCTAGATCAGTCATCCTGAACTCTAAAATCTAGCCATAAGCTCCATCCTCTGGTGGAATCATCATGATGAAAGGTGTCCAGAGGTCTAACAGAGGAAGTCCCAGCACTGTAAGGGTCAATGCCTAAACTACAAGCTATCAGCGAAGCATCTTGATCTTGCATTCTAGACCGCTCGAGTAGCTCTGTACATATATGAAACATACCATATGCATTTCATACATAGCATGCATACATTTTCATCTTCATTTTACATATACTTACCCTCCAACTATCTTTAACCTACATAGTGAATTACCTCTGAGATGAGGAGAGTCCATGCAAGTACTCCGCCTGTGTCCGAGGAACCTATTTTGTAAATTTACTAAAATTAGTGTCAAGTATGGATCATGTAGGGAATAAGTCCGAAAGACTCATATGAGAAGCATTTACTGTAGAAAAGATAAAAGTTGAGCATCACTAAAATGCATCTGCTGCTCAACTAGAGTCTAAATAATAGGAGCCCAGTAAAACATGGACCTATCCATAAGAGAGATATCACCAAGGGTAATGCTCACAAAAGCGCCATCATGACTAGTCCTAACATACTAAGTATGATGTGTAGGGCTAGGTCTAGGCTCAAGCCTCTCAATATTAGGAACAACCTCAGTCTCCAGAGCAATCTCAGTCTCTTCCTCTATCACCTCATTAACAAGAGAGGGAACCTCCTTAAACTGTAAAAAGAATAAGTAATTCATAGGTTCCAAAGAAAGAAGCTGAAATAATAAGAAATTACCTCAACATCGTCAATGGGAATATGCTCCAAGAGGCTCTCATGAAGGAATTATTGATAATGTTAAGAACGCTCAAGAAAATCTAAGGCAACATATCCCTATAATGGATCTCTTAACTCTGAACCTATCAAATGCAAGCTACGGAGCATAGAGGAAGGGACATCAAATGGAATGCGATGTTGAGAAGGCCTAGAAGACCAGCAATACACTTGCTCACCTAAATACCACATCAAATAACCATATCCTGAGAGTAGAACCCTCATGGGCTCAAGGCGTATAGCAGTGGCCATGAAATCATATCACTGGATGTCATCGACACCCTTCAGCCAATCAGAGTTTATCTACAATTTAAGTGCCATTCAATGGTGTTTAGCTAGTCATGATACGTCTACAAAGTGTTCTTATTACTAGCAAGGCCGGAAGAACCCCATCTCATCATTAGAGGAAAGCTCCTATCAGAGCTAATAGCACTGAAGCCTTGAATCAACCCGATCTTTATGCTCTAGATTTGAAAGAAAGAGAGCATATAAGTAAAAGGTAATATTTTTACAGAAATAAACAGAAGCAATAAAATGTTACCTCATTACCCACATCTTTACACATGTGGGTATGTAAATGAGTCAAATGAAAAATAGTTGAGCCCTCTCAAAGTCCAAGATCATTCTAAGAAAAACAAGGAGGTAGAATCCTCTGATTTTATGAAATCTCTACTCTCCCATGTTGTCTGTGTTGTAAGAAGGCCATAGGATCTAACGAATTACAAATTAGACATCAAGATGATAAGAAATCAAGAAATAAAAATCAATGGAAAGAAAGGAAATGAAAAAGAAAGAAAATGAAGAAGAAGAGAGAATGAAATGAGACATGTAAAAAGGAGGGAATATATAAAGTGAAAAATATCCACTTTAGTCCATTACTTTATTTGCATATCGATCCAAGTTCTCTTATCGTAATTTAGTCCATAATTGCATTCTGATTAAGAATTCATTACTAATTAAATCATGAAATTCATTTTATCAAATTTCATTGAATTATTAATCTGTAACTAGTCTGTGATTTTGAATTCTCTGTCAAGTATAGAATACAGAAAAAAATTACAGAATTTAATTTTGCATTTCTACATGCATCATTTCAATCAAATGTCAAAATTCATTTTATGTTACATAGTAGTTGAACACAAATTTTCAAAATTATAATGTTATGTGCTACACAATAGTCATAACATGAATTTCAAATTCCACATGTTATATGCTTTAATAGCGGTTATAACATGACCTTTTTTTCAGACGTTTACCACCAGACACTACACATTAGTTATGGTGATGTTGCTAAACATCCCATAAGGAATATAGAAAATTTTAAATCATTACACGTTCCACAGGAACTATAGCATGCTTTTCATCATTTTTGCTAGACGTCCCACAGGGAATATAGCAAGCTTCATTGCATACATTTTGTTAGACATCCCACAAAGAATATAATGGAACTCATTGTCACTAGATGTCCTATAAGGAATATAGTTTACATTGTTAGACATCCCACAGGGAATATAATGAAACTCGTTATCACTAGACATCCTACAGGGAATATAGTATACATCGTTAGACATCCCATAGGGAATATAACAAAACTTATTATCACTAGACGTCCTACAAGGAATATAGTGTGCATCGTTAAACATCCCACAGGGAATATAACAAAATTAATTACAATGTTAGACGTTCCATAGGAACTATAGCAAATTTTCAATTAGTATGTTGCAGGAGACAATATGTCACAACCCAAAGCAGAGGCCATGACCGGCGCTAGGGAATGGGAATTCTTTCGAATCCGGAACCCGTAGCAAGCCTTAATATAAAATAAAACATACAATAATAATAATAACATAATTTGTAACGGAAATAAAATCATAAATAATGAATTAATAACCCACTACGAGATTTAAATCAATAACTCATCTCATATATATAAGTAAACTTTTAATACAAATCCAGTTCAAATATTTTAAGTACATAACTTATACCAATATAATACAATATCTTTTTTTTTTCAATTTTACAACTACTGCAGTGTCTAGATTATAAAAATAAAACTCAAGTAAGCAGATTACATAATAAAGCCGGGGCAGAAGAATTCCAACGTATGGGTCTGCTACTGAGGTCTGATGATGATGACTCTCCTGAAAAAAAGTCAACGGAGGGGAGTCAGACCTCACTGAGTGAATTACTATAATATATATACATGCATACTAAATGTCAATGCACACAGTCAAAAGTATATATAATAAATATATATACAAGCAAACACACACAAATGCAATAAAATCATTTTCATATATTTTTATTTAAAATCACTATTTATGAAGGATCAAATAGAACCCTAGAAAATCGCAACCTCAAAATAGTGTTAGACAACACTCTAGCCATACAGGCTCACTTATTCTAAATATATTCACTTATTCCATTTGGACAGTAGACTGGCCTTGAGACACTAAGTCAATCGAGCTCCAGCAGTCTGACTGTCAGTGTGATTGACCCTGAGACACTAGTTCAACTGAGCTCCAGCAATCACACTCCCAAATCATTTCTCACACATCGAATAATAAAATCTAATCAAATTCCTCAAATAGGTTAGTAATATAGTCTAAATACTATCGGCGTACCGGTACGTACTCGGTCCTAGTGCTGCCCACTAGGTAGCACGTTCTATTGATATCCTTCATTTTAAATATAAAACATACATTCATAAATAAATGATGCATGTAATTGAATAAAATCTCAATATAAACCATATATATACTAGAAATATACCAAAAATAAACCAGGTATATTCCGAGTATATATACGTCAAATAAATCCAATATAATTGCAAAATAAACTATAAATATATTCAAAAACATTTTAAACATAATTTATTAATAAAACATACATATAGTTTAAAATAAACCAAAAATAGACTTAAGTACTAAGTAAACCATTATGCATATTTAATTAAAATAAAACATATATTTCTAAAATCATGCACCCTAGAGCATTTATATATAAAATAGCAACTCAATATTTATTGCGATCCTCGAGATGGGTCCGATGGGCCTGGTCCACTAGGCCTCGGTCTCGGCGCAACTAAACAAACAGATAATGACAGGAATCAGAATAAATCTAACAGAAGTTCTAAAGACTCGATCTAGATTACCAGACACATAATTTGACCGGACATCACGTTTTACGAGAATTCTATCGAAAATCCGACAGAACCTCCCCTGTAAAACAGACATCTCTCTACTCAAAGAGTAGAGCCGGCCCTGCAAAGAAACACACTTCGAAAATAACACAGAATTCTCAATCAAAATCCCTCGGTTGGACTCCAAACTACAAATCACCGATCGAGGTCCACAATTCACAGAATATTTACAAAATACCAAAAAAGCCCTTATGTAATAAAAATACATTTTATCAGTAGAAATTACGGAATACACCCTAAAACACAGTAAAAACCGATAAAAACTCATTTTATTAGAAAAATCGTATATTATATATATAATTGAAAATAATTTACAAAAAATAGTTTTAATTAGTTAAAAATACTAAATAATTGGTAGAAATCATTTTTATACCCTAAATAACTATTAAAATTGATTTAATTACATTTTAGCCAATTTAGTGTAAAATTATCAAAATACCCCTATATATATAAATATACTAAAATTAATCCAAAAATTCACCAAAAATAATATAATTACTCAAAATTAATTTTCTCAACATATATTTCAATAATATCAATAAATACACTCAATTAACCATTTAATTTCAATTTAACACATAATTAACCCTACTTTTCAAAATTACATAAACTAAATAAATACATAAAAATTCACAAAAATTACAATTAAATTTTTATAATTCATTTCAACACCTATAATTACCATAAAACACAATTTCATAATTTAATTAATTAATTTTCAAAAATTAGAAAATTTTAATAAAATAACCAAAAATACCCAAAGATCAAAATAATATCCAAAAATTCACATAGGTAAATTGAGCTAAGGGGAGCAACATTTGTTAAGGTACTTTTCATGAATCACAAGGGAAGAGCTCAAAAAAATTCGAAAAGTCAATATGGCCAAAATAGAAAAATCGAAAAACAGAAAAATTGAGGAAGTTAGAGCTCAAACCGAAGCTTGGATCAAGTTCACCGAAGCTTGAGGAGCTCAAGGACATCGGAATTGCGAAGAATAACGGCCGGAGGAGGAAGAACGGTGGAAAGCTTGAGTTTCGGTAAAAATAGCGGAAATGAACTTGGCCGGCGTCGGGGAAGATGACAGGGATGGCGAAAGGCTGGAGGCACTCTAATCAGAGAAGAAATAGACGGTGAGGGTGAAGGAAAGGGTAGTGTCGGGGAAGAAGAAGGGAAATAGGAAAAAAAATTATGTTTTTTGTATATATATATATATATAATAACTTTAATATTTTATTATTGAAATTTATCAATATTATATTTAGGGAAAATCCTACACCACAATTTTAACCAACATATACAAATATATATACATATATACATGTTAATTAAAATGGAAACTATATAATATATATATGTATATATATGATTAAAATAATTAATAAACCCTAAAATTATAAAAATATATGTATATTTATGCATGTATATGTATGTAGTTTAACACTACAATTAAAATAATGCATGAACTCATGCAAATGCGTAAATCTATTTAAAATAATTAATATTAAATTATTTACGTGTCAATTTTCCCAAAAGTACAAGTCCCGGGAAAATTTTACGTAACGTACTTAAAATAATATAAAACAGTTAAAATTAGTTTTAATTAAATAACAACTCATAAAAATATCATAATTATATACAAAATTATTAACACTGTATATCTCGATGCAGTACAAAAATATTTAAAAACTCGGGATATTACACAATATGGGCATGGTCTGATTGAAAGCTAATGATCCACCATATACAAAAATCCTCTTACATGTGAAAGGTGTAAAAGAAAATCTTCTCAATCTCCTAGTGATTTTCCTTTACATCTCTGTACCCGATGAACTCTATATAAGGGTTCTTTGATTCTTCACAAAGGAAAATGAAAAGATCTTCTTTGGCCCTTAACTTTAAATAGTTGAAAAAAGACATAACATCTTCCTCACTCATAGAATAAGTGCAATTGCAAAGTTGAATTCTAACTAAAAGACTAGAAGATTTTAGTTGAGGACTTCTAATTTCTAAAAAATATGTAAATAGCCAAAGTTGAACCAACCACAGAGATCCTCTAAATTTTGAGAATGGCTTGCAAGAATGGTAGTAGTTAAGGGTTCTATAAGTAAGGCTAAGGAGTATTGATCCAAGAGCAAAAAATTTCCATGATGCCAAAGCTTTAGCCAAATTAATGTATTCAACAATTGGCTTCCCAGAACTTGGGCACATTAAAAACTTGCATATTAGCACCTAAAGAAACTTAACATGTTCCTTATCATCTGGATCACCCTTGGACTTAATTTTATGTTGAATTAATGAGTGATATGATGAGTATTTAGTTGACGTAGTTCAAAACTTGATTAACTGAGGGTCATCTTTGTATATTGCACATGTTGCATCTGCTCCAATCACTGACAAATAGTTAGCACAAACACATCTCTAAGTGTAATCGATGCTAGTCTGAAAGGGACTATAAAAGAGTTTACACTTGGTGCTTAGAAAAGCATTGCAACACACAGAATATTCGACTAAAAGTGTTGTCCAACTTTGCTCATTTGAATAATCTAATTTATACCCAATGTTTTCCACTCTTGGCCAAAAGCGAGACTTAACATTGTAACCCATTTAATCCATTCATTATGTGGCTTATGCCAAGACTTCATTATGGCTGCATTAAGTGGTAGAATTAATTATGCCCCTTATAGTAATTCATTGTTAGACGTTCCTTGGGAACTATAGCAAATTATCAATTCATCATTGCTAGACGTTCCACAGGAACTATAGCAGACTTTTAATTCATTATCACTAAATGTCCCACAAGGAATATAGTAAAAATCATTTACAAAAAGTTCACTAGACGTTCCGTAAGAAATATAGTGAGATTTGTTAAACATTACATCTTGCTCAGCAATCTGAGCATCGATTTATCAATTAGGATATAGTTAGGTATCATGATTCTTTCCTTTGAAATTGTGTGCTTCTATTTCTTTGTCGTAAATTGTCAAGTAAAAAATGACAAAGGAGGGTAACTATAAGCACCCAATTTCATGATGCAATTGTGCATGCGTGCAACAAAAGCCCCTATGATGAAATTAATTGAGAAATTGATCTCTAGTGTCGATATTTCATGATTTAAAGGATTAAATTGTAACATTTTAAAGCTTAAATGCAAGAACTATAAGTTTTAGGGTTTAAATTGGAAAAATCAAGTTTTAGGGCTTTTTTGGAAATTTGAGTTGGCACATCAAATGCTAGTCGGCATTTAGCCAAATGCTGATAAGCATTTAGCCTAATGCCAATCGATATTAGCCAAATGTTGATCAACATTTAGCCTAATGCCGATCAACATTAGACAAATGTCAATCGGTATTTAGCTTAATGCTGATCAGCATTACACTGATTTTTTCCCTTTTTTCAGAAATTCGGTCTTTTTCTTGCATCTAATTGGTTAATTAGACGTAATTAATACACGTGCCCCACTCTGTGTGTTTAAAGAAGTCTCCAGACTTAGTTTAAAATAAATCCTATCCTATCTATGTTTTTAAAAATTAAAATCTCAGACTCGTGCTATGCAACTAAATCTTGCATTCGCGCAAAAAAGGTTGGCTCCCTGACTTAAAAAGCCGAGGGAGAAGTCTGCAAGAGAGGGGGTTTTTTTTAGCAGTGCTCTTCTTCTTCTTCTTTTTATTTTTTGAGAAAATTATTAAAAGGGTTTGAGATTGATTTTTATTAAAAGCAATAAAGATTTTTTTCTTTATTTGTGTAGCTTGTAAAACCTAGTTATTTACAGGAGGCCAAAAATCTCAATTGCTCACTTTTGAATTTTAACCCTAAAAGACCAAATAAAACTAAGTTCTATTTTAGTCTAGAGATCGTGAAAAAGTCATTCAAAGCCAATCTCAAACTGTGAAAATCATAGTCTAAGGGGCCATCTAACTACATCTGCACATCATCTTCTACTCTTTTCTTTTCTTTTCCTTTATTTTAATTTGATTTCTTTATTCAATTTTTAGTGATTCATTACTAACTAAGTTTTTATTTTTGTTTTGATTAATGTTCTATGATGCTCTAAAGGGGAGGTTGGAGATATGTGATTTTTTGGTAGTAATAATTGAAGAAACCATGAAATGCCATGGACTAAAGTTTGTAAAACTCCCATAAAATTTAGGATTTTTCTATTTCTCTATGTTATTTGTTCATTTCTTGTTTATGGGTTGTAATTGATTTTCTTTTAATTCTCTGCACCGTAGGTTGTAATAGCCCTAATAATGGAATTCTAATTCTCTGCACTAAAATTGATTAGTAATTAAGATTTCACTTGGTAAAACATCATAAAATCAACGATGGTAGTAGTTAATTAGGTTTCATGAAATTGATTTAGGATTTTTTTTAGAAAATCTTTAAAATGTATGTTTGATCTATTTTTTTTATGTTTTATTTGTTTTGGGCTTGTTTTTTATATTTCTATCCTTTTAGGCCCCAAGCCCACGATTAGGTCAAATTTACTTAACATAGGTTTATAAATGGTTTAGGTTAATTAATTAATTAAAACCAATGTAGGCCCATTTTAGGTTAATTAGATTTAGGCCCATTTTAATTAATAAAATCAATTTAGATCCAGCTCAACCCATTTAATTTCATTACTTTTAAAATAAATAGACTTAGATTCACATTTCACCTAAAATAAAATCAAGTTAGACTTAGGCTCACTTATAAAATTCAAGTTCTTTAAAAACTTAGATTTAGGCCCATCTTAGAGATTGAAACAAGTAGATTTAAGCTCACTAATCAAAATGTAGGCACACCTTTAGTCCATTTTTATTTGTAAATAAAAATTGTAAATCTAGCTAACTTTCAATAAAATTGACCTAGTTTAGACTTAGGGATGAACGCTTGAATGCATTTTTATGTCTGATTTTATTGACTAGATGCCTTAGGGTTAGATGGATGTTCAAATAGGTTTTAATAAAATTACATGTAATTAGAGAATGAAGTGATAATTTATAAAGTAATTCTAAATGAACATGAGACTAAGAGAAGTTAGTATTCCATTACTAGAATCTCTTGGTTATGGTCCTAACTTTCTTTTAAAGAATCGAGTACTACCAATCGAATTGTTCCAATTATTACCCTGGGTGGCGACTCCTCTTCTCTATGTTGTGACTTTATGGCATAGTAGTGTGCTCCCTAAGGCTCTGAGCCTAAACAGTATCGCGGTTGCTAAAATTTTAGATGCGTGCTAAACCCTACCGTCTACATATAGCTTTTGATCAAAAAATAATAAAAAAACCACATTGACTTGCAAAATAACAACCCTTTGGCAATTAGAGAGTAAAGGGAAGGCAAGAGAATGGAAGGAAATTTAAACTATAGATCTTGTGCTTGAAAATTTAAAAATAATTAATAGAGGGAAAAGAAGAGAAAATATTTAAAAAGAAAATGAAATTTTATAATTATAATGTATTTAAGGAGTTAAAATATTTTACATCTCAAATTAGGGTATAATGACCTTCATTTTATAAATGAGGAATAAAGAAAATAATTTCCCTTCAATTTATATTCCTTTCTGAAAAATTTTAATAGCTAAATATGATGAAAATTAATTTCCCTTTTATTTTCTTTCATTCTCTTTATTTTCTCTTCAATATATGTACAATGTAAAATAAAATTTACAAATGAAGGAGAATGAGAAAAACAAGAGAAAAAAGGAGATTTTTTATGTATTTTTTTAAAGATATTTAGAATTATAAAATTTCATATATTCTATTATTGATATGTTATTAATTTGAAATGGATATATATGAATTTATCTTAATTAGTCCTTTAATTTTGGATTAGGATTATAATGCCCAAACTATGGAAAAATGCTTAGAATGTTTTACCTGATATTCATGTAGGTTGTATGATCAAGGATGTAGCATGATCTATGATTACTTGTTCTTCTATGAGAATCACATGTTTATACTCCTTAAAGAAAGTTGTGGCTTTAGGAATAAAAGGAGTCCTTAGTCAATTTTTTTTAACAACTAAATATAATTCATTCATTAAAAAGAATTACACCATATAAAGAGCAATTTTGCAATAACCAACAATTAAGCTCATTAAATTTGGCCAATAAGACAGGCAAATACAATGAATTTTCAACTTAAAAGAAGAAATACTAATGTGTTAGAGAGCATAGAGTTTGTAGCACCTCATTATAACGACCATGGTGGAATCAAGATGATGATAAGAGAACTACCTCCAGAATTATGAGTGATTGCTTTTCCATTGGTAAAATTTAATTATTGGAACCATAAAAAGAGTAGTTAGCAGTGTCTAGAGAGGCTGATTCTTTATAGGTGACAGTTTTGTCTGCACCATTAAGGAACCTATAAATCCCCTTATCTTATAGGCTAGGGACAACCTGAATGTACTCCATAAAATCACTATAAATCCCTTACACGTACTACATAAAAGTAATAAGAACACAAAAGAACTAGATACATATATAGATCAAAATAAATAAAACTAATAGATTTGAGATTATACCTAAATCTAAGTTATTAATGCATTAAACATAAAAAAAATAGATTTGGGTATTTTTGGCTAATAATTGGGCAAAAGCCACCCTAAAAATCAACGAAAAAGACCAAAGAATAGGGGAGTTATGAAAGAAGAATATATAACAGAGAAGAGAATCAAAATAGTACTAAACATCTAGTTTGTATCAACATCCATTAGTCCATTAAAGCTTAAAAACATGGCTAGAATTTATATGGAGTTGAATGCCTTAGAGGTATCCAAAGCTCATAGAGGAAAGATTGTTATACAATAAGATTGCTTATTAGCGAATGTCAATTATTAGATCATGAAATTCAGTTAAGTTTTCTGTCCAAAATAAAAAAAAGAAATTCAGTTTAGTTTAATTATATTAGAAGGTTTGCAAATATGGTGGCTCATGTATTAGTAAATGATTAATCAAAATTCATGGAGTGATAATCTACCCCCTCTATTATTAATGTTCTTGTAGCTGATATTCATTGATAAAAAAAATTCCTATTTCAATTAAAAATAAAATCGGAGGAGTAAAGTTCCAAAATTTGCATCTATACAATTGCAACTTAAAATCGTTAGATTAAATTTTATTCAATTACAGTTATTAATACATATAATATGTATTAATTATTGATATGAGAAAAATCAATAGTTATAATTAAATAAAAATTAATCTAATGGTTTTAATTTATTTGTATAAATATAAAAGTTTTTTTTTAAACATTATATTTTGAGAGAAAACTAGCAAGCTAGCCAAAGAAACACAGGGAAAACATTGGAAACAAAGCCTAACTTTTATAGAAACATCAATGGGTAAGAGTATAGGAAATAAGACCATCAGAGAGAGTTCATAATACAAGCCAAATTCAGAGAAATAAAGCCCAAAAGATAGACCAAATAAGGATAGCCCAACTGGAAGTCACTACTAGAGGGTCTTACAAAGCTCTCATAGTCTAATTGATCTGCTTCTAAAATGTCAAAAAGATTATCTTCTATTTGCTTTTGGCTTTTAAATTTTATGACAGTTGTAAATGCCTTTTCAGGGTAGTTAGGAGCTCGAGTTTTGTCAGAGTTCTAAAATTCTTCCCTTTTGCCTTTTAATAATTTATCCTTTTCATAGTTTTGTTTTCCTCTTCAAACTTTGGGTATGAGGGTTCCCCTTTATATAGGGTAAGAGAGGAATGCTACAAATTGAAAGAGGATACAACTACAGGTCTACCTTTATGGTTTTTCTTATAGCCTAAGCTAGAGATGAATTTAGAAAGATTGTAAAGGAAATGAAATAAAAAGAAATTCCTGAATTTATATTCAAACTATAACTCTTTTTCCTTTAATGTCAGCCAAAAGCCTTTGGGAATTGGCTTGGCATAATTGAAACAGACCCTAAGATCTAAAACAAAAACATCATGATTGGATTTAGGTTTTTTGATTTTCATATCAATTAGGCTTTTAAACCCACATTCAACAATGAACATAGCATTTTCTAGGCAAAGGATATCTGCTAAAATTTTTTCAATCCTGACCTAAACATAATCGTTGAGAAAGTTATAAAGATCTAATGGTTGATTTTTCTTCCAATCTTTGATAACAAATAAATATCTCAAAAAAAACCCATAGAGTATTGTCAAGGATCTCTTATCATTAGCATTTTGGACTTTAATAATGAAAACATTTTCCTCATTTAAGGAATGGATAAAAGAAATCACAATGGGGGTGTATACTTGAGTGAGAATTAACTTGAGGAAATGAGATGAAAAATTTTTTTTATTGAGAATTTTACTAACCATTGTCCAACCATCTTCATCATCAAAGGAGTCGTTTGAATCTTGATTGTCATTTAATAAAACATTTCAATCTTGTTGTTTCATGACAATACTAAGATGAAGATAACAACGAGGAAAGAGTATATGAAAAGACAATCGAGTTCCAGGATAAGAGGTAGAGAGATTTGAGAAGGGAAGGTGATAAGGTAAGATGTGTTGATTGGAGAAGATGAAGAGATATGGGTTAGAATATTGATGACCAAGAAGATATCAATATTATATGTTAGAGAGAGAAAAAAGAGTTCCTCTCACTCGCCATTTTTTTTAATATTTATTATATAAATGTTTGTACCATAATAAGACCCTATATATATAGGGGTGGAGCTTTGAATGGACATGGCCCTCTCAAAAATTTAAAATTTCTTTAAATATATTATATAATTAAAATTATGAAAAAAAAATTCATGTATTCTTAATATATGGCCACCTATAATAAAATATTCAAGTAAATGTAGACAGGTTCCAATGTTAATATGATATGTAGGTAATTAATTTTTATTCAATTACATACTTGACTTTCATTTATCTAAAGTTAACAAGCAAGTGAGACAAAATTTTCTAATTAACAAGTCTTTTAAGAGCATTTAGAATGGTGTTCTTTAAAATAAAAAATATATTTTAGGTAATAAAGAGAATTTTAAGGAATCTTTCAATATAAAGAATAAAAAAAATTATTTAAATTCTATGCACTCTTTATATTTTACTTTTCATTTTGTTTTATCCTAAAAGCATATGATATTAATTTTTAAATATTGTGGGAAAAAAAGAAAAAAAATTTAGGTAACAAAAAAACTCAATAGAAAATAAGAATTTGTATAGAAACTAAAGGTCTATTAATGAACCTTGTGTACAGATAGTAGATTTTGACTCTATACATGTAGAGAGTTAAACTTACTTTATAATCTATAATTTAGATTTAAAGAATGAGTTAGAGTCCTTTTTTTTACAATTATTCTTTATAACAAAGAGTTTAGGTTAAATAAAAAGTGGGTTGGAAATGCTCTAAGCTACCAAAACTATCCTTTTAGCTTATCCACTATGTTTCCAACCGAGAAAACAAAACAAAAGTGTCTTTTTCAAAGCTTTCTTACCTGTTCATAGAATAATTGAATAAGTTAACAAAAGTGGAATGGCTCTGCTAGTCTTCTTCAATATATCTTGTTATTTGAGGTAAGTTCAAATTAAAACCATTGTTTTTGTTAATTTTGTTGGTTAATTGAATTTAATTAATTGTTAATTGCTTGTTTATTTAATTAGAGAAAGGTTACATAATTGAATTCTTTTACTAATTTTGATATATTTCAACATGCAATTCAACTTATTTTTATATGTTACTATTATTATCATTATTTTATTTAAATTTTGTTATACTTTGAATGATTTATTAAATGTTTTAGGTTTTTTCATGGTTAAGCCAAAAACTATTGATTCATTTATCAAGAGAAAGAATGTTGGTGATTAGTGGTGAATCTAGAAAAATTAGCTAGTGGGGGCAATTTTTATATGAAAAGAAATTATACATCCAAACTCACAAAAACATACATATATATAAAATCTAACATTAAATATTCATGGGATTTTTTAAATAATACAATTTTTTCTCGACCAAGATCTGTTGGGAGATTTTTTAAATCAACTTCTAAAATTTCATTCATTAGATGTGCTTGTTTTTTCCACCATCATTAGATTCTTGAGAGGAAGAAGATTGATTAGGTGGTAATTTTCTCTTAAGAAATTTATCCATACTATAATGAAAACAAAAATAGTGTAATTATCATTAGACTATAGATAGATATTCAATCTGAATTTTTTTAATTATATATAATTTACAAACACACACAATAGATATATAAATGCAACAATTTGAGACTAGTTTATAAAAAATTGATACAAAATTTTTTTAACATAATTGACCTAAATAAATAGACAAAGAGTAATAACTTGAAAGTTGAAAGAAATTTAATAAAAAAAAAAGAATTAAAAAGTGGTGTTGTAAGAATGTAACGCTGTTGTCTTTTTTTTTTTTATGAAGCCACCGTTGTGTTTTTGAATGTTAGAGTGATGTCAAACTTCTTATAAAATTATAAAAGTGAAAACCTAGGTTTTATTTTTATTTTAAATAAAAAAGCTGTAAGTCTTAAAAAAATGCAATTTAAGCAGGGGCAATAAGGTAAAATAATAATAAAATAAAAATTCATATAAATCAATTATAAAAGACAAGCGGGGGCACCAATTGCTCCCACTTGCCCTTATGTAAATTCACCATTATTGGTGATCTTAAAATTTCAAGACCTTTACTTTTAACACTAAATCATGATTCTTCGAATGAAAATGAGAACCAATTGAAATTTCAAAAAGAATGGACTGAAAATGAAGAGCATTTTCTAAGTTTCAAAGAGTTGAAACTAAACAAATTGATATTAATTCCTTAGAACATGATCCGGGATTACGTCCTCAAATTTGGGAGTTTGATGTTAACCAAAGAGATGAAATAAGAAGAGCCTATTTGAAAATGGGATCATATCAGCTTCATCTTGAAAAATATCCTCTCTTTGGTTCAAGTAAACATCATCGTAGGTTTTCAGCTACATGGTTTAGTCTATTTCCTTCTTGGTTAGAATATTCTAAAGAAAAAGATTATTGTTTGCCATGTTATTTATCCAATAAAAAATCAAGTGGGCGTTTAGGTGCGAATGCATCTACAATAAACGGGTTTAGAAGTTGGAAAAAGGTAAATGATGGAAAAAGATGTGCTTTTCTTAATCATATTGGAAGTGATCATTGTTCACCACATAATAATGCAATGAGATATTGTGAAGACTCATTGAATGAATTTTAAAATATTTTTAATGTTATAAATGTAAGAACTTTAAAGGAGATTTTAAAAAATAGATTATGCTCAAGACTTATATTGATGCTATTAGGTGATTGGCTTTTTAAACATGTGCATTTAGAGGCTATGATGAAAGCTCAAAGTCACAAAATAAAGGTAATCTTCTTAAAATGGTACAATTATCGGCAGCCTATAATGAAGAAGTTATAAAAGTTATCTTGGAAAAAGCTCCTTATAATTCTAAGTATACTTCACACCATATTCAAAAGGAGATTCTTCATATCATTTCAAGTAAAGTTCAAAACTATATATGTGTAGAGATTGATTATTCCAAATTTTGTGTGATTATTGATAAGGCATGTAATGAGTCCAAAAGAGAGCAAATGACTCTTATTTTGAGGGTTTTTTTAATAAAAAAAATGGGATTTTAAGAAAGCATTTTTTAAATTTTGTTCATGTTAGAGACACAACATCATTGACTCTTAAAAAGGAGTTATCTGTTGTTCTTTCTCAAAATAATCTTAATATTCATAATATCCATGACCAAGGATATGATGGTGCTAGCAATATAAATGAAGAATGGAATGGTTTGTGAGTATTAATTCTTAATGATTGTCTATATACATACTATATGTATTGTTTGGCCCACAGATTACAACTTTCATTAGTTGCTTTTACAGAGTTTATACTAGTTCATCAATTCTTTTCAAACTTGTCTTTTAGTAGTAATATTATTTATGGTTCTTGAAAATGCCATGATGAACTAAAAACTGCCAAGGTTGCTGAACTTGCACATTTGTAAGATACTGATAAACTTAAGACAATGAAAGGGGCAAATCAAATGTTTACTTTAGGATGAATTGGAGATACTCGATAAGGCTCTCATTGTTATTCTGTGTGTAATTTAATACAAATGTTTGGTGCAACTTCTATAATTCTTTAAGATAATATTGAAGATGGATCCACTTATTCTAAATATGGACATTTTGATGCTGCTTATAAATTCATGACTTCATTTGAATTTATATTCATTTTGCATTTGATGAAAGAAACAATGGGAATCACAAATGTTCTTTGTCAAGCTTTGCAACATAAATCTCAAGACATTGTCAATGCTATACAATTAATTAGAACTACAAAAGCACTTATTCAAAAATTTAAAGAAGATGGTTTGGAGTGATTTTCTAAAACATGTGAAAGTTTTCTGCCAACAACATCATATTGATTTTTATAATTTCAAAGCTTTTTATAAGCATGTTGAGGTCATGCACGTCACCAACAAGATCAAATGACACTGTAGCATTATTATAGTGTGGAAATTCTCTTGTTACTATAGATAAAAAAATTGCAAGAATTGAATAGCAGATTCAGTGAGGAAGCAATAGAGCTTTTAACTCTTAACTCATATTTGATTCATAATGGTGCTTATAAAGCACTCAATGCTAATGATATTTGCAAGCTTGTGGAGAAATATTATCCTCTAGATTTTACTAAACAAGAGAAAATTAATTTGAGATTTTAGCTTCAACATTTTATTCTTGATGCTCCTCATAATCCGACATTGAAGAATCTTTCTACTTTATCTGAACTTTGTAGAGTATTAGTGGAAATGGGTAAATAAGAGGTTTATTTTTTACTTGATAGATTGATTCATCTTATTCTAATTCTTCAAGTTTCTACAGCTACAATAGAATAAGCCTTTTCAACAATGAAATTGGTAAAGATAGGACTCCGTAATAAAATAAAAGATGAATATTGATACCATCTAGAATGTTCCCACCTAAGTAGGGGTTCTCTACCCCCCTAAATAGGAACACATGGACAAGGGAGAAGACAGATCCGTCCAAGGAACTACTTCAAAGAGGAATCCTAACCGAATAAGGAACACTCTCCTACAAAGATTATGATTCACTGATCCATAAGGAATCTCATTTCTCCCAGGTTTGAGTATTGCTATATATAGAACCCTATACCCCTCGTAAGAGGACATCTCATTCACACACATTCAAGCTATCTCACCTCCTCCCTGCTCCTATTCTCTAACTTGGGCATCGAAGTGTTTGTGGGGATTCCCCCCACCTCTCACCTTGCCCCCTGTTTCGTGCTTTGCGGACGTCTAGCCCAAGAGTTCTGGAGATTAGTTATCAAGTGGCGCCATCTGTGGGAACTCCTTAGGAAAAGCCATTCATTTTACTTGCTAAGCTAAAGACACATTCACTATGACTTCTAGACCACCTCCAACTCAAATTCCTGAGGCTGGCACCAATCCTTCTACACCTATCCTTTCGACTGACCTTTCAAACCCTTTCCTAACAATAATACCACCGCCCACCTTATAGCATATTGGAGCCTCATCCGGACATGTACCTTCACTTTCGAAAAACACCCCGAGATACCCGTCCTTGGGCACAGATCTCCTGTATTACGCTCTGCTGCAGCACCATCGATCAATACCCTCAATACCTTTTCCAAGCCTACTAGAAACGCCAACAATAACCACTCCAAACCTAAACACCATAACTCAAACACTCGGCCTTGACCAAGTAAGCAAAGAGGCCATGATAAAAAATATTCAGGCATAAATAGCCTTAATGCAACAACAGCTAAGCGCCATAATACAAAGCGGGCATACTGAACCGACTCCAAATAATGATAATACAGCACCCCGACAAGGCCTAGGGACGAGCACAGGGATGGGTAAAGCACCAGAAGGGGAGTGTAGTTCGTCCATCCTAGCTCTTAATGATTCAAAATTGGCGCAGAAGGTTGAGGAAGCAATGAACAAAGCCCGGACTAAACCTAGAAAGGAAGAAGAATGGGTGATGGATAGCAGAACTCTGTTTGTCAGCAGAATAATTCAAACGGAGATTCCTAGTAAGTTTAGAATCCTACAACTTGATCAGTACGATGGGACAGGAGACCCTATCAGTCATATATCGGCTTTCCGGATAAAGATGCTGCTCTAGAATGTGAACGATGGAATCATGTGCAGAGTCTTCCTAAGTACACTCATGAAGAGCGCCCAAAAATGGTTTCATCGGCTCCTAGAGAATTCTATCACTTCTTTTGAGAACCTAGCAAAGCAGTTTCGTATCAGGTTCATCGCTAATATCCCTCCCGTAAAAAACATCAATGACCTGCGAATGTGCCGATAGGAGGCTGATGAATCTCTACGAAGTTACCTTGACCATTTTAATAAAACAGCTATGCAGATTGAGCACCTCGTTGATGAAGTTGCTATAGAAGCTTTGAAAAACGGCACCAAACTCAGAAAGCTAAAAGATAAATTAATGACTAAAGAGCTGAATACCTTATCAAAGGCAATGGTGATAGCGATCAGGATGATAAAGATTGACGAAGATAGGAAGATACGTCAGGAAGAAAACAAGCCATCAATCAAGGATGAATGGCCAAAACAGAGACAAGTAAGCTTCCCAAAAATGAATTTCAGAACTCCGGTAGATAGATTTGATAGGGAAGCGGACATATATACACCCTTGAACACCTCTCGATCCAGGATCCTCATGTGGGTCAGGCAGAATGGAGTGGAGATTACACCGGCCAAGAGAATCAACCCAAGCTGGAGATTTACTCATCACTGAAGCCAGTACTGCGAGTACCACAGAGAGTACAACCATAACACAGAAGGCTGCAGAGAACTAAAGAGTGCCATAGAAAAACTAGTGCAACAGGGAAAGCTTGATAATTTCACTGACGCGTCGAGGGGACGCGGAAACCCAGAAAACCATGACTATGACAAAGCTGAGGCAAAGAAAGCTAGGAAAGAACTGATTAGGATGATCAACATGATTGTAGGAGAAGAAAACACCGAGAAACGGTTAAAGCATAGTAGAGGAGATAAAATGATACCTGGGAAAAGTGATAGCGTTTTCAACCCGGAAGACAATTTGCATATACATCACCCTCATAGTGATGCCCTGGTGATAACTGCATGCATAAATAAGTATCGGGTCAAAAGGCTACTAGTTAATAATGGGAGTGCTATTAATGTTTTATCTTGGAATGCATATAAAGCTATGGGCAGTTCCATCACCAACTTAATGGCCATCCAGAACCCCATCACTAGTTTTTGTAGGGGAACGGTGCAACCAATGAGGATTGTCAATCTGGACCTAGAATTCAGAAACTAAGAGGATGAGGAAACAAAAATTATCCGGACTCCATTCAATGTGGTAGACATACCACTAGCCAATAATGGGATAATAGGATGATCGGTACTTTACGAAGCAGATGCAGTCACCAGCATCCGGCAATTAACCATGAAAATTTCGATCAAGAAGGGGACCCTTACTATTAGGGGAGATTAGCAAATGGCCAGACAATGCTATCAGATGACCATTAAGTCTCTGGTGGAGGCTTTTCATTTAGAGGCATAGGAAATTAAGAAGCAAGGCGTTGACCCACAACCAGTGGAAGACACGGAGACATTACAAATCAAGGGAGGAAAGTTCGTGAAAATTGGCAATGCCCTTAATCTGAACATCAAAGACACAATGAGGGACGCCCTCACTAGACACTTAGAGGATTTTGCTTCTCAAGCCTCCAAGATCATCTGCATGGACCCGCGGGTTGCCTGTCACTGCCTAAACATCAAACCAGGAGCCAAGCCAGTAGCACAGAAGAAAAGAACTTTTACCTACGAAAGATAAAAGATCATTGCCGAGGAAACGACGAAGCTATTGGCAGCCAGGTTCATTAAAGAGGTTACTCACCCATATTGGGTAGCCAATATGGTACTTGTTAAAAAAGCAAACGGGAAGTATAGAATGTGTGTAGACCATACCGACCTCAACTGAGCATGCCCTAAAGACAACTACCCGTTACCAACGATTAATCAACTCGTCGATTCCACCGCTAGCCACGGCTTATACAACTTTGTAGATGCTGCCCAAGGTTATCACTAGATCCCCATGAATAAAGAAGATCAGGAGAAAACGTCCTTCGTCACACATGAAGGGTTGTACTGCTACAAGGTGATGCCCTTCGGACTGAAAAATGTTGGAGCCACGTACCAAAGAATGATGAACCAAGTCCTCTAGATCCAAATTGGAACCAGCGTAGAGGTATATGTGGATGACATCATCATCAAAAGCAAGCACCCGGAGGATCACCTAGTGGACGTGGATCGAGTCCTCCAGTTACTAAGCCAATCCAGGATCAAGTTGAATCCTGATAAATGTGTCTTCGGAGTCCAGGCAGACAAGTTCCTGGGGTTCATAATTTCTCACCGAGGCATTGAAGCCAACCTAGAAAAAATGAAAGCCATACTCAACATGGCGGCACCGAAGAGCATCTGCGATATACAAAAGCTAAATGGTAGAATAACCATACTGGGGCGTTTTATTTCTTACTCGGCTAGGCGATGTCTACCATTATTCTGAGCTCTTAAAAGTTTCGGTAAGTTTCAGTGGTCTGCTGATTGTTAGGTAGCATTTGAAGAAATTAAATGATTCTTATCTTCCCCACTATTAATCAGTCATCCGATACCGAATGAGACCTTATACTTATACCTCTCTATTGGCTAAGAATGCATCACTTCAGTACTGGTAAGGGAAGAGGGAAGCTAGTAAAGCCATGTTTACTATGTCAGTAAGATGCTCCGAGGACCTGAAGTTTGATACCCCATACTGGATAAGTTAGCCTTAGCTGTGGTTCATGCTTCTCGAAAGCTTCGGCACTACTTCCAAGCTCACCATATTGTAGTCCGGTCCCATTTCCCACTGTAAAAAATATTACAGAGACTAGAGACTTCAGGTAGGTTAGTGCAATGGTCGATCTTACTCAGCGAGTTTGATATTGATTACGAGCCCCGACAGTAGATGAAAGCCCAGGAATTAGCAGATTTTATATAAGAAATGGCTTTAGAAGATAGAGCCTTGACCAAGATACCATAATGGAAGCTCTATGTTGACGGAGCATCCTCAGCTCAGGGTTCCGGCACAGGAATGATCCTCAGAGGGCTGCATAAAGTTCATATCCAGTACGCAATCCATATAGAGTATAATGCCACCAACAATGCAGCTGAATACGAAGCACTCATCATAGGGTTGAAACTAGCCACTGAAGTCAGGGCCAAACACCTCATCATACACTCAGATTCTCAACTAGTAGTCAACCAAGTCAGCAGAGCCTTTCAAGTCAAAGATGCCTGCATTGCCAAGTATGTAGACAAAGCTAGGCAAATTTTACAACACATCGAGCAAGACGAAGGCCAATGGAAGATCATCCAGATTCCCAGGGAAGACAACAACGAGGCCGATTACCTTGCTAAATTCTCAGCCGAGAACAGTCAAGCATTTAGGGATATGAATTTCATCGAATTACTAACCAGTCCCAGCATAGAGGACACTGAAGTTTTTAGAACACAAGTAGTCTCGGAATGGATACAGCCCATAATCCAATACCTTGAGCATGACACACTCCCAGAAGATAAGCTACAAGCTCGGAAGCTCAAGGCCAAAGCGGCCCACTATTCCATCCATCGAGGGGAGCTCTACCGAAAATCCCTGTCACACCCCTAGTCAAAGTGCATTTCCCCAGAGGAGGGAAATTACATACTCCGAGAAATCCATAAAGGAATCTGCGGTGCACATGAGTCCCACTATTCGCTCACTAGAAAGACTTTGCTCCAAGGGTATTACTGGCCCACCAAGTCCAAGGATGCCCAGCAACTAACACAATTATGTCCCCAGTGCCAGCACTATGCCCGACTTAGCCATAAATCTTCTTGGCCTCTGCATCCCATCGGCAGCCCTTGGCCTTTCGCCATGTGAGGGATGGACATCCTGGGTCCTTTACCTTGCAGAAAAAGTTCTTAATCATGGCCAATGGGTAGAAGCAGAAGCAGTCCCAACCATCACAGAAGCCCGGATACAACACTTTTTCTAGAAGGAGATCATTTACAGATTCGGCATCCCCTACACTTTAATTATAGACAACGATAAATAGTTTAACAACCATAAATTCAGAAGTTTCTGCTCGGACCTTGGAATAAAACTACGCTTTACCTTAGTAGCTCACCCGCAGATGAACGGATAAACTGAGGTCACCAACAGAATCCTCATGCAAGGGTTGAAGAAAAGACTCGACGACAAGAAAGGGAACTGGGTCGAAGAGCTGAACAATGTAATCTGGGCCTACAGAACCACACCCCGATTGTCCACTGGCGAAACGCCATTTATACTGACTTATGGCATGGATACAGTAATTCCAGTGGAGGTTGGGTCCCTAAGTTACCGTGTAAGCCAAGACCTCGACCATGCCGTCAATAGCGCCGACGCACGGATATGCCTTGACGTACTAAAGGAACGAAGAGAACAAGCGATAGCAACTGCTGAGGCACATCGACAAAGGATAATCTGGTACCACTATCTACATAAATCAATAGAGAATTTCAGGACTAGTGACTGGGTACTCAGAAGAGCAAATATTGGCAAAGGCTTCTCGAACACCGGCAAATTAGGTCCGAATTGGGAAGGCCTGTATCAGATCTTAGAATGCACAACAAAGGGGCCGTACAAACTAAGAGAAAGAGGAGGCAGAGAACTACCGAGGTTCTGGAACTTAGACTCTCTCAAGAAATATTATCAGTAATCTTGTACTCAAATACCCAATCTGATTCAATAATAAAAAGTATCTTCATTGATAAAGAATGTCTTTACACATGATTGGTTAAAAAAAAAAAAGAGAAAGATGGAAGATACACATCAACCTATACATATCTACTATAGTATTTGAACACCCGAACCCCCAGTCCCGAAAACTAAGGGGGAAATAACATCGGTAGCCTCTGGATGCTCGCCAGACCCAGCTATAATAGTGGCCTCTTCAGACTCCCTCACAGGAAAGGAACCGGCTTTTTAACGGGCGTCCTCTCCATAGCAAGTTTAGCCAGATCAGCTGGAGTTATCCAATCTAAGGCCCCTAAATCCAATCATGAGTCTTGTGAGAGCAGGATCCTTTTGCACTCAGCCTGGTACGCCTTGAGAAACCCCCCTACCATGCTTTGATATGCCTTCTTATTGTTCGCATGAGATTTCTCAAGCTCCACTAGCCTCCCCTGAAGCTCAGCAATTTGAAGATCCCGTTCCTCGATCCTCCTTGTCAGCTGGGCCTGGCTATGTTCCAATTCAGAAACCTTTTTCTGATTCGCCTCCTCATCATATTTGGCCTCCGTGTATCTTGTCTGGTAGTGCTTCAGAGCTTCCTTGGCACTATCCAGCTTCTTCTTGAAATCTATAGCTATCGTCCCTACCTCAGTTACTGGCTCTTCAAGTAGAAGTATTGATCCTTCGCTAGTAGCAAGGCCTGAGTCATCTGCCAAAAATAACCAAGCAACTTAGTCAAAAATCCACTACAAAAGTTGTATCAAGTAGTAGAAACTCCCTTACTTACAACGATTGGCCGATCATGGAATCTAGCAATCCGTCCGGTCACTCCTCCGACCAATGCTGCATGTCATTAGGTAACCGCAGCGACTCGATGTACTGGTCCTATACTTGACTGTTGGAGATGCTCAGGGGCTTCATCTTTTTCAATATCCAGCCCCGCATATCCGGACAACCAGATAATCGGGGGCACTGAACGTAAATCTCTTCATCCAGCCCCTCTGCATCTGACCTTATGTCGATTAGTCACCTTTTTCTTTGCCCGACCCGCTCTGGCCGCTCACTTTCCACTGGTGCCTTGCCCTTTGGGTCGGCAGGAACAGCCTCCGAAGCCGGAGGAGCCTCAGTTTCTAGGGAAGGAGAATTTCGGCCCTCCTCCACTGTAGTTGGCTCATCTACTAAAGAAATCCCGCCCGTAAAATCAAAAAATTCAGCCATATACAGATGGAAAAATAAGACTAGTTAGACAAAACAAAGCTCAAAGCAAAATAATCATACTAGGGGAATGGTCGCGACTCGAACAGACTCTCCACAGATACCTCCAGGATGCATCTTTCGTGGATCGAGCTTCAGCGAGTCTATCTAGATATAGCCACAAAACTAACTCCATATCAAGGTTGGAAAGTTTCGTTGGATGGGTCATTTTATGACACTCGTCCGACCATATCCTCCGAACATCCAGGAAGTCCGATTGATGCTCCACAATGAAAAAATGGTATCTCCATTTCTTGTGGAGATCCAGAAGTTTAATGAAAAGTGAATGGTTGGGTACGGCTGAAAGGGAGAACATCAGCTCTCCCTTCTTCCTAGTCAGCCTATACAAATACCGAAGGACATCTAGATAGGGAACCCTCCCCTTT
The DNA here is from genome assembly GCA_947683625.1 of Mallotus nudiflorus. Classification (NCBI taxonomy): domain Eukaryota; kingdom Viridiplantae; phylum Streptophyta; class Magnoliopsida; order Malpighiales; family Euphorbiaceae; genus Mallotus; species Mallotus nudiflorus. The sequence continues at coordinate 605,701 of CANTUR010000071.1, read as the reverse complement.
TCATGCATCAGCTGGATGAACCCGGTCAGTATCCTATAACTATTCGGATGAAGCTGACCAGATGCAATGTTATTCCTATTAAGAAAGTCTTTGACAAAGGGATCTAAGGGAAATTTTAGACCCCCCTCTAACTAGTCGAAGTACACTACTAATCTACTTAGCCCCGATAAAGGGGTATGTGCCCTAAACCTTCTATCTACAGTATGGAGGGCATAATCGGTGGGGATGCAGAACTGTCGTCGATACCACCCTAGCAATTCGCTATTTACATTGGACACAAAGAGGTCAGAGCTAATTTCTTCCCGAGGAGCCATAGCAAAGAAGGGGACAAAAACCAAATTACAGATAAGGGGAAAAAAGAGGAGGAAGAAAAGATGAAAAGAATCACCTGGTCACCTCAAGTAAGAATTATGGCAAGAAGAAATAGAAACGGTGAACACAGTAGAAACGTAGCAAAAACATAATAAAAAAGCAAAGAAAGCAAAATGTGCCAGTTAGCAAGCGCAGCAGTATTTATAGAGACACGGAAGGACCTTGAAGCACGCCATTAACTGCCCTCATTATTATTGTGCTCCTCCCTAGGCCACCAAGGGCCTGTTGGGAATAAAATAACCCATCAGGCGAGGAGTCGCGATAACGGCTGTACGAGCGTTTCGTTCACTGACACACGAAACGACGCATAATCATGTGATCTCAAGAGTTGAAATAAAACTACCACGTGTTGGCCCACCCACATCTTTGAGTGGGCCGTTCCATCAAGCAAATCGGGAGACGTTTCAAGCATTACTCCCAGCCCATTCCGAGCATATAAGTCCAATGACTAAAGCTAGCACCCTCAGGTTGCTTCTGTAGTACTGAGGTTCCGAGCATGTAAGCCTCGTGCCCCTGAGCCGAGCATCTAAGCCTCGTTCACATAAGTCCAGTGACTAAAGTTGGCACCCTCAGGTCGCTTCCGTAGTACTGAGGTTCCGAGCATGTAAGCCTCGCGCCCCTGAGCCGAGCATCTAAGTCTCGTTCACATAAGTCCAGTGACTGAAGCTGGCACCCACAGGTCGCTTCCGTAGTACTGAGGTTCCGAGCATGTAAGCCTTTCGCCCCTGAGCTGAGCATCTAAGTCTCGTTCACTTAAGTCTAGTGACTGAAGCTGACACCCTTAGGTCACTTCCGTAGTACTGAGGTTCCGAGCATGTAAGCCTCATGCCCCTAAGCCGAGCATCACAAATCTAGTGACGACTGGTTCTGTCTTGTTCCAAAATGGATGGGTTAATCTATTACGGTGATCATACTCACTCGTCAGGTACCCCAGTTCCACAGATTACGATTTGATAACGACCAACCAAAATACTCAACACCAAGCTCTGCTTATTGTAACTAAGGTTGGCCACCTCAGCTCACTTGCATCTTATAACCCACATAAAGGCATCTGCATCCTACTCAGACGCAATGGACATAAATATCTGAATACTCCGGGTGGGACTCTTGATACCATCTAGAATGTTCCCACCTAAGTAGGGGTCCTCTACCCCCCTAAATAGGAACACATGGATAAGGGAGAAGACAAATCCGTCTAAGGAACTACTTCAAAGAGGAATCCTAATCGAAGAAGGAACACTCTTCTACAAAGATTATGATTCACTGATCCATAAGGAATCCCATTCCTCCTAGGTTTGAGTATTGCTATATATAGAACCTTATACCCCTCGTAAGAGGACATCTCATTCACATACATTTAAGCTATCTCACCTCCTTCCTACTCCTATTCTCTAACTTGGGCATCAAAGTGTTTGTGGGAATTCCCCCCACCTTTCACCTTACCCCCTGTTTCGTGCTTTGCAGGACGTTTAGCCCAGGAGTTCCGGAAATTAGTTATCAAATATCTTACAAATAGCGTGGTGGTTTCAGATTCTATCATTGATGACTTCAAGGCCTTGAAGAAACATAAAGTAACATTATAGATTTGATAATTTTACTTGCTAATTTGGAAGTTGTCTATAATTTTTTTTTTCTGAACTTAAGTTAATATTAGTCAATATAATGTTGTTAGTAGATTTTTTTTGGACTTCTTATTGTTCGTTGATGGTCCGCACATTCATCATTTGGAGTGACAATAACATAATTTTGACAAATTCTAATAAAAAACTATATAAAAAAACTAAAAATCAATTAGCTAGGGAACAGTGGCAACTGCTGCTCCCCTAATTCCGCCTCCTCTGGGTAGCATGCCTCCTCAGAGTAGCATATGATCCTCATAATTATTATTTGTTTATAAAATTTACTTGATAAATTGTGCATTGAAGGATATAATTATTTTAAAAATAATTATATACTGTTTATTGTTTTATATAGATATACCTTAAGTAATTATAAAAAAAATTATATTTTAATTTAATAAATACTAGATATTGAAATTCTATAATTGTTATTTATTTAATTTAGTTAAATATTAATATTGTTTTATATATATATATATATATATATATATATAAACTTAATTTTTCGAGTTGCTCATCCAACTCGTAATTCGAAATTTTTTTAAATTTTCTTTATATTTTATTTTACATAAATAAATTACATCATTCGAGTATTACTATTTAAACTCACAATCTTTAATGCACATTTTTAAATTCATTCAAAAAAATTATAAATCAATAAAAAAATTGATAAGTTTTGTTTACTTTAAGTACTAAAAAATGGAAAAATGTTGTGGTTCTTGAATTAAAGATTCGTTGTTGATAATACAGATTAATGGATTTTTTTAATAAAAAAATTATATAATTTAAATTTTAATAAATTATATAAGAGAAATAACTTTTTTTTAAATTATTGGTGGTAAAATTTGAAATTCACATCTCAAGTTTCTCTAATTTTGGTCTGTTTGTTTTCACTTTTCAAAGTTGGCTGGCCTGTATGAATTGTGTTGTAAACAATAATACTGCTTACAAACCGACCAATGAATAATTAAAAAGAAAAGTATTATTTTAATATTTTATTTAATTTGAGGTGGCATGATATGATTGGCTATTGATCTGTGCGTGTTAATTAAGAAGACCGCGACAAATTGGTCAACATCACCACAAGAAAGAAAAAACCTCCCCGATACGCTGTCGTAAAAGTGAAACTTCCCCTGATAGATGTGATATAAACGACAAAAGAAACGGAAAGGTACTGCCGTTTTGATGGCGACGCGGATCCTATACGCCACCGATTTTTTCTTTTTCAAAATTCCCTTTCTTCTCTGAACCATAATTCCCAATCCCAATTGAATCAAGACTAGTTAAAATAATAATAATAAAGCAAAGCAAGACGCAGGTAATTTTGTTTTGTTTTTTCGTTTGATTTCTCATCGAATTAACATCGGATCCCAATTAACAATCGCATCAATCTGTTGATTTTCAATTGGGTCGTTTATCATTACTGTGAATTTTAATCTACTGCAGTGTGAACTCTTAATCCAATTGTGGGTTTTAGTTTTTTTTTTTGCTGAATTGTACAAAAAAATCAAGTTTTATTGCATAAATTTCCCTTCTTTTCATATCTTGACGGGTTTATGTGCTGATTTTGATCTCAATTTCAGGGTTTTCTGTGATTTTCTTTTTTAATTCAGACCGTAAGTGGTGGTGTCAATTTTGCATTTTTTTTAAATGTCTGTTTCAGTTAGATTAATGGGTGTTGATTTTGTGTTATGTTATTGTATATTTAGGTAAAGCCAAATAAAAATGGGATCTTCCATGGATCCATGGATGAAGGAATATAATGAAGCAGTAAAGCTTGCTGATGATATCAATGGTATGATTTCGGAAAGGAGTTCTTTTCCAGCTTCAGGACCTGAAGCACAGCGTCATGCTTCTGCTATTCGAAGAAAGATTACAATTTTGGGTACTAGACTTGATAGCTTACAGTCCCTTTTAACTAGGCTCCCTGGGAAGCAGCAAATGTGAGTGTGATTAATTGATTGATTGATTGATTACTGTGTATGCTAATGTTTTGTGATCTTTTTGCCATTGTGATCGATGCCACTGCTCCATGTCATGTTTTACTGTATGTAGGGAATAATGATACATTTTAGTCTGTTAATCATATTCTTTTTTTTTCTTTTTCTAAGCTGGTTTCTCCATCTGTCATGTAGTAATGTATTGGACATGGCAAATTTCCCTGTGACTTTATCTCATATTATGGATATCACATTAACTCATTTACTTACATTTAATTGGATATAGTTAAGAATTTGAGCTGTTCAACAGGGTCCTCTATTCTTCTTTTGGTCACCAAGTTGCAAGTTGGTAGATACATTTCTTGACTGGAATAGTTGTTCTGTGCTGTACTTTGTGACCAATTTATGTGTTAGTGCAAATATAACTATGTGAAAGTTGGAGAGATGAGGACCTGCGGCACAAGTCTCACTTAATTATTGTTGGCTGCATAAATTGTGTTCCAGCATTGCCTGCATGATATTGTTGGTTCTTTTGTTATCTTCATACTAAGTTTCAGTTCTAGACTTGGGAGTTAAAATTTCTGTATTTTTTTAGCCGAAAGGACTATATGCTTTTGCAACGTTGGTGTTTATATTTTCTGCTGTCTGCCATATGGTGAGTGACCATCATAATTGTACTGCTGATCAAAATTGATAACTGCATAAGCAGTGCTGATTGTGACAAAGTTGATGTTTTGCTGTTGCAATCATCTGAAGTTTATGGATCGTGCCTTTTGTGATATACAGATCAGAGAAAGAGATGAATCGTCGCAAGGAGATGGTTGCAAATTTGAGAACAAAAGTAAACCAAATGGCTTCAACGCTGAATATGTCAAACTTTGCCAATAGGGATAGCTTGCTTGGTCCAGAAATAAAGCCAGCTGATGCCATGCGCAGAACTGAAGGTCTGGACAACCATGGCATTGTTGGTCTTCAACGACAAATAATGAAAGGCAAGCCACAATTATTTTTCTGTAATGACCTTTACATATTTTTGTATTACACAGTGTCTTGCAAATTTGGTTGCTTATTTGTATGTCTTTGAAGCAGAGCAAGATGAGGGCCTTGGGAAGTTGGAGGAGACGGTAACAAGTACAAAACATATTGCATTGGCTGTTAATGAGGAGCTTGATCTTCACACCAGTCTCATTGTATGGTTTTGTTTTCGTGCTTACTTGCATATGCATTTATTTTTTTTTCCTATCTTTGATATTGTACATAAAACACATACTTAAGGATTGAATTTTGCTATACTCTGAATGCTCTATGGTTTTTGCTCTCACTCTGCAGGATGACTTGGACCAACATGTGGATGTTACTGACTCCCGCTTACGGGTAATTCTTTTGCCTTTTAATAACTGCATATGCTATTGTGGCCTTTTCTCTTACATGGGTAGTGATGCAAATTATGGAAAAACGTTGTGAAAGAAAAAACATTAGAGTTCCAAGAAAGAGATCTCTTAAGGAAAAGCAAGAAGCATAAGCTTATTGTTCTATTAGAAATATTTAGAATTATTTGAGACCCTATTTTATCTTTTTATCTTTGTTAGTTCTCTTTAAGCTGTGAACTTTAGGAGAACAATGAGGCACACACTTGGTCTTTTCTGGATGCTGTTAAGGTGAAGTTTAATTGGATCATCAAGATTCGCAGTCATGACTCATTGTTGTTGCCTTTTTTATTCCACATCCATTGAAGCACGACTTGCTGATTTATCCAAGTAGGAGGGTTAG